>JAWZYV010015009.1:22500-165472 GCA_038373885.1 Cheiracanthium punctorium | reverse complement strand
TGGTTTGTGTGTGTTTTTGGTGTATATTCACTATTTAATACTGTGGCTTGTTTATCTCAAGAAAAGAAGAGTGGTATGCTTGAAGACTACAATATAGACAATACATTTCCCTTTTTCCTTCATGATAATTTTGTTATCAGCTAATTGTAGCATGAATAGATTCTTTCTGAGTATATTCCGTTCCTTTGCCCTACAAGGGTGCGAATTACTCCCCTTTACATTGTCCGATTCGTCCATCCTAGCCCTACAAATTCCCTATCAGAGACACGACTGGAGATGTATTGCCTAAGGAGTCTCTATGACGGTGCTTGCTGAAAGCCTTTAATGATTTTATCTTGCGCCCTCCTTTTCAAGCTAACTACCGATACAAAGTTTAAAAAGATTTTTTTAAAGAAAAACACTTTTTAGAGAATAAATTTGGAAAAAAAGAAGAGAAAGAGAAAAAATGGGCCCTTTTTAGAGAAAAAAATGGGCCCCTTAAATTGGTGGTCCATGGGCCTCACTCGCACTGTAGATAAACGGACCCTGCTCATAGCGGCCCCTTAGCTCATAGGGGCGTCCGGACCCCCTGGACCCCCCCCTTCGCTGCGCCACTGGTGTAGTATCTGCAGACTTTACAAAGGTTTACTACTTATTAGCCTAGACTAAAACAAAAAGGAACTGATAAAATAATTAAACTAACTTGTAGAGATAACAAACATAATAATCTCGTTCCTTAGCAATAGCTCGGCAATTGTTGATTGGCAGAGCATCCTGACTTTTTACACTTCTTATCAAGAGGTTTTCCCTTTCTACACTTCCTATCTAGAGGTTATCCTTAGGGGGTCTTCCTTTGGGCCATTCCTTTGGAAATTATTGCTCAAGTCTTTGTTCTCGACTTTTAATTTCTACGATGATGTCTTGCTGGCCTCCGCAGATGGCCTTTGGGTAATTTTTATAACCTAAGAGCACATAGAAAATATACGATAAATTAAAGTTTGGAATTCATAAATACACAGACGATAAACAATAGTCTTTTAATGTCAATAGATAAATGTTAAAGACAAATGCAACCGTACTGAAAATAAATTATGTAACAAATCCTAACGGATCAAAATTTTAATATATCGGTGCAATAATTGGCAATAAACAATCGTGTATCCCTCATCTGAATATATTAATAATAAAATAGATAAATTGTTATAACAATTATTCAAATTTTTCACTTAAAAAATGGTATTAATAAACAAATTCTGAAATCATGGTATAAATCTAATTTGAAAATATCAATAGTTTATCCTTTGGAATCTCTCGTTATCTCTGGTATCTCTCGTTAAATATACATGGAAAAAGGCTTTTATAATCAATACAACGAAAAATTCTACTCCTAATATCAAGGTCATGTAGAAAATCCCCAACATCAGCACTACAAATATTAATAGGAATAGCTTCGGTACACTTTACAATTTTAAAAGAAGTTCAATATGAATTTGCACGATATAAATAAGATACTATCTTTATTTTTTATAGATACATATCATTGATGTGAGTAATACCAAATTTCCTTGTAGCACCTTTTTAGTGTACATATACCGTATATCTCTGGTTATAACACCCACCTAGAATTTCATACTACATTTTTATTTATTTATGCATTTATATATATATATACCCACGCGCACCCTATTTTCTGAATGAATTACCCATCTCACTAATAATAGGAAGAAATTCATGAAAGCGTGTTAACACAGACATGGCAGATATTCCAGGTGAACTTACACACATCAAATTTTAGAAGTGTGTATCAATAAACCATTCAAATTAATTTTAAAATCAACAATGGATTTTTAAAACGACATTATAATGCGAAGATGTTAGAAGTTGAAAATATATTTCGAAAGGGTAACAGATATGTGTCATGACAGTCTAGAAACAATCTGTGAGTGGGTAATAAAAGCACGGAATGGAGCTGTACTTCAAATAATTCAAGTCGTTTAAAAAATGTAGTATATCGGAAACCGAGGGGAATTGAAATAACTGTGATATTTTGCTATACAAAATTCTATACATACAAATTGTATGAGTTTAATCCCAATTGATAGCTCAGTTCTTACCCCTTCTGATGACTCTTCCAAAGGAAGTAAAAATTCTTTGGCGAAAAATCGACTTGAACGTGACAAGTTATTTTGTTTCAACTTCTCTCACACCGAGGTGAGTTGAAACAGGAGTCGAGGTAAATTGAAACAGTTTATCTTTGGGTAGAGTTAAGGGTTTTTTAAGTAGGAAGAATGATATATACTGTTATGTTATATACTGTGTAAAGGTACTTGATAAAATAAAATATCCGGAGATGGAATTTAACATTTTATCATTTTTTTATTTATATTCTAATCATTTCAACAATATTTTTATACTGAATTGAGCAAATCTTAATCCTAAATAAATAATCACCTCTTATTAAATTTTTAAGTTTAAACTTTTAAGAAATGGAGGAATATAATGTTAAATGATAATTAGCAAATACAAAAATAATTAAAACATAAAACTGAGGGGGAAAAATCACATTTTTAGAAATCTAAACCTTAGAAAAGTAACCATTATCAACTTTTGATTATACAGTTTGCTTATACAGTATGACGCAGAAGTTTTGAGACAATATGTTTTTCTGTCCTAATTTTTTGTGTAAGCAAAATTTCTTAAAGATATAAATTAGTAATTTACCTTAAAAACTTCTGTTGCAATTATTTTTTTAATGTAACGAAATACTTAGTACAGGTATGGGCAACATTTAAAAAGTTGCGGCACAAATTTTAGGATCTTAGCAAAGCCGCGGGCCAAAGTTCAGGATTTTAGCGAAATCGCACATCATCTGGGCATGGAATTAACAAGACTTTCTGTGGTGAACCTTGGTAGTTTTGCCCATTCCAATAAAGATCCTGAATTAGGTCAGGGTTTGAAGAAAGTTTCCACTTCCCGATTTTTCTTTCGACGTACTCCCAAAGGTGTTCATTTGGATAAGGTCAGGTGACTGTCTCGCAAGTCCAAAATTTTCATTTAAGCTGTAAACCAATTTTCCACCATTTTAGAAATGTGCTTTTAATCATTATCCTGGTGAAACATCTATCCATAGACATCTTTTTGCGAGCATAGGGCAACATGCGATCTACTAAAATAATATTATAGACATTTGGATCAATAATCCCATCAATTTGTAAGCATTAATGACACCATCATGATGGAAAGCTCCCGAGATCATTACTGATCCATTTTCTAGATTTACCGTTGGACTTCAATACCGGTGATACGTTCTGACGCCTTTTGCGACAGTGAATATAGTATCGGCCTTCATTTTCAAATAAACCGATATTGAATTTATCGCTCCAAATTTTTGTACAATCTTTGGTTATTCACATTTTATGCTCCTTAGCAAATTTCAATTGGATATTCCAATTCTTTTTTCAGATTAGAGCTTAGAGCTTTTTTGCAGGGACCCTTGCACAAAATCCAGAGATATCCATGCTGCCTTGTACTCGTATAAAAAATACCTAGCGAAAAGTGGTTAAAGCAGAATGATGATTCAAAGCATACCTTCAAATTGGGGAAAATTTAATTTGCAGCTAAGAATATTAAAGTTTTGGACTTTAAGAGTCATTCGCCTGATCTAAATCTTATTGAACGTCTTTAAGAGCACGTCAAAAGAAAAGTCGGGACACAGGAGCATTCTTCAAAGCCTGAACTCCTTTTGTACCTTTAATAGGAATGGGCTAAACTTCCTAGGTCCACCTTAGAAAGACTTACAAATTCCATGCCCAGACGATGAACTACCGTCCTGAAAGCAAAAGGATACGCAACTATATCCTAAATATTGCTGTATTTCGTTACATTAAGATAATTAATTTCAACAAGGGTTAAGAAAATTTGAATTGCCTTAAAACTACTGCATTGAAATTTTTAAATTCACGATTGGTAAAATTGACAGTTTTTAAACACATTATTAGTTGCACATCATGTAATAGAACTAAAGCTATAAATCACTAATTTACATCATTTAGGGAAAAAATTTCAGAAAAAAAATTAGTACAGAAAAACATATAGTCTCAAAATCTCTGCGCCCTACCGTTAAGTTCTACAATCACTCTTACTTTTCGTCCTTTTAGTTAAATTTTTAAGAATAATCTTATAAATGTTTATGATAATAAAACAAGGAAGGTAAATCATGTCAAACGAATCAATTATAAAATAGTTTCCAACACAACAATATTTTTGCACCAGATTGGTGATGAATTGTTTTTAAATTTCGCGAGATTTTGGACATAACTTCGAAAAGCTGCACATAATTTTTAATGTAACTTTTCCAAGACCCTGTAAAAAAACTTAAATCTTATTTCCATTTTAAAATGAAGAATAAGTTGTCATAAATGTCTGTTATGTTTTGCTTGAAATGGATGAGTGTCTCTAAACTGCCACAGAACACAATGTATTAGAATTCTTTAGAGTACTCCTGTAGGAGAACTATATATGCTACCGTCACTACTTTCAATGGAGAGCATTATTTTTTGGTTCTTAATAACATATGTTAATTGTGCTTTTTAGAAATAACCGAATATTTATAAAATACGCTTTAAAGAATGGCACCCCTTATAGCGTAATGTATTCAAATTCTTTTGTTAATTCTTGTAAAAAAATTTAAAATGCTGCGTACATTATTTTTAATTGAGTATGATACAGTACATACGAATAACATAAATAAATTTCGTAGTAATCCGCGCATGTTAACGGCAGTTACAGGAATCATTTTATCAAATAACCCATAGAAAATTTAAGCAGGGTGAGTTTAAAGAGTCTGTTTTATTGTTTCTAGCAAGGGAGTATGTAATATAGGGAGTACAATTACTATTAAGTTTTTACGCTTAACTATATTGTTCGTAAGTGCTTAAAGCCGGAACTAAAAAGTCTTTCAGAAATTACAGAGAGGAAAACATCATTCCTCGTGGTCCACAGGCCAATCTCATTCAATTAACAAAGCGCACACACTCATCTTTTTCTTTTTCTTCAGGTGAAGAAAAGATTCCATCCAGTAATCTACCCTATAGAAATGTATATGACTAACTACTAGATATGTGTGTTGTGTTAAGCTAAACCTACACGAGGAGTATCTACTTAAGACAATTTTTTTGGCAGAGGACTTTTTAAGGGGTTCTAACGCGTAGTCACGTTATATCTGGAGAATACATAACCAGATACGAAGCGTTCTCAGATATAACGAGTAGTACTGTTATATCTGGAGAAAACCATCCAAAACTCCGGACCGTTAGATCGGCAACCCCATGTTACGCCAGAATCCTGGTTCCTACACTTCATCCATCTACCTGTTAAGTGTCTGTCTAATCCACTCTGCCATGGTGAAGCCCTAACAAGAAGATGACAAACAGAGCTCAGAACGCCCTTTTACCTATGGTCGGGTCGCTATCTAAGCAAACTGCTAGGACAAATGATGGGTAAGTGTGTGTGTTTCTTGCAGTTTGTTGCACCCGTTGTTTCAATGCTCTAGTTCTCAAGGTTTCAGCAAAACTTGAAAATGGGTTGCTGCGTGTATGTTCTCCCCCCCCCCCTCCACCTCCACCAGCTGTTTTCTTCCCAACAGGTTTACAGATTTCAAATTTTTGATTTTATTAAGCGGCAATGCTGATTTTTTAAAGTGGCGATTTTAGGACAAATTTATATTGATTTGATTCTGTTCTTAACGATTTGATCAGATTAAGTGGCTTATTTTAATAAGCGCCAGGTACTGCATTCGCAGAAAATTATTCAAAAATAATGAGCCATGAGTTGTGATTAATAAAAATAAGGTAATGAACAAGCATTTAAATGAGGGATTAATTTTCTAGATTTGAGTTGTAGAAGTGAAGGGGGGCAGACCTTTGAAAATTTTCCTTGAATAAATATAATTTATTAAAGCTGGCGATTTTTTAATGAAGATGACCTTCCTCAGCATACATACAGTTTTTCATTATTCAACAATGAGCATTTATTCGCCTTTTCTACAAAATAATGTTATCGTTAAAGTTTGAATAAACAATTTAAACGAAAATAGGTACGTTTTGGAATCAAAATAAGAACAAATAAGTGTATTTTTAAAACATGCATTATCACTTCCTCTTACTTATTTTTCTCGCCCCCCCCCATGCAAACGCTTTCAGCCCCCTAAGGGAGGAGCGCCCCACCAGTTGGTATCCGCTAGTTTAAAATGATTCTTTAAAAAACATATTCTATCTTTAGCATACAATCTTTTTTGTTCATACTCTTGATCCTAATCGAATAAATTGCTGCGAGATGGGACATTATTGAACATACTTTGAAGATAAACTACGACTCTAGCTTTAGAATATTAGTATGTGAGCAATTTCAGTTTAGTTCTCAGTTATATACAAAAAATTTTGCTTCGCTGGTCAGTTTGAATCCCAATTATAGGTTAAAACGGAGTTTCATGCTGCCGTTTCAGAGTAGACGGTTATCTATAAAGTTCGTAAGAAAAAGTATCCAAAAAGTCTGCCTTTCTTAAAACTAGTAACCCTTGGATAAAGCATTTTACATACATTTCTATTTTAGTAGGTTATTCTTGATGTGTGTTATTGATGATTATTATTTTCATATTAATTTGACAAAAGTTCCTTTGGAGAAAAATTACTGAAAAAGAACATGAATTTTTATACTTTTAAACCTTGGTAGCGATTCCTAAAACTCATTTTAAAAATCTGAAATTTCAATGAATTTCCTTTTTAGGTCATAGAACATAATCTGGGGTTGGCTCAGGGAAGTTTTAAAACATTTTTTAAAGACCACCCTAGTATATCCCGTATAACAAAAAAAAAAAAAACAAGGCAATACTTTGAATGTAAGTCTTTTGTTTTAATTCTATAAATGCTTGAGGAGATTTTTATAAATGTGAGCAAATAACATTCTAAAATATTCTTTTTAATTCAATCCGCTGACTGCAAACTGCGCTTATCACAATCTTACTGGAAAGTATGAACTAAAACATCTTCGTCACGGCGGTGTAAATATCAAATGATTTCGCTAATTTTCTTAGAACATAGCTCATTTTCCTATTGCCAATCTGTGTTTAAAAAAAAATTCAACTCTCAAAATCACTTCCATGCTTTAATACACTCCATGCCAACTTTTATTTTATGTCTAAGAAAGTATACAAACTTTTTGGCTACTTCAATGTAATTAGAACACAGTCATGAATTTAAGGATAGAATGAATATAAATCTTGAATACAATTCTTCAACGTTCAACTACTTTTCCAGAATTTTCTGCAAAATGCACACTTTTTTGAATTCGAAAAAGTCTTAAATTTTCTTTTTTAAGATAGAAAAAATATGCTTGAACTAAATAAGTTTTAACTGCTTTCAGTTTCGAGCTCTGTACAAACATTTTTATCTAAATAACTTCGAACTAAAAATACTATACTATTATGAGACCAAAGAATTATGTCAAAAATTTGTCAAAAATAATTAATAAAAATAAACTAGAATGACTCATTCTAATCAAATTCGCAAGTTAAATTAAACTTTTTCTTTTAAAAAATCCAGATATACACGAATATTAAAAATATAAAAATTTATGATTTTATTTTCGATTACTCAAATAAATTCAATTATTTTTTAAATACTTCAGAGCAATTCTTCAGCATTTGACTCTTTCATCATTTACTGTAAAAATAAAAAACCTATAACTTTTATTGCTACTAAAATGCTTTTATACATTCTCTCTAAAGTTCTGAAAAAGACTTGCATTTAAAAAAATATTCTCACAACTTTCAATTTTGTTCAGTATGCAAATATGTGCATATTAGAAAAGCATTTCAGGTGACTACAAGCTGAAAAACGCAAGATAAGAGCGGTAGTATTAAAAAAAAAATAGTTCTTTACACAGTTCAAATGTTTGCGGTTAACGCTAGAGCGTGTCTTGTTTCAACTTTTAGGAAAAAGTTTGAGTTATTTGTATAATTTTGATACCTCAAAATATTTTGTAAAAAAAAAAAAAGATTACAACAAAAAGTTCGTGGATGTTTCTTTCTTATGTCATGACTTATGCTTTATTAAAGGACTGTCTTTTATAATATCAATGCCAGCTTACAAAATGTGTTGATATCATTATTTTGCTTGAGAATGTGTCGGGCATTTGTTGCGCAATTTGTAATGTATATAGATTTTCAAGTGAACTTTAAAATTTTATAACTATTGGAATAACACTAAAGTTATCTCCCTCTCTCTCTCTCTCTCTCTCTCTATATATATATATATATATATAAATGTATATATATATATATATATATATATATATATATATATATATATATATATATATATATATATATATATATATATATATATATATATATATATATATATATATATATATATATGTGTGTGTGTGTGTGTGTGTGTGTGTGTGTGTGTGTGTGTGAGAGAGAGAGAGAGAGAGAGAGAGAGAGTGAACACGATAGCTCCTAAACGGGGCTTCCCATTGAGCTTAAATTTCGTACATATGTTATAAACAACCATCGTAAGACTGGTATTGATTTTGATGTGTATAGGACTTATAGTTTTTGTACAAGGCAACGACAAAGATTTCTTTTGCATTATGGCAACGGCACATAGGGAGAAATTCTTGAAAGTGCGCTAGCGTTTAAAAGTGTGCATTCAATTGAGCTTCAATTTGGTATATATGTTACAGACCACTGTGACAAGACCGGTATTGATTTTGATATGTATAGGATTAATAGTTTTTTTACAGGGTTGCAATAAAGAATTGTTTTTCATTACGGCCAGTGAACGGAAATTCTTGAATGTGCGCTAGTATAGGTATATAAGATGATACAGAAATAGATGGTAATGAATTTTTGTAACAGAAGGGTGTTTTACTTTTTATTTGTAGCTTTAAGATAATTTCTAATATTTGTAGCATTAGCCAGAAGTTCTAAATAAATTAACTTTCTAAAAATAAAACTGTAATGAAGCTAAAGCTGCAGTTGTTACGTTTTCTGTACCTAGAAGGTTGATGAGAGAAAATATTATTCAATTCTAACGCAGCTCTCTACTTATTACATTCATGCTATCACAAGCTGACAGCATCAGCGTGAGCATTCAACCATTACGCGGAACAGTACGTCAGTCTCGTCATGAAAAGAATTTTTTAAAAATATATAAATATTTCTTAGTTTTCTGGTTGTGAACATTTAAGCAATCGCTTCGAAAGGATTTTCCAATGTATATATTGAACAATATAGACATCGTCGTTGAGAGTTTCGAATGGCACACGTTTAGAAAATATACTGAAGTCTTCTTCCAAAATTTCACGTTTATTACTGTCGAACATGTACCATGTAAGGAAAGTATTGTAATCATGAAAAACATCGACTTCGAGATTTTAGTGTATTGACTCGTTTTGAGGTCTTCTGAATTCATTTATGATATTTTTATGAGATGTATGTATGTATGTATGTGTGTTTGTGTATGTGAGTGAACACGATAGCCTTTAACGGGGTTCGATTGAGCTCAAATTGGGTATATAAGTTTTAAACCGCTGTCTCAAGACCGGTATTGATTTTGGCGTGTATAGGACTTATAGTTTTTCTACAAGGCTACGACAAAGATTTCTTTTACATTATGGCCTATGGGGTGAAATTCTTGAAAGTGCGCTATCGTTTATTTAAAGGCTTGGTAATGACCTTAATCGTAAGTGTTCGGAAATTCGAGTTGAGTCAATCCAGATTTTATTACTTTCTGAACATGTACCGTGTAAAGAAAGTATTGTAATCATGAAAAAATTCGACTTCGAGATTTTAGTGAATTGACACGTTTTGAGGTCTTCTGAATTCATTTATGCTATTTTTACGAGATGTAAAAATGTGTATGTGAGAGAGAGAGAGAGAGTGAACACGATAGCTCCTATATGGGGCTTCCCATTGAGCTTAAATTTTGTACATATGTTATAAACCACCATCGTAAGACCGGTATTTATTTTGATGTCTATAGGACTTATAGTTTTTCTACAGGGCAACGACAAAGGTTTCTTTTACATTATCGCAACGGCACATTGGGAGAAATTCTTGAAAGTGCGCTAGCGTTTAAAAGCGTGAATTCAATTGCTCTTCAATTTGGTATATATGTTACAGACCACTGTCACAAGACCTGTATTGTTTTTGATATGTATAGGATTAATAGTTTTACTACAGGGCTTCAATAAAGAATTGTTTTGCATTACGGCAAGTGAACGGAAATTCTTGAATGTGCGCTAGCATAGGTATGTAATATGATATAGAAATAGATGGTAATGAATTTTTGTACCAGAAAGGTGTTTTACTTTTTATTTGTAACTCAGGATAATTTCTAATATTTGTAGCATTCCCCAGAAGTTCTGAATAAATTAACTTTCTAAAGATAAAACTGTAATGAAGCTAAAGCTGCTGTGGTTACGTTTTCTGTACTTAGAACGTTGATCAGAGAACATATTATCCAATTCAAACGCGGATTTCTACTTATTACATACATGCTATCACAAGCTGATAGCATCAACGTGAACATCTGTGTCTTCCGTGGAGGGAGATCCCGGTCTCATCAAGTAAAGAATTTTTTAAAAATATGTTAATATTTCTTAGTTTTCTGGTTGTGAACATTTAAGCAATCGCTTCGAAAGGATTTTCTAATGTATATATTGAACAATATAGACATCGTCGTTGAGAGTTTGGAATGGCACACGTTTAGAAAATATACTGAAGTCTTCTTCCAAAATTTCACCTTTATTACTGTCGAACATGTACCATGTAAGGAAAGTATTGTAATCATGAAAAACATCGACTTCGAGATTTTAGTGTATTGACTCGTTTTGAGGTCTTCTGAATTCATTTATGCTATTTTTATGAGATGTATGTATGTATGTATGTGTGTTTGTGTATGTGAGTGAACACGATATCCTTTAACGGGGTTCGATTGAGCTCAAACTGGGTATATAAGTTATAATCCGCTGTCTCAAGACCGGTATTGATTTTGGTGTGTATAGGACTTACAGTTTTTCTACAGGGCTACGACAAAGATTTCTTTTACATTATGGCCTATGGAGTGAAATTCTTGAAAGTGCGCTATCGTTTAATTAGATGCTTGGTAATGACCTTAATCGTAAGTGTTCGTAAAGTCAAGTGGAGTCAATCCAGTTTTCGTTTACTTTCTGAACATGTACCATGTAAAGAAAATATTGTAATCATGAAAGCATTCGACTTTGAGATTTTAGTGTATTGATACGTTTTGAGGTCTTCTGAATTCATTTATGCTATTTTTACGAGATATATGTATGTGTGTGTGTGTGTGTGTGTGTTTGTTTTTGTGTGTATGTGAGTGAACACGATAGCTCCTAAACGGGGCTTCCCATTGAGCTTAAATTTTGTACAAATGTTATAAACAACCATCGTAAGACTGGTATTGATTTTGATTTGTATACGACTTTTTGTACAGGGCAACGACAAAGATTTCTTTTACATTATGGCCACCGCACATGGGGAGAAATTCTTGAAAGTGCGCTAGCGTTTAAAAGCGTGCATTCAATTGCGCTTCAATTTGGTATATATGTTACAGACCACTGTCACAAAACCTGTATTGATTTTGGTATGTATAGGATTAATAGTTTTTTTTACAGGGCTTCAATAAAGAATTGTTTTGCATTACGTCAAGTGAACGGAAATTCTTGAATGTGCGCTAGCATAGGTATGTAATATGATACAGAAATAGATGGCAATGAATTTTTGTACCAGAAGGGTGTTTTACTTTTTATTTGTAACTTAAGATAATTTCTAATATTTGTAGCATTCGCCAGAAGTTCTAAATTAATTAACTTTCTAAAGATAAATTTGTAATGAAGCTAAAGCTGCTGTTGTTATGCTTTCTGTACCTAGAACGTTGATCGGAAATCATATTATTCAATTCTAGCGCGGCTTTCTACTTATTACATACATGCTATCACAAGCTGATAGCATCAGCGTGAGAATTCAACCATTAGGATGAATACAACCTCAGTCTCACCAAGAAAAGAATTTTTTAAAAATATATAAATATTTCTTAGTTTTCTGGTTGTGAACATTTAAGCAATCGCTTCGAAAGGATTTTCTAATGTATATATTGAACAATATAGACATCATCGTTGAGAGTTTATGTCGGTGAAATTCTTGAAAGTGCGTTATCGTTTATTTAAATGCTTGGTAATTACCTTAATCGTAAGTGTTCGGGAAGTCGAGTAGAGTCAACCCAGATTTCTATTACTTTCTGAACATGTACCATATAAAGAAAGTATTGCAATCATGAAAAATTCGACTTCGAGATTTTAGTGTATTGACACGTTTGAGGTCTTCTGAATTCATTTATGCTATTTTTACGAGATGTATGTGTGTGTGTGTGTGTGAGAGAGAGAGAGAGAGAGAGTGTGTGTGTGTGTGGGCGTTTCGCTTACAATACTTGATCGCATCTATGTGTATGTGTGTGTGTGAAAAATTGCTTAAATATGTAAAATATCCCCCAGGAGGTCATTTTCAAAATGAAATAGCCACGAAGATAGGGGATTGATGCAACTTTATTTAATTCTCAAACCCGTCCATGTAAATTATGACCTTGCTAGTTTTTACTTAAATTTAAAGTTATTCAGGGATTTTAGACATAAATATTTATGATAAAAAAACTAGATTTTGATTTCTAAGCTACTTCTTTACCTCACTGGTCTTAAAACCTACAGATATTCTTAAAAATCAGCATTATAATAGGACAGCTTATTAAATGTCTTCACTTATACAGCAAAACTTATATTTTTATAGCAATTTATACCTTTTAGCTCCTAAATTATTTTACAATAATCGTTTGTCTTTGAGTTTTATTAATTGTTACATCAGAATTCTTCCTATAAGCCTCAACCCATAGATCTATTTGCCTGTTTCCGGCATTGGCATCAGTGGTTTACGTGATAGATGCCCTTTGTCGTGGCTGACAAGATAAAGAGGCTACGGTGCTGACATTTTGGCCACACATTTTTGGATTGGAAGAGTCATGTGACCAAAGGGGTGTGATCACCTTAATCCAAGGTGACCATGGGCATATCTTTTTTGATTGCAATCGACTGAGTAATTTATTTACAGGGTCACCCAAGACTTATAATACAAGGTCTGTGATGAATTACTGTTGCTGCTATTCGCAAAATCCCGCTAATCTCAAGCTTGCCGGTTTTTGGCGAAATATCGCCCAATTAAGTGCCAAAAACAAATCTTTCACACTGAACCCAGCTTGCCCTAGTAGCACAATTAGTCCAAAAGACGTTTAAAATACGTTTTTTAACGTCGAAAAGCGTGTTTCGTACGTAACTTGAACGTTTTTTGAACTGGTTGTGCTATTAGGGTGGCGATATCTCAAATTGGCTAGAAATCGCTTAGTATTTTTGCAGCATTTTATGTCTTTCAAACAAAGTTTAGATGAAGTGCACCGAAAATATTTATGTTTTAATAGACCTACACAAGGAAGTCATGTGGTGTCCACATTAGATTTTCTTTTTTCAGGGAAAGATGGGGGCGCAGAGTTTGAATACCCATTCACACAAGCATGAACATTATAATTGGACAATATAATGCATGTCATCATTATCAGTAAGCTCATTTTATCGAGTTTATTTCGGAGGGGTGACCTTGTAAACAGAAGCATAATGTAGGAGGAAAATGCATACTAAATATATTTAAAATCGTTCTATGAACAAGTCTCAAATATTAAGAGAAAAATGCATTTTATTTGATAGAGCAAAAATAGAAAATGTTGTCCTCAGGTTGAAGCATTTTGCTGTAATTTCCTTCGAAAACTTTTTAAACTAAACTTTGACACAAAACACTTAAACCTTATTTCGTACGGTCTTGATAGATGATTGATGCGAAACAAAAGGTCTCAAAGGTCTCTATTTAAATCTGCACTGGTGTCTTTGTAGGCATCTATGCCTTTTTTTTTTCTTTGCTGGTTGTTGGAAATAATTTTGAGCCCATTATCAAACCGCTACATTTATACGTTTTAGGAAAATAGTTGTTCAAATCCCTAACTTCAAACAGTCTCCGATTATCACACGAGAACTTGGTGCCTTTGCCCTCGGCACACATGTAGAAATAGGACAAAAAATTGCATATATAGCTATGTATAGGAGCACAAAAATTTTATTGTCAGGTGCTGACTTCAAACTCGCTTTTTTACGAAACTGTAATAGATATCTTTGTTTATATATATTTGTTTATTTGTTTATATATTTTTAGAAAAGAATTTTTTAAAAATATGGGTTTCCACCATAGAAAAGAAAAGAAAACTTCAAAAAACTTCAAAAACTTCAAAAGAAAACTTCACGGAAACTACTACAGTCAAACTTCGTTGTATGGTCACCCGTGGGGACCGTACAAAAGTGACCTTACAAGCGGGGTGACCATATATTGATTGATTGTGTGTAATTATGGCAACGCTACACTAGGGCGATCGGCCAAGGGGGGTGCCTTTGTGGGAGACTTTCTAAGGGGTTCTAACGCGTATTCACGTTATATCTGGAGAAAACCTACCAAAACTCCAGACCGTTAGATCGACAGCCGCGCGATGGGACCCGAACCCGGGACCTTCACACTTCGGCCGTCTACCATTTTCAGTGGCATAACCACTGCGCCATGGTGAGGCGGGTGACCATATAAGTGATATTAAAATACAGGGTGAACGTAAACTCTTGGGCAAACCTTTAAGGGGTGATAGGGCACATAATAAGGAATGAGAATCACATGGCAATGTGGGGTCGGCAACGTCGTCTTCATGTAGCTGTTAATAATCACTTCGGAAAAAAGTGCCAAAACAACAGTGCGCTTTCCGACCATTGTTTCGTCAGAAACTAATCTATTTTTCTCCGAAAACAGAAAACTAAAAAGACTAAAATGGACAGTTTAAAAATTCTATTTTATTTCATGGATGAAATTTTCGGAGACGAGCCTATTGTTTATGAAACTTGCTTAAGAAATAAGACGGACACTTCGATGCTTTTCCAAAAGTGATTATTACCGGTGCGTTTTTCACCCCAGATTGCGATGTGATTACGATTCCTCATTGTGTGCCCCATCACCCCTTAAAGTTTTGCCCAAGAGTTGAGATTCACCCTGTATATGGAATTCCTATTCAGCCTGCCATGACTTTTCAAAGAAAGGTGACCATATATATGCAGGGTGACCTTATGAACTTGTGACCATAATAACGAGGTCTGATTGAATATAAAATTTTATTACAATTATTTTTCACATTTTTCCAACTAACATTAAGCCTTTCTTTTTCTTTAAAGAGTCACTGCAAGATCTTCAAGAGGCATTGCAAATCAGGCAAAAAAAGAAAAAAGTTTCCATCACCATCTCAAAATTTCATGATTTTTACTTTCGAACATGTACCATGTAAGGAAAGTATTGTAATCATGAAAATATTCGACTTCGAGATTTTGGTGTATTTACATGTTTTGAGGTCTTCTGAATTCATTTATGCAATTTTTGGGAGATTTATGTATGTGTGTGTGTTTGTGTGTATGTGAGTGAACACGATAGCTCCTAACATATATACACAATTTGGGCATTCGATTGTGCTCAAATTGGGTATATATGTTATAAACCACCGTCGCAAAACCGGTATTGATTTGGGTGTGTATAGGACTTATAGTTTTTCTTCAGGGCTACGACAAAGATTTCTTTTACATTATGGCCTATGGGAGGAAATTCTTGAAAGTGTGCTAGCGTTTAAACGCTACATCCGATTGAGCTCAAATTGGATATACATATTATAAACCACCATCGTAAGACCGGTATTGATTTTGGTCTGTATAGGACTTATAGTTTTTATACAGAGCTACGACAAAGATTTCTTTTACATTTTGGCCTATATGGGGGGAAATTCTTGAAGGTGCGCTAGCGTTTAAACGGTACATTGAGATGAAATTGGGTATATATGTTATAAATCATCTCGTAAGACCGGTATTGATCTTGATGTGTATAGAACTTATAGTTTTTCTACAGGGCTACGACAAAGATTTCTTTTACATTATGGCCTATGGGGGGGGGAAATTATTGAAAGTGCGCTAGCGTTTAAACGGCGCATTCGATTGAGCTTCAGTTTGGTATATATGTTTGAATTATTCATCGATTGAAATTTATTTAAATGCTTGGTAATGATCTTAATTGTAAGTGTTCGGAAAGTCGAGTGGAGTCACTCCAGATTTTTTTTTCTTGTGTTGCCCTTACCCAAGGAAAGAACAAATGTGAAATAATTTTGATTTACCTCTTTTAGTTTTAGAGTAATTGGGGTTCAAAGTACTCCAGAGGAGTGACGTTGAAATAATTTCGGGCCATTTTTGCCACATTATTGTCTCGACTGTGACTGGCTCTGAGGTGCGTCAGAGAATTTCTTCTTTTTATCTGATTATATACTTTGAATATTAACACTTCAAATTGAAATTCATTCGAAAATAGTCCGAGCCCTCAAATAAATGCCCCTCAAATATCACCAGTTTCATAAAAATACAATTTTTAAGAATGCTTTAAATCTTGGCTCTGACGTTATACAGAAGAAAGAAATTGTACAGTTCAGTTATACATCTTCATATAAACTGAATCCATAAACATTTTTCAAGGCCTTCAGGGACCCTCGGTATAGGGCCCCAAACATGCTCCTTAACGCTAATTTACGCAATTTCGAAGCATTGGTACAGGTGGCGCCGTCTTCCCACATGAGAACGATTGGCATGTAGTGTGAACATAGTAGTTTCATATTATGGAAAAACCTTCTTTGAAGGTACAACTGTTTCCAAGAAAAATCTCAAAAGGTACCTCCCTATTTGGGGCATTCCATTGACACGTATAGTGCATTTCGTCGTTACTTTTAGAAGTTTAATCGACTGTAGCAATATTGAAAATTAACTTATCCTGCACATATCACAAACATATCACTCATATATCACAAATAGTTCTTTTACGGGGTCACTCATAAGAATTACATTACGCTGTTTGGGGATCTCGAATTACTGAACCGATTCGAAAACTTTTTTCACTGATAGAAAGATACACTATTCCCGAGTATTATAGGCTACTTTCTCCTGCATGTAGCATAAATACTTTTTTTTATAGGGACATTCAAAAGAATTCTAATACAATATACTATATGGACATCTCAGTAACTACTGAACTGATTCTAAAGATTTTTCAATTGAAAGTCACTCTATCTCTGAGTAAAATAGTCTAAAATTCATGCATGTAGCATAACTTACGGGAACACTCAAAATAATTCGTAATATTGTCATAACTGTGTCCATTCACCAAATGAGGAAAAATATACTATTTAAATTTATTAACTCTACATATACCATGTCTTACACTTCATTTAATATAAATAAAAAGTAAATAATATTGTGAATAAAAGAAGTCACAAATCTACATCATTTATTTCTGACTTGTATAAAATTTTACTACAAAAATGGCCAACATCATTTCAAACAAAAAGTAACATGTAAAAAAGGAAAAAAATTCGCAGGTTATTTACATACCTTTATTATACAGTTTATTGTATAGTTAATTGTGCACTGCTGTGATACTTTTTATGTTAGTATGATAAAGGGAGTAACTGAAGCAAATTCAACTGGACCAAAAAATATCGTCTGCTGTGACTCTTTCTTTGTCATCTCGTCGTGGCCAAGTAAAAGAATCTGAGCCAGGTACTGCATGGAAATATTTCATCGTAGCAATCTCATCTTGTTCTGACAAAGCGATAACCCTTCCGATGTCAAATAACTTTTCATATTCCACTGCATAGTTAATTTACGAATTATTTTGAATATTACTGAAAATTATGCTACATGCATGAGTTTTAGCCTATGTTACTCAGGAATATTGTAGCTTTGAGTGAAAAAAATCTTTAGAATCGGTTCGGTAGTTACAGAGATGCCCATGTAGTGTAATGTATTAGAATTCTTTTGAGTGTCCCTGTAAAAGAACTATTTATGCTACATGCATGAAAGGCATTTGTGCTACAAGCCTATAATACTCAGAAATAGTGTAGCTTTCTAACAGTGAAAAAAGTGTTCGAATCGGTTCAGTAGTTACAGAGATCCCCATACAGCGTAATGTAATTCTTATGAGTGTCCCTGTAAAAGAATTATTTGTGATATAGAGCATGAACTATTGTGATAATGAACTATTTGTGATATATGTAGGATATGTTAATTTTCAACATTGTCGATTAAACTTCTAAAGTAACGCCGAAATGCCTGCAAGCGTATCAGTGGAATAGCCCAAATAGGGAGGCACTTTTTTGGATTTTTCTTGAAACAAGTGGTACCTTCAAAAAATGTTTTCCCATAATTTGAAACTGCTGTGTTGATACTACGTCTCCATGTCAATAGTTCTTTTGAGGGACTTCGGCGCCAGCTGTACCAATGCTTCGAAATTGCGTAAATTAGCGTTAAGGGCCATGTTTGGGGCCCTATACCGAGGGGCCCTGAGGACCTTCAAAAATGTTTAACATTGTATTCACTTTATATGAAGGTGTATAACTACACTGTGCAAAAAAATTTTCTGTATCACGTCAGAGCCAAGATTTAAAGCATTCTTAAAAACTGTATTTTTTTATGAAATCGGGGATATTTGGGGGCCCTTATTTGGAGGCTCTGAGAATTTTCGAATTAATTTTCAATTTGAGATGTTAATATTCAAGGTATGTTACCAGATATAAAGAAAAATTTCTTTGAAGCACCTCAAAGCTAGTCACAGTCGGGACAATAAATGGACAAAAATGGCCCTAAATTATTCCTACGCCACTCCTAAGGGATACTTTGACCCCCGATAACTCCAAAACTAAAAGAGGAAAATCAAAAATATTTCAGATTTGTTCTTTTCTCGGGTGAGGCAACACAAAGAAAAAAATTCATGAAATTTTGAGATGGTGTTGGAAACCCTCTGCCTGACTTGCCCGTGCAATGAATGCCTCTTAAATGGAAGGGGAATTTTCGTGTCTAATTCTACAGGTGCATCGACCAAAAAAAATAATTATAACTTTCAATCAGTAAGTATTCAACTGCAATAAGTGACAATTACACAGACGAAAATTGGATTAAATAAATATTCTCTGTAGCATAGAGTAAATCTTCAAAAAGGCTGCTTTTGAGGCGGTTACAGTTAATATGGCTGCCGTCTTTAACGGATTTCTTTGTTCGTTTCTCAAATAGACGTTAACTTAGCATCGACGTTATCGCCCATTTGAACAAATTTCGATCAGATTTAATAATACATATGCTATGCTACATACAACTTTTATTTTTGAATTTTCACCAATAGCTTGTCTGTATAACTGTTACTCATACATCATGAATAATTGCTGATTATACATGGTACGTGGCTTTTTTGGTCGGTGCACCTTGAAAACTACATACGAAAAATGAACCCAAATTTTTTTCAAAAAAATTTTGCTGTCTTATTGTTGGTGGGAAAATAATGAAAAATTGTGTAATAGAACGCTGATTAGGAGATTCCATGTGGTTTTGTTTTCACTTAAATACCTATCATAGTTTCGTAGAAAACGATTTTGAAATTAAGAGTTTCAGCCCCTACTTTCGAAAACCATATAAAGCTAGGTATTTGATAATGGTCGCAAAATTATTTCCAACAACTTGCAATAAAAATAAAGGCACAGACGTCAACAAAGACACGAGTGCCGATTTCCTACGGAAACCCGTTGAGACTCTTTTTGACACCAGCCTTTGAATAATGCCCAGAAATTTTTATTTAAAAAAATTATGCAGGGGGTTATCACACATCATGTTTGCCGCCACACGTAACAAGGTTTTGTATCAAGGTTTTGTCATTATTGACCTTCACCAACAGCCCTTTAGAAATGTAAACACTGTTTCCATAAGCTTTTCGTCAATCAATTTTTTTTTCTTCCCAGAGTTCCGCTGGAACCTATTGTTCAAGTGTGATCCTCCTGCACGATAATACCCGTCTACATTCCACTGAAGAAAAAGATACATTTCTTGAGCATTTTAGTTGGGATTTTTCGAACACCTTCCCTACAGCCTGGATCTGTCTTCTAGCGGCTAATATATTATTTACGTTACATTTTCTTAGAAAGGAAATTTCGGGAGGAAAATTTTTTTGAGTGACGAAAAGCTTAAGCAAACAGAGTTTACATTCTGAATGGACTGTCGGTAGAGGTCTACAATGAAGGTATACAAAAACTTGTTATATGGTGTGATAAGTTCTTAAATGTACCTGGTGAATAAACGGAAAATCAACTTAGTCTATATACATGAAAAATAGAAGTTTGTTACGAAATCTTTACCGGTTATTTATTATTCATCAAACGGGTACTACTTCCAGAATGCCCTTCGTGCAAATTACAAGACAAATTTTAAAAAAGCTGTAAATAGTATGCATTTTTAGATTTTCTCATAAAACGGAACAATGCAATTGTATAAGGTCAGACAGGGTAACTATGGCTAACGGAATTCTTAAAATACCTATAAATTGTAAAGTTTCGTAACAAAATTAGGCATAAATCTTATATTTATCATGATATTTATATTTCATCATTAATATTAAATATTTTTAAGGTAGTAACAACTGAAAAATAAGCAATATGTCAAAATTTTCAGTAAACGGATTGGACCGTTCAGTTCTCAAATTTATTTGACGCAAAAGGAAAATATTTTACTAAAGCTAATTCATATTAAAAAGTTTGTTGGAAATCTATAATTTAAGAACTTCCACATTTTTTCTTATTTTTCATAACATAGTAAGTGGGGTAATTATGACCGTGTGTAAAAGCTTGGTAGAAAAAGTCATTCTGAAAAGACACATGCTTGTATTACTTCATGTTAAATCATCAAGGAAAAAAATAATGTAAAATATTTTATTTTTTAATGTATTATATTTAACTTAAAAGTGAATTATGAAATAGAAATTTTTCTATCGATTATTTTTCCAAAATTTTCGAATGCTCAAAACTTACTCTCATGGCATGTGAGCAGAGCCAGATGAACAATCCAAGACATTAAAAGTATACCAGATAAAAGTTTGGAATAAAAATAAATAAGACTGATAATTACACACAAAAAATTTATTTAAATCATGGACATATCTTTAGAACAAATAGAACAGGACAGTTTCCATTACATCGCAACCTATTCCTGGAGAAGAGTCGCCATATGAAAATGCAATTTCTATTGGTTTATTCATATTCTTAGTGGGCATATATGTCACTCGGAAAATATTGGAGTTCATCTGCAGTCACGTGGTTTAAACTGCTAGTAAAACTTCTCACGGCAAAAAAAATTTCCTGACAGATGACATACTAGGAACAGTTTCCGTTTTTAAACTGTCTTCGACATTTATTTTGACCTTATTTCGACAAATTTTTTTCTTTATTTTGATTTTATTTTGTACTAAAGAGATCAACATTACTTTACATTAATTTCTTTCATTTTTTTTCAAGAATTCTTATAATCAATATTTTTCCTATCGTAAAAGGAGTGACTTTAACACATCTTGGCAGCTACAAGCCATTATAGAAATTTACTAGATGTTTTTAAAATGTCAAAGTTACCGGCGAATTAATTAAAACAAATTTTTCCCAATAACTAAAAGGGTTAAAAATTCGTGGAGTTTAAATTTGCAAAAAGTGGTCATAATTACCCCACCTGACCCTACATCAAACAGTCACAGTATCATGATGGATCTTTTTTTATGTATGTGTGTGCGACTTTCCATCTGCAAGATTAAAAAAAAAAAATGATACGCATTATTTCTCATTCGACACATAACTTCAAAATCTTTATAAGGAGCCCAATTTTTTGTTTGTTTAAAATAGAACAGTGGCATTTGAAATGCTTCTCATTGATTTCAATATACAGGGGATTTTTTTCAATACATTATAAAAGTGTTATAAATTCTACTCAAATTATTTGTGTTGTCGTTTCTAGTTCTGCCTGGTTAACCACGTCACTGCGCCAGATCCTCTGTATAAGCAATGGGTGAAATTACATTTATTGAGCCCCAGTGGGAAGAAGACTCACTTAGCTCAATGTCCCGTCATTTTAAACCAATTCCAAGATGAGCGGCCAGCACTATGGTTGGTACTATCAGAGTTATCGTTTCAGCATGGAGGACGTTGGAACCGCGGTAAGTTTCAAGTAGAGATGGGCGGTTCGACTCATTTTACTGATTCGAATCTCAACTCACTCACTACTTAGATGATTCGAATCAGTGATTCGAATCTTGAATCAGTAAAACAACTAAAGAAATTTTCCCTCTCTCTGCGCCGAAAGCCGTACTACAGGGTGGCCATAATTAAACTGCAAGTGTTCAAGGGGTGTTGGAGAGAAAACTACCAGGAATATTTCAGTGAAGCTTGGTATCTACACGTTTCAGAACATGCGCAAGCCAAATATGCAATAAAAAAAACACGCCACATCGCCATTTTTCGCCCGATAGATGGCGCTATATCGTGTTTCAATGCTTATAGACGTCATATATGCAAATTTTAAGCCCATCGAACAGCGTAAAAACAAGACCACATTGAGTAATGGTCAATCATGACTCTGAATAAGAAGGAACATGCATTGTTAGTGAAGATATTCTATCAGAATGGTAGCAATTATTCAGCTACTCTGAAAGAATACCGGCGTATGAAACGATTAAGAAGAGGTCCAATGAGTGTCAATGAGAATAAATAATGGTTTAATTGTTTTCCAAAGCGCCTTTATGAATTGTTTAATTTGTTATCTTAATTTACGTTATTTTTTGATTACATGTTACTGCAAAAATTTAATTACTGAAGCAAATTGTATGGAATTTTGATAAACTGTAAATGATGTTTTATATTCTTTATATGTCTCTTAGAATGTCACTATGCTCTGTCTATTGGTTTTGGAAGTTGTATACGCCACCGGTGAGCTTTGAAATACGGTACAGTACCATCTATCGGGTGAAAATGACGATTTTTTATTGTTTCATATTTGACTTGCGCATGTTCTGAAACGTGTAGATACCCAATTTCACTGGAATATTCTCGGTAGTTTTCTCTCCAGCACCCCTTGAACACTTGCAGTTTAATTATGGCCACCCTGTATTTAAACACCCTTCACGCATTCATCGGGTTTCTTCTCCGCGGAGTTCTCGGGCAGCTAGCATCTCTCTCTCCTTGCTCGGTCGAATTCAACACTGACACACACAGTTTTGAGCAAATGAGTTCGTTCTCTTAACTTCCTGGTTCGCGCACTGTGTATAAGCAAGTAGTAATTTGTCGGGGGAAGGGATAAGACAAAGACGAAACAAAATACTAATTTAATACAAATCATTTGCTTAAAAATAAGTTCTACCTGTCAATTTGAAATAATGATAAATACATGTTTTGTACATCTTTTAGTTGAATGTAGTACTTTAACTAGGAAATTTCATATAATAAAGTAAATCAATCGTGCATAGTTAATCAGTTATGTTGTAACACCTTGGTTATAACCTAACATAAATTTTGCCACGTAATTCTACGACGAAGAATTTTTTTCTGAAAATTTCCTAATAATTCATTTGTTTTATAAGAGTATGACAAAAGCTTAAAAAGAAACATTTGGATTTTTTTTTTTTTTTTGCTTCTTACAATATATTATTATAATATATAGTTCGAAAGAGTAGTTTTATAGTGTAGTATAAATAGTGTGAAAGAATATTCTTAATAAAGTGCCGTTACCAGACTGCTGGAATATATAGTAAATAAAGAAAAGTTTCGGGGGGGGAGGACGATAAAGGCACCCATATGATTGTATTAAGGATTGGGGGGAAAGTCGCCCATAAAAAAGTAGTGAAAGGACTGATTTCCGTCAGGACATTCTGCTCAAGAGCTCCCAAAATTATCCTTTAAATAAAATTACAAATTCCCACATTATGATTTTAATTTAAACTACAAAAATACCGTGAATCATGTTACTTGAAAAGCACAGAATGAAATTAAGGAATAAAAAATAAGTAATATAATTAAAATATTATTATCCCGTATAATATTATCACAAAATTATTCTATTTTACTTTCCATTTTGATTAAATATTTTTATGCTCCTATAACTAACCTCTGCGTATGGTGTGATATGAAAGTTGCTTCCAGGATATAATTTTCGTGATAGGGAGCCCTTACTGAAATTTTTGCCCTGGCCCCCATTTTTGTAAATCGGCCCCTGGCCATAAATATAAATAGCATTTTATCAGAAAAAAAGATTTTTTTCCGTGAGTGTGTGTATTCATTTTTTTCGCACCCATGTTTAACCTACTCGCTCTCATCAATGAAAAGACGCTGATACGAACACTCACCTAGTTTGACTAGTATTTCAGTATGTTGTAAAAATATTCATCATATTGACAGCTGAAAGTAGGGCCCCCTCAGTGCCGGTCCCAGCTATTTTTCTAAGTGGTGCAAAATACAAAAATACACCCCCTCCTTCACACAAACATGCAGCTAGAAAAGATTTCAAAGGGGTTAAAACGAAATTTTTAACAATATATGGATACTCAAATATACTTATAATATGTATAAAGTAAGGTATTTTGGCACCCCCATAGATAAGTGGGAGAGATGGCGCCCGGTGCGGTCGCCCCGTTCGTTCCCCCCAGGACCGGTTCTGGGCCCAGTCCACTCTTTGGCCCTCTATGTGGATGCTCATGCATATAAATCCGCAACTAACGGTTACATCACGTGGGGAAAACCTTAATTAGTCTCCCCCCACCTTCAAAGAGATAGCAAGAAGTTTGGAAAACATTTAGACACAAAACCGGGAGAAAAAAAATATATTCATTTTGTCCAATATTTATCCTAATATTATAAATGCGAAAGTGAGTTTGTTTGTTTGTTTATGACGCTTTCACGCCTAAACCGATGAATCGATTAGGATGCATTTTGGTTTAGATATAGATGGGACCCTGGAGATGGTTATAGGCTACTTAGAATTTTAGATTTTTAATTACTTTTTTAATTATTAATTAAAAACCGCTTTTACGTTGCCATGCTTGGCGAGTTTCGCCCGTATCAAATGATTCATGTTTTGAGCTAACAAGAATGCTATTACTTCTTGTAGAAGCGCGTGCTTCTACAAGAAGCGCGTGCATCTGAAAAACATTAAATACCACGGAAATTAAGCCAGTTTTATGCCAAATCTATCTATCTGTACTAATAAAAATGAATGTTCTCCAGACAAATCTACAGAAAGCAGAGCTTTGAAAATTTGAGCATGACTGAGCCCATAACTTCGGTAAAGTGCACCTGAGGCTCAAAATTTTGAAATTTTAACTACTTTTCTATCTATTAATTAAAAGCCGTTTTATCGCCCGCACAAAATGATTTATGCTTTTAAAATAAAGCAGAAATTCTATTTGCAAAATCACATGCATTTGAAAAACATGAAAATTATGATGATTTTACGCCAAATTAAAAAGCATAAGTAAAGAAAAGGGTACTTACGTATTATCCCGGCGGTCCGCCAAGACAAGCGATTTTTTGCCGAAATAAATGCCGGGCAGATGAAATTATTAATGGTTTCGAATACGATTGGCAAAAGTTTGGCAACTCGTTTGACGAAAAAACAGTTTGGCGGGAATGACCGCCGGGATAATACGTAAGTACCAAGAAAAGTCCAGATGTGTTTCTGAAAGTTCACAAATTTCCAAATCCTACCAATTATACAAATGTGTACGTTTGTGTTTTTGGATATGTTTTTGACTGAATCACACAAAAATGGTTGAACGGATTTGGAAAAATTTGTAATGTAAATAGCTTATGCCCTATATTACATACAGGCAGCCTTTCAAGCATATAGCATAAATAACTCTTTTACAAAGACTCAAAATAATTCTAATGCATTGAGCTCTATGGAAATTGTGTAGCTACTAAACCGATTCTAAAACTTTTTTCACTGATTGAAAGTTACATTATTCCTGAGTATTATTGTTTGTTTGTTTTTGGATTAAGACCGATTGACTGCACTAGGGTCCTAGGCCTATATGGCGAATTCCTCTGTGGGGGACTTTCTAAGGGATCCTAGCCCGTATTTAGGCGAGGTTTTTTACAAAACCACGGAAAACTGGGAGCGGCTAGGTCGACAGGCGCGATCGGGGTTTGAACCTGGCACCTCCTGCCTTGCAGTTTTGAGAGCAGAACTTCTTAGACACTGGTGACATCCTACGTGTTATAGACTACCTTTAATGCATATGTCACAGATAGTTCTTTTACAGGGATGCTAATAAGAATTACATTATACTCTATGTGCATCTCTGTAAGTACTGAACCGATTCCTAAACTTTTTTTAATGATAGTAAGCTACACTATTCTTGAGTATTATAGGCTAAAATTCATGCATGTAGAGTAAATATTTCCTTTACAGGAACACTCAAAATAATTCTAATACATTACGCTCTCTGGGTATCTCTGCAGCTACAGAACCGATTCTAAAACTTTTTCACTAATAGAAAGCTGCTCTATTCCTGATAAACATAGACTAAACTTCATGCATATAGCATAAATATTTCTTTTACAAAACAGTGCGCAAATACTGTCCTTACTGTCTCTATTCGCCAAATGCCTGAAAAAAATCTTATTTAGTAACTCTGCACATTCTCTTATTTTAAATGAAGTATACTACCATGCATTATACTTCATTTGAAACAAGTAAAAAGCAAATAATATTTAAATGCAGTTTCTTTTGTCGCAACATTATTTGTTATTCACGCATGCTGCATTTCTCTCGGGACCTAATTCTAAAGCCGACGCAGACGAAGTCGCGGGTAGCAGCTAGTTTTTATATAAAATCGTCCCTTCCCTTCCTATGGAAACTGATTTTCATGCTCTCTTGAGTGCGGCGCCTTGGGCACGGGTCCAGTTTGCCCTTTCTAGTTGCAGCGATGACCGTGCACCATTACACACATTCTTTAAAAACAACCATCTGTGTCTAGTTAACAAATATTTTATTTTAGTGTAATTTAATGCCAATAGATTTAATATACTACATATGTGTATCTATATTTACGGTGAAGTAAGAGCAAGTGTAAAATATAAATGTGAATAAAAATATTTCAACTAAAGTGGGAAACACAATAAATGTTACGAACACGAAGCTTACTTTATTTCTGTTTATTTCAATTCACAAGAAAACACGCAGCCAGGTTACTCGTGGCATCGGAGAAAAACAAAAAACACCTCTGATACAACGATAGCAACAAAACCAAAAGTAGTATGTGCGAGACCGAAGCAAACACGCTAAATTCCACTAACACCGACCGGAGTTTTCCGTGATTTCCTCCGAAACTTAGCGTAAATACGGGTTAGGACCCCTTAGAAAGACCCCCACAGAGGGCACCCCACCCTTCGCGCAGTTAATTGGCCATAATAACACAACAACAACCACCACTGCTCAAAGAAATACCAAAATTGCAACCGTTATGAGCACCCCTCCTTAAAATTACTGCCTGCAACGCTAACCCTCTTCCCCTCCCCCCTCCTTCTACCATAGTACACATTTTTCTTACACTGGTGTCTGGAATTGGTTTACAAACTTTTGATAAAATCACTCATTTACTTTATGCTAATACTTACCAAAAAAAAAAAAAAAGTTGGAGGCAAATAAGGAGCTATAAAGGCAATAGATAAGCAAGTAAACTTCTTTAGACCAGCGGCGTAGCAGGGCAGGGCGGAGCGAGCGGTCCGCCCTGCCCTTGCCCGACAAGCTAAAAGCAAATGTGAGGGCGGCAGCAGAAGACCCTGTCTAAGAATCTTAGAAAGATGGGGTCTGCAATATGGAGGTTCGTCCCGGTAGTCAATAACAGCGGCGTAGCCTGAGGGGGCTACTGCCCCTCGAAATGGAACCCTTTACTTATTTTTAGTGAGGAAGGTAGCATTTAACTGCAGGTTAATTAATACTTTGGTGCACAGGAGAGACGTAGCCAGAGGGAGGGGGCTGAGGCTGCTGCCCCCCCCCAAAATGGGACCCTTTATTTAGCTTACAATTGAACTTTAAATTTGATACCCAGCCCACCCCGAAATAAAATCCTGGCTACGCCACTGGTCAATAACACTAACTACGCCACTGCTTTAGACCCTATTTTGTATTTCTCTGAATTACGAAAGAAAATAAAATCATTCCCCTTAAACGACAAACAAGGTAAAAAAAATATCTTAAACGAAATCTGCAGCAATAAAGCGAAATGTTATTTTGCTTACTACAAAGTCCTTTTGTGGAAGCGCTTAATACCGCCCTTGTATCCTTCATTAAAAGTGACAAACACAATCCTAACTTTATTTCATTCTATTTCCCTTCAAATGAAAACGCGCAGCCATGTGAACTTAACGTGTCCGTTTTTTTTTTTTTTTTTTTTTTTTTTTTTTTTTTTTTTTTTTTTTTGAGGGTGGGGGCAGGGGGACATATATTGAAGTTAAAAGTAGAAAAGGGATGTTTCATTAAATTTTAAACAAATATTAAACCAGCCAGACAAGTTGGAAGGAGGGAGTCCTCCCGAGGGAAAAAGGTTTAAGGGGACAGCCTACTTTTAAGAATGGGAAAATGTATAAATTTTAGATCAACTTTCATAATTTTTAATAAAATAATGAATGCATGCAGAAACATAACTTTTTTTTTAGTTAACTACTATGACATTACTCTATTGATTAAAAATATTATTTTAGTTTATTATAAAGGTGATAATTTTAAAAATATTATTTTACCACACAATATTGGAAAAAAAAATTCAAGGGTACTTTCCCACTGCGCGCAAGATATCTCAATTAGAATTCCTTTGAACCTCATAATTTTTTTCTAAATTAAACAAGACATTCAAATTAACAATCTGAACTAAAATGGTTTAATTATTTTCATAATTTAAATTTAAAAAATCATTTAATCTGAAAATTTAAATTACCATAAAAATTTTGATAGTTTTACAATCATAACTTTTTTTCTATGAAACACAACCATTTCATTTTAGTTCATTTTGTTCATTATATTAGAATAAATGCCTGAGAAAAATTTCAAGTTGATATCTTAAATAGTTTTTAAAATATCATGCGCGCAAACTTGAAAAACAGTGTTTTGAGAAAACGCCAATTAAAGTTCAAATTGTTGTTTTGGAACATAAATTTTAATTTTTAAAAGTTAAAAACATTTTCTAATGAAACATTTACTATTTAAGAATAATTTTACGGAGTACTTAATATCCCAAAATATGTTTTAATATGGCTTAAGAATCATCAGTCTAAAGAAAAGCTCGACAATTGTAAATATGAAAATATATGTACATACCTTAACAAAAGATACATTTTTAGGATATAAAGGCATTAATATTGGTAAAGTACATGTTTTGAAGTTATTTTAATAATTATATCCATATATATATATATATATTTATTTTTACTTTGCAACATAAAAATTTGATTTTATTTCACTTTATGAAATTTCGATTTAAAATTTTCCGCTTTCATGCACAATGCCTTCGTTTTCTTTTATTGCCTCAAACTGAGAACTGATGAGCATTTTTCTGGCTCTTCGAGTTTCTAAATTAAATTCTGTACATTTCTATTCTCCCTCTTTTATGCTTTGAGTGTCAACCTTAGTTGCAGCTTCTACAGCATGCTGCCCAACTTGCGTTTACATTTTCCTTTTTATCTCAACAAATAAATGTCATACAGAAAAATGGTTGGTATCAATCTTTTTAGAATAAAGTAAGCTATTTAATGAGATAAAAATCTCAAAATTGATTTTTTGGGCATTTTAAAAGTAGGCTGACTTAAACAACTTTGAGACACACCCCCCCCCCCCGCTCTCCACGAGCATTGGCGTAAATTGACATGTAATATTTGGATGGGGTGACAAAATGTTTCTGATTGTAGAAAATACCATTTTTAAATAGCTCTGATACTGGAATTTTCTTAATTTTTTTATCGGGGGTGGGGGGGGACGGGTGTGATTGACCTCTGTTGCCCTTAGGAAGTAACGCCTGTGCCCCCCGCCAAAAGCAAACGATGTTCGACCCACTCCACACACACAGACAGATAAAACTTTAAATCCGACCACCAAGAAATGAAACACCAAAGATTCGAAAAAAACTCCAATTAAATTAAACATTCGACTCCTTCCGACTCTGAGTCGATAGAAGATTCGAAACACCAACGAATCTCAACGATCGCATACAATCACTGAAACATTTGAGATTCTACTGAGTTGAGATTCGTCGTACACAATCACCGAAACAGAGCGAAACACTGAATCAGTAAAGATCCGTTGCTGCACCAACTCAGTGACCAAGTCACCCACTCATTTGCTGTTTCAAATCATCTATCTACTCAGAGTCGAAAGGAGTCGAAAAGAGTTGAAAGAGTAAGTGAAAATCTCTGAGAACGGCAAAGGGAAAATAAGTTTTCCTTCCCTTCGCACCTGGAATAATTCCCCACCCCACACTTGAAGGCTTGAGATTCGAATCAGTAGATAGTGAGTGTAAAGACTGAGCCACTCACTACCAAGATTCGAATCACTGATTCGACATCTCTAATTTCAAGTGTTCCAGCTCCCTTTAACGTACACGGTCCCACAGCCATTCAGTGGATAGAAGTTGTCACCGTTCCAAGCGCTAACCAAGGTGGAAGATGCTTCAGTTTCAGTATTCGTATGGGAACCGAGCTTCAAACGACTGGGTGACAGGTGTTAATATGACTTTTTTTTTAAGTCAAGGATTTAATATTTCTCTGCAAATGAGAATTTACTTACACGAGTATGGTGATTTTCTAAGTAATCAATTACATTCGAGATTATACTTTTGATTTTTCATTTCTGAGTACAAAAACTTTCGTCAGTATCTTACTTTGCTTACTTGGTTTTTCAAAGAAAAGTAATGTTCGATAGTGTTTTCAAGCAGCAAATTCCTTTGTAATCCTAGATTTTTATTTATTTATCTATTGCACCAACGTGAAAATTACAATATAAAATAAAATATTACTCTACTTAAAACTGTCACAAGCATTCCACTTCTATCCTCAGACAAAAGTAAATAACAAAGTTAAGAAATTTGAAAGAAGTCTCTACATTTCACGGCCCATTGAATTATTTTTTCAAATATCTGCTGCAAATTTTAATATTTTAGGCCTGTTACGGGTGTGACTAGAACAATTTAACACTAAAGAGCGACCTTTATTCTTTTGAAAAGAAAATTTTATTTTAACTGTAAATTTGCGTAATAAGTGCACACTCATGTATGTTACATAAGCGCAACGCTGGATATAATTGGCAACCCTTGGACAAAAAGCGTTTCGAGCCGTTTCATATATCTAGTAGTAATGGCTTAAAAACTTAATGTGAATGGCTTAAAAGCTTTGCATATCATTTCCAATAAAAAAATTCTTTAATAGACTTTTTAAAAATGTGAACATTGTTTAGGTTTCTGTTTTTATATTAAAATTATTTTTTTCTTAAGACGGGCTCCAGCTATGTTATTGGCGTCGTCCACTACTAAGGGGGGAGTACTGGCCACTTTTTTACAAAGGCACCTAATAGATGGACCAGCGTTGCCTCCTATGATGGGACGAATGAAATGACACCCAAGCCCATGCCGGGAATCGAACCTCGACCCGTGTTGTAGTAGCATGACCACTACACAACCCGGACGGCATTTATAATTGAAATGTTGTGATTAATTACTTATTCTACTAAGGTCATTTCTTGGGAGTGTGATCAATTACTAGCAAAATTTTGCTTTGAAAATATACTCTAATTATATAAAACAGTAGACAAGAATGTGATTACTCTTTCCATAATATTCTAGTACATTAATCGATATGAGAAGGCATTTTCAAAAACACTTTCAATTTTACATCTTAAAAAAATTAAAGATAATTAAAATTGACTATGATTAAAATATGTCTTTAAAATTATCTGTTACAAGATTAATTCCGCTACTTGGTACAAAATATATCTGTGTTTCGTGAACATCGCATTTTAGCGATAAAAGATTTCAAATTTTTCAAATCCGAAAAGAAACTATTTCCTGTACCTATTTTCAAAGAATGTGCCACAAATTTTTCAAATCCGAAAAGAAACTATTTTCTGTACCTATTCTCAAATAACGTGCGAAGTCATTTTTCAATCTGAAATAAAATGTATCATACTTTGATGTCCTTTTTCAAGTTTGGTATAGTTAGTTCATCTACCAGTATAAAAGAAGTGCATTAAAAAAATTACTAAAATTTAATTTAATTTTCAAGAAATTCGGATTCTCCTCATACCTTAAAAACTTAAAATCTAGTAAATTATTTCTACGGAAAACCTTGTTTACGCTTACACGCTAGAATTATAAAACTATGAAAACCTCAATACTCTCGGAAAAGTTCAATGATGGAAAATATATCTACCACAAATACTTAAGGCGCAAAAAAATTTACATTCTTATGGAAAGTGTAGATGGAATACCAATAATTTCTCGTGCGATTCTCGTATAAAAAGCATACCAGAAGTGACAATTCTTTTCTCTTAACCAGCATGTTGTCCATCTACGTAAATATTTGCATGGTGCAGGAAAAATAAAGCTAACTGTAGTAAGCTAAGCGTAAACATTCCAAAAGTTAAAATGAGTTTTTCATTTTGTGTACTTTTTTTGTAGCTCATGCTTCGATGATTCTTGATTAAATGCTGTCGAAATTTTGTTTTCTTTGTATAATTGCTACCTAAAAAATATTTCTTTGAAAAAAAAATACGTCATTTGCTTAAACTCTTACTTTTTATTCTATTAATAATTTTATTTAAATTATAGAATTTTTTTACTTAATAGATTTGATGTGATAAAACAGTTTCCTTTTATATGGTAATATTTGCTTTGCACATAACTTTATTCTACCAGTTATTTTACATTCCAATTATTCGGAAGAGGATTTATTAGGGAAAAGAATATCCCAGAAATTTTTGAAATTAAGTTACAAAATCTACAGAAAATAGTAAAATATATTCTAAATGAGGGTGTGAATTATTTAAATATTTGTCAATGTTCGGAAAATCAAGTGAAGTCACTCCAGATTTTTTTCAATAAATAGTTCTGTGGGTCTTCTTTTCTGTATTCCTTTTTCTGAAATAAAATTCCGATCTCACTTTTAATTTTAAAATTCCTAGTATGCGACCAGCTGTCTTTTAACTATTAGTTGGAATAAGAAAAGAAGCCTCCTTATTTGGGGACAAACAGAAGAAAAAATCAGCGTGACAAGCAGACAACGCTTATTTAGCTCGAGGGAGAATTACATTCTCACGCAAATATAATTTTAAAGCATTTCAGCAAAATTGTAACTTAATTTATGGTGCTATAAATATTTTCAATGCTAAAATAAAAGATTTAAAAAAAAATTAATTAACGATCGTCTGTCGAATTTCATCTCAAACACTGGCAATGATCGAGGGTTTGAAGCGAGAAAGCGAATTCGACCAACACAGTTAAAGTACAATTTTAAAAATAAAATAAGTTAAATTAAAATTATGGAAAAGATTTTATATTTTATAAAAAGGTATTTTTATTTCTTGGCTAATAGATTGAGGGTTATGCACCAATGATTGCTAAATGGAAGATATGAACGCCAGAAAACTTCGGGTTTTTTTCGGATTTAACATTTATAGCCTTATTCACCAAACATTTGACACTCGGATTAATCCTGAAACGCGTGTTATAGTCATCGGTAAGATATCTTACCGATGACTTTAACGCGCGAGTTTCGTTAAATCTGCGTGTCAAGTGTTCGGTGAATAACTCATTCATGAGTCAAGTGTTCGGTGCACAGTCAAAAAATTCAGAAACGTTACATACTTACAGCGGAAAGGTTTCCGAAAGTATAGCGTAACCTACCGATGCTCTACTCGAACTCACGATTTCGGAAACATAACCCATATTTCTGGGTAAAGTATTTACGGGGGAAACGAATCTTTATTTGGGACTTCGCGCGCATGCGCCGTGAGACAGAGGGATAACAGTGAACGCGTCTTCCCTAATAGCACAGATAGTCACAAAAGAGTCGCTGTGACGTCACAGAGGGTCACAATTGTCACAGGACTGTCACATTGTAACTTCTTGCACAGCCCGATTATGACCAACAGGGGCCCCGGGCATTGATGAATTTGGGGGTCCGCATCTATAAAATTGTTTTCTTTTTCATATTTTGACATATAAAAGAATATTTCAGAACAACTTTTGAAACTGGGGGCCCTGGGCAAAGTCCCGATTTGCCCATGCGATAATAAGGGTCTGGTAACTTGTGAGTGATGTAACTTCACTGTGTGGTCACTGTGAAGTTTATTTGTGACCAGTCACCAGGTGACGTCACCGGATGAATACTTAAATAAAACAGCACATTATCTCCTGAAAATAATTTATGTGGAAGAAAAAAGATTTAAGATTTTTAATTTATATTTATTAATTATGGTATTTTCTCTCCATTTACAAAATACTTCAAAAAAATTTTAAGTTTCCAAAACAAGCCGTACCACAAATAACTTTTGCAGCAGTCAGTTTACTTTTAAAGCAAAATTCGGCAAGAAAACCGCAGCGTCGTGGTACCGTGCTCTCCTCCAAATGCGACGGTCCAGGGTTCGATTGTGGTCGCTAGTCCTGACCGCTCTTCCGATAGAGTTTGGTGCTGCCATCTAGTTTAAGATACTCGAAACGCTTTATCTAGTGCATGTTACTTTTTTCTGAAAAACTCGGAAAGGTTACTCGTTAATTCGGAAACCTTTCCGAAATACTCGGAAACCTTTCTGAAATACACAGAAAGGTTACTCAATATTTTACCAAAATATACAGAAACGTCACCCATCTTTTCCAGAACCCTTAAATGGAGGAAAATAGGTAAATATGTTTCCGACATTAGCAGAAACGTTTCTAAATACTTCACCCGCATGGTTCGGAAACGTTTCCGCAATTTTAAACTACAAGAGCTGCCACATTTTTTGGGGTAAGGTTTCCGAATTTTTTTTTACCGTGTGAATAACTCATTCGTTAACTCATTCATGAAACGGAGGATGAGAGATCAATTGTCATTCGTAGTGAATTCAATTGTGGGTGATAGTTTGTCAAACCCAATCGTAGAAATCAGTTAATCTTATTTCTATTTTTGTGGTTGTTCGGAATTCTGACCAAATGTAAAGTGTTATGCCTTATTTGAAATTATCGTATTTCTGTGGTTTCGGTCTCTTTTGAAGACTTTCACACAGCGAAAATGAGTAATATTCCCAATGAAAAAAAAAAAAAAACTTTAATTTTAATTTGAGTTTCTAAATTTCCTGTTTTATCGAAAGACAGAAAATCTGTTTCAAACGCTAATTATATTTATAATTGCTCTTGTCTTGTAGTGCGTCGCTTTCGCTTATTAGTGGCAAAAATTCATTTAAAATTATTAATCAATTATTAGGAAATGAATGTGAAGGTATAGCATTGCAAATAATGCTTGAATATCCGTTAAATGAGAATTTTAAGGCTTTGTTTTTAATAGTCTACATTTTTAGTGTTTACAATCTTCTGCATCATTATTAGTAAATTTTTACACTGAATGTAAAATTGCAACGAAACGTAATACATAGGAACATTCCTACTTATTTTCTAACCTTTCCATGAAACTTTCGCGTTCAAGATTAAACATATGTTGTTGTGTTGTTGTTTTATAAATTGTAGTTTTGTGTTTTGTGTTATGCCAAGTCTACACGAGGGGCATCTACCGAGCGGGGGGGGGGGGGTTGGTTGGATGACTTTTTCAAGGAGTTCTATCGCGTATTCCCAAATGGTGGTTTTGATGACCCAACACAGGAATAAGTTATTTGTTTTTGTTTTTGGGAGGCAATATGTGCCATATCTGGCAAACACCGATTCTTTTAATAACGACGATTGTTATATGCAGAAGGGTAAAACAGGGCCCAGTACCCTCCCCCTCCCTACCGAACTAAGTTTACACGGTGAAAAATTGACTTTTTTATAAATTCAAATGAATTTATAAGATAAAGGAGACAAAATAAATTTGTGCTTCCTCCAGAATTCTTTTCTGAATCTGACACTGAAAAGGAACACCGGTTGACGAATTTTGGAGCATTGCAACGCGAGAATTTTAATGACGTTTCATCTTTGTTTAGAAAAGAAAGGCTTATTAAAATGTGTATGTTTAAACAACTATATTGGTATTTGGAGGTTATAGTGGCCACTGAAATTCAGTCGCCAAACAACCGAGAAATAGAGCCAAGATTGTGGTGGTGAAAGCTCTTGAAAACATTTGTATTTCCTGGGTATAGGTCTAAAAGATTAACATATTAAACACTAACCGCCTCTGGCGACCAGTAGGTTCGCCATCTTAATAAATCTTGTTCCGGAAGAATCCTGTTCCTCACCGGCTTCCTTGGCACTGGTATCTCTCAGATTCTGAATGGAATTTAAAATTAAGATGGTTACAAACAGGAGCGGCCATACGGGAAGTGTCGCCCCCTGCTAATATAAAAAAGACGCTCCCTTTTATGCTCTACTTAGTTTTTGAGTTCGAAATGAAGCCCCTTCGAAACCGGCGCTGGATATATTGGATATATTGAATTTATCAAAAAACGGAAAGGAAAAAAAAGTAAGAAAATCTGAAACAATTTCAGATTTTAAATACGCACTAAAGTGCTATATATTAAAAGCGTATTATAATCCATGGGTCTTCCCTATTTTCGTTCCTTATTTCATTAAGTTGGAAAGTATATCATTATTCATGAGTGTGATTAAACAAAATTAAAATTGATATTTCTAACATCCTTTTTCTGGATGTAATACATTAGAAATAGATAGGGAAAAACGCGCAATTCCTACTGAATGAAAATTTCCAAAAGTTATTCTCAGATGTATACATAACCCAAGTAGCAGACGATCATCTCAAAATCGCACATCAACCATTTTATTTTTCGCCAAATTAAAAAGTTTCACATTTTAGTCTCGGAAAATTTCCAAATCCTATTTTCTTTTGAGTGTAAAAGATTTCATTCCTGCTCTGATTTCACATGCACAAGAAATTTTAATTAAAAACAACCTTAGAAATAATCTAAACAAAAAAATTCATTATTCTTTTATTTTTACTTCAAGAGTCTGAATCATTTAATAAACTTGCCAAATATGGCAACCTGGATACGCTATATTCTCTCTTTTTCCACAGTGGGGTTACAATTGCGAAATGGGGGAGCAAAAATTAGCCTTTTGCAACTCTTTTTTTTTATCGATATCTCCTAAAATAATTCGAATTTCGAAAAAATCGCTTCGAGGTATGTCGGGACCCGTCCTGGAGAATTTCTATACAAAATTTGGTAGGTCTACGATCACCCGTTTCGAAGCTACGCGAGGTGCAGACTAACTAACTAACCAACCAACTAACGGACAGTTTACACACTATTTTATTTATATAGATTTTGGCGGTTTTATCCCCCACCCCGTCAGGTGCGACTGACGTCATTTTTACCTCATGCGCTGCAAATTGTAGAGTTAAATGCTGAAAAGCTTTGAGGGTAAAATTACATAACGAGTAAGTTAGTTTAGAAAACATGGATAAGATTAGAGGATTCGAACGCATTTTCGCCTCCAGTTCTTTGAAAGATCTCTTGCCGCTTATACGAAGGAAATAAAATGAAAATAGCAACGGAACCTTAAAATCCGAGAATCTTAAATTTTCAGTTAATTAATGAACCATTTATTTTATATTTGCGCACTTTTCTTTTCTAATTGGTAAGTTTCTGTTTAAGGTATATTATTCTGTCCAAGAACATTAGACTTGTTTTAAATTATGTGTTGAATTTAGCATTATGTAGAAAGAGACACCTTATTATATTATTGCCCCACTAAAATGTAGAAAAGAAAAGTAAAATATGCTATTCCATGGATTAAAGTAAGGCAATACAAGGGATTTTTTGAGTTTAAAACATTTTAAACGTCACGGATTCTGTGGAAAATACCAGGAGTCACTGCATCTCAAGTAGAAAAGACATAGAGCGCATGTGCAGCTCTAGGTAATTTCGAAAATTTGTTAGACAAATGCGAAGGAAATAAAATGAACACTGTTATTATGTTCACTAAATGATCATGTTAAAAATAGAAAATGAAATTTATTACTCTTGAGGCCAGTTTTACATCATGCTTTTAAAACTGCATTAGTTCGTTAAATGATAAAGATAGATTTGACAAAAAGAAAAAACTACATAATAAGATTGTTCGAACATGAAACATGGATCAAGATAGAAGATATAAATCATTTACGAGAGTAAAATTTTGCGAGACAAGCAAATAAATCTACAACCAAAATATATTTAATACTTATTTATTTATTTTCCAATCGTATTTCTTGGTATAACTACTTCCATTTCGTGTGAAGAACGGGTACTTCAGCTAGTAAGCTTACACGCTTGCTAACTAAATATTCAAGGAAGGACAACAACAACTGAGAGAATAAAAAATAGAGACGACACATCGATGAGAAACTTTGACGTGGGTCATGGACTTTTCAGAAAAAATTCCAATCAACTAGTAGGTGGCCAGATTTCAGGACTTTTAGAAATACATTTTTAAAGTGATCCGTTTAATCGTTTTTCTGTATTAATAACAGCTGGCGAATAACTTCCATTCTTGTATATTAAGCTGGAGAGTAGCCTAGTTGCACAGTCGACTGCAAGAACGTATGATATGCATTATTTACTTAGTAAGATATGAGTTATTGAACTCTTCGCGTCATTTTTTGATCATGAGATATACAAAATTAGTAAAGGAGACATGTTTTATTTAGCTATAACCAATGTTTTGAACTATTTAGCTCTTGAACTACTGACAGGATGGACGGAAAACTCTTATAGTTTATATCTGCTTGTCATTAATAAATTTCTGTTGACATAAAATTTTAAAATATACGTTGTGTGTCAACATCAAATCGATTTCGTAAATCTTTGAAGAAAAAAAACAAATATGTGTTTTGAGTCCTCACCCGAGTTTTAAAACGAAAAATAAATGTGTTTATTTCGACATTGTTCATTCAAATTGCATTCGTGACTTCTCCAAAGATGTTTCAAATATTTATAGAGCTAAAGGGACGTATTTTTGGTAAAATATTGACATATACTGGATAGAATTCGATTTAGTAGTAAGAAAAGTGACGCATTTCAGAAAAATATGTTGAAGAATTTGTTGGAGATTTGGAGGAAACATCGTGTAAATGTACAACTTTATAAGACATGTGCATAAAAATTCACCTTCAAGATCAATATTTTTACTGCATTCATTAATTTTTGTATAATAAGAAAACTTTTAGATTTTTTTAACAACTTATAGGGTGTCAGTAAATTATATACTCATACAATTGAGCTCAAAGATGTATAGATGTAGGATAAGTTGGGGTGTGTGGGCCAGCAAGGGGTGGGTCAACTCCCATTAAATTTCATTAATTCTTCCATTATAGATTATCTGTTGCATTGTTTGCAGAAATTTATTCCACAACACCATAAAAACATTAGGATATTGTTTTAATTTCCGTTTTACATACGTTATAAGCGATTTTGTAAAAAAATTCGGCTTCTACTATTTAAATATTTTTTTACTGAAATCTCAAACTAAGTACAAAAGAACACGTTACATATTTATAAAGTGTATAAAAAAGAACTTTCGTAATTTTTGGAAACTTCGATTTATTTTGTAATTAGTATTTTAAATTGGGTGACCCAGCTGCCCTAAAACTGAGGCAAGTGGGCCACTCTATGTAAATACTAAGATATGATCTTAGCCAACAGTAAAAGAAATCCTACTTAGTTTATCTTACCAAAGAATTACTAAACATACATAAATAAATAAATAACTTCTCATAAATAAATAACTTCTTCGTATTACACATATTTTGTATTTAACATGATTCCTGATTAATGTTGTTGTTGTTGTCGTGTCCAGGGATAGAAGATTGCACTATCCCCGGAAGATGGGTGCCATTGCCCTCCGAAGGGGTGGACTTCTGCGTTGGTCCCTAATTTTGATCCAATTCCAGAGGAGGGACCAGCCCCCCCTGAAATCGGCAACCCCAGAGGTACCGTTTAACAAGTTGGAGGACATTGGAACCACGACGGTTTATCGTGCACCAGCTCCCATTAGCGTACACGGTCCATATCAGTTGAGCCGAGTGGGAGTTGACCCTCCCAATCACTGGCCAAGCCGGATGCTGCTTCACTTGCCGTGTTCTTATAAGAACGGAGTTTAGCGCCCAGACCACTGTGGTCTGGGCGCCGATAATTCTGATTAATTTGGGGCACAAATAAAATCAACTGGCAAAAATTCCATAAAACATATTTTATTAAAATCTATTCAAACTTTGTATATAAAATTGCATAATATATTAACAAATTCTGAGAGGTCTCAGTCAGCACAAATTGTTCAAACCAAATATATTCATGTTCAAAATATTTATTGCTATGAGCAAAAAGGTGAATTCGTATGTAAACAAAATACCTTTTTTAATTTGATGAATTGACCTCTCATCTGATTAAATATATCCTTCTCTTTCTGTTGGTTTTCTGTTGGTTACGTAGTAAATCAAAGAGTAAAATCTATATCAAAGGAAAGTCTCATTCTGAAGATCGACTTTTGTCTGTGATGAAAAAAAGCAAATAAGTTTGTCCTAAAAAACTTTTAAGAATTAAAATGAATTTTTTTAGGGTAGAAAACAGGAGGAAGGAATGAAGCCTATTTTGAAGACTTTATGTGGCCATCAATTTACCATGTCCTTTTGGTCAGTGCCTGTGGTTGAAATTTGTTTTCTTTGGTTGTTTTTTCTAAGAGGGATAAATAAGCCTTTTTTCTAAAAGCTTGAAAATTTCACAGTAGGAAGGGGGGCTTCTATAAATTACTTAACACTTTTTCGGTAAATTTCGACCCCTCTCTTCCGCTATGTCACACTTTGTCACATGATCTCCTCTGCCCGTAACGAATCAACCGTAATAACATTTTTATAAAGCCTTACTTAAATTTAACTCTCAAAATGTATCTATAATGGAAGTCTCCCTTCTTGAAATTAGTATGCTTATTTATTAGCCTTATTACATTCATACATGTTACCTTTCAATGTTCAATATTTTGCTAGATAAAATTAAGACGAAACTAATGAAAATATGCTTAAATAGAAAAATAAGCAGTAAATGCATTTCTTGCTACTTTATTTCAACTGGAAAAAAAAAATGTTTCAGGTGCAGTAATGCGTTAAAGTCAGTGGTATTCTGCTGTTCCACTTACCCCACTTTACACTAATTCTGAATATAACCAGTTGTACTAGAAAATCGTTTCCGATTAACCTTCCGATTAACCTTGGGTTTTTTCCTAAGATTAAAAAATATGTCTACTTATATCTACTTATTCAACTAAAATTCTACTATTAGCCTTATGAAAAATATTTACTGATGCTCCCCTTGCCCCACTAAAGGGGTTAATGCTCTTCCTCCTTTGAATTTCTTCATTATTTTTTTTCACACAATCTGAAACTTCTGATTGTTGACAATTGTCTATATGTTCAGATACCCAACTGTTGTCAGATTGTATGAAAAAAAAAAATATTACGCCCTTATGTCTCTTACAACAGATGAAGTACTGGGTTTAGTCATTTGGCCAAATTCTGAAAAACTGTCGCTGCCGGCCGCGTCATCGGTGCCTCGGATAGTCATCGTCTCATCATTACTGATCATCCTTAATTTTCCGCAAGTTCGTCATTTTCCGATGACCGGATCTTTACGTGCAGATGTGATCGGTAGGATTGTGTCTGCCGATGGCAAAGCAGGCGAACCGGTCTATATCGGCACTTCTGCCAAGTTCCTGGACGGTTGGTGATCTTTATTCCCTCATAATTCTCCAAAGACTGCTGTTCAAATGGTAATATATGGATTTTGCATAAATATTTTTACTTTGCATTTTTCTCTGTCTCTTTTTTTAATATTCGATTTTTGTTTATTAAGGTCAATATCACTGAATTTTTTAAAAATATAACATTGATTATAAGTATAACCTTTGTAAAAACTGGCAGTAATCATAGTCCATATCAATTCTATTGATCAATTAAAAGTATTTGTGTACATGTCTGATGTCTGTTAGTGAATGTATCCAAAAAGTCAGTTTCCATGAGCACTGAACAGAAATGGACTTAGAAATTATGATTCCTTTTCAAGTAATTGCATATGTAAAGGATCATACGCATTTTATATAGATTTCCGGGCCATGAGCGAACATATATAAAGATCATGTACAGCTGCGGAAAAAAAAGTCCCACTTGTACTTTTTTCGGCCGTCGATCGTCGTACAGAAAAGTTACAGACACCAATCGTTTTCAATTGACGTACACTTTAATTTTCTATGAATAAAAATTGCATAAGGGGCCATCTACATATTAAAATTCACACCAACTTTTTTTCCCCAATAGCAACCCCTAGATTTCACTTCATATTTCAAAATTTTAGCTCATTTTAACCCCGGATAAAATTCATTCAATAAATTTCAAAAATCAATAAAAGTCAGTAAATTTGAACTGAAAATGGGTGAATTACGAGCACCCCAAATCCCCCTCCCCATATGTTAAAATATTTTTTCATACTTTAAATCATATCTCATATAATATTGATAATAAGAAGCTGATTTTTATTCGTACTATTAGAACTAAACGACCCAAACATAATTTAATGTTATTATGATTTTAAATAAAATATTAATATGAATTATGAATTATGAATTATTAAATTAATATTCAAAAAAATTATGAATAAACATTGCCAAATTTCGATGGAAATAGATGCAGAAAGTAATATTACATGGCTGTGCAAAATTTCAAATTTTTACGTTCGGTATAGTTTAATTTATATTAAATAAAACATGTTATTTTCATGAGTTAAGGGACCATATATAAATTTATTAAGTGACAATTTTTGAAAAGTGCTTAAAATAAAAGTAAATTAGATTCTTTTGTGCAAAAACACAGTAAAAGATAGTGGTATTAAAAAATATCAAATTTTGCAGCAAATAAATTAAATTTTTTACAGTTTGATGGTGATTCTATAAAGCGTCTATTGTTGCCCCCGCTACCATATTCCCCCAAATAAAATATTTTCCATGTATAGAATTAGATGCAGTAGATGTATGTCTTCTAATACAACGTCCTATTTCTGAAAAACTAACATCCTCAATATTCGAGGCATGAATTTGGCCTTTTTTAAGTGACATTTATTAAGTGACAATTTTATTGGACATTATATTTATTGGACACATATTGGAAACATTGGATCTTTGGACTTCCCCATACTTTATCAAACATTCAAAAAAAAAAAATTCAAAATCACGTTTTTCTGTCTAAATTTTCATCTGAATATAAATTAAAATTCCGCCAAAAGTCTTATAAGAATAATACACTTTGCAGACCATAATATTAAATGAAGAAAGTGAAAAAACAAACACAGTGATAATATTGTGTCAGCAAAAAGTAATTGCGTTTTTTACATGGAATTCAAACAAATAAATTTTCAATCATGAAACCATTCTTCAAGTTTGGCCGTAGCTGAGTCAGAAGAGCAGAAAGCAGCCTCACACTCCTGCCAACATTTCACCTGTCTAAGAGAACCATCAAGGGAAATACTCAATAACAATTTTAAATTAGAAAGATTTTCAAAATCGTGAGCAGTCATTTTGCATTTTCCTTTAAATCATGTGTACGAACCAAGGAACTTATGAACTCACGGGTCATTTGGACCACTGACTAAATATTCTAATTTCTACCCTTGATATTGCTACAAAAAACGTTAAGAGAGATGGAAAAAATATTTTCCTTGAAAATAATGTTTATTTCTTTTAACTCTCTTGAGCGAAATGAATGAAAGGCGAAAAGTTCGTAACCTACAAATAGCGGTTTTGAATTTGCAGAAAGTCCCTTAAAAGCGCGCAAAAAATAATTCGCAATATCTCCGGAAATTATCGTAGAAAATTGGTGAAAATTTATATACAGGGTAATTTGAAGGTTTTCTTTCGTTTAATAAAGTCAAAATACAGTGTTGCCATTGAGAAAAACGAAGTTGATGCAAAATTAAATATGAAGACGGCCCCTTATGCAAATTAAATTAATAGCAAATTAAAGTATGCGTTATTTGCAAACGAATGGTATATATAACTTTCCTGTATGACGAACGACGGCGAAATAAAGAGCAAGCGGGACATTTTTTTCCGCAGCTGTACATGATTAGGATTCTTCGTGAAAAACAAGAATGTGGCAGAACTATACTGGGAAAATCGGTCTATTAGAGAGTGCACAGTTATACATGGGTATAACTGTGCACTCTGGATCTTTTCTCTTCTGCGCCCAGGGCGCCTCCTCGTGATGACGTTGGTAACGAGCATTGCTTGGCTAACGGTTCATTCATACTGGCCGTTACTGCTTCTGCCCCACAGTGTGACATTTAAAAAGGGATTTCAGTTTATATTTTATCAATTTCATTTGATATATTTTTTTACAGATACAATTGGTCTACAATTTAGTATACATGGTCATCTCTGTTCGCTCATGGCCCAAAATACACATCCCCCTTTCACTAATATTTCTTTAAAACTTATACACCCCCCCGCAAATTTTGAGGACAATGTTCATTTAAATACGAAAAATATCGTACAATTTTCAATCACACTATGCTTATGATATTAAGTATATAAAAATAAATACATAAATGTGTGAAAATATGAATAAATTGAAACCTTAAAAGAAATGAACAAGCCAATATACAATGCTACGATTTTCCTAATTTTTCATCGATTGTATGGTTTTAACAAAGATCACAGGTTCCACATCTTAATCGCCTCGGCTTCACGCTCAGTTTTTCCCCCGGTGCCAATGATTTATTCCGACTATTCCCAAGCGGACATGCGAGATCAAGGGTCGAATATGTAATAATGAAAATGGCTAATTCGAAATATGTAACGATGGAAATGGCTAATTCGAAATATATATATAATTTTAAAATTTATTCCATAGTTTTTGAGCATTCATTAACTAATTTGGGTAATTTTTGGGACTTAATTCACCGTTCAAAGCGCCATCTAGTGGACATCTTTTGAACTAAAGTTTTTAAAAATCTGCCTTGAGCGCCACTGGTGTACAGTCCTTATGCCATGGTAAATTTCTTTCCTGGCCTGCTTGCTAACTTCGATGAGTCATCCAAAATGGCCTTCGGACGTTACGGACGTGGCAGTTCTATTTCAGACAGCTTGTACTTAATTATAAACGGTATTTTTTTATATATTTTACAACACAGTGTTCTGAAACAAGTCTCTTTCTTTTAAATGCCGAAATTCGTGTCACAGAATATGAGCAAACGCGCCAACGCAAGCTGGTAGCATAGATGTTATATGCAGTGGTGGGAAACTTTTGGCTACAACCTAATATATAAACATATTATACATATATATGTATGTATTCATATACTGTATCCATACAGATACAATTGGTGCCCGTTGTTTTCAAATCAGTTTATCAATTTATATACTTATTTTTTTCCCTTAAAAACAGTATTGCTATTATGACTCTTTATTACTAAACTTTGTGACTTCTAAAATCCTTTGAAATGAAAACAATAAATTTTATATATGAATCTTCTGGCACCAAGCAAGAACAGCTATAGTATTACTGCGTCAGTCTCCCTCTGATGACGTTTGACTTTATGTATTTCTGTTTTGTTTTTTATGCATTTCTATTTTGTTGTGCTTGGTTTTTGACAAATACTTATAGAGTTTTTCATGGCTATTAAACAGTTAAACTCTTGATACACATGTTTCATTATTTATCTGCTGGTTAACAGAGTTTATGATTGCATGTATTTAATGTATTTAAAATAAAATAATGACTAAAACATACCATCATACCATCATGAAAGAGCAATACAATGGGCTGGTGGCATGTGTGGAAAAAGAAGTATAAGAAATAAGATTATATACACTTTTATATGTGTGTCTTGTCTGGAGGTAGTAACGTGGAGGTAAAAACTTTTTAGCCTTTAATTTTTTTTTTTTTTTTGTTCATTTTTACTCTTTACTGCTTAAGTATGAAAAGGTAAAAGAGATTTCTTTTATTGGTAGTGCAAGCTTTGTTGGATTCAAAATAGACATTTAACTTCAAATCTCCGGCCAGAAAAATGATTTTAAATTAATTTTCTTATACATTTACCCTCTGACGAGGTTTGTTTGTTTTGTTGTTATTTTATCGTTTTGCGCTGTTTGTTTTTATATAACATTTTTCTGAAAAAGACAAATGCAAAGCTTTGTTTATCCTGTACAATGCATTATTTCATGTTTTATTTAATCTGCGGTGTTTCTCTGGTTTCTCGTGGTGGCTCTGGTTTATTTCGCTATTTTGATTGAAATTAAACTTTTCAGAAGCTCGAGGGGAGGTAGGGTGCACCTGGATGACTCGAAATCACATAGAAATGTTGGGTCAAGGACTTTGTCTTCATGTACCAATTAATAATTAGTAGGAAAATCGCTTTGAAGTAATAGACTGAATTCCGGCTAATAGTTTGGAAAAGACAAATTTATCGCATGCAAAAATATTTTTAACTAAAAATTAAAGTTTATAAATCCTTTTTTTATTTTATTGATGAAATAATCCGAGAACTACTGATGCAATAAGCTCATTGGTTATGAAGCATAGGTAAGAAAATTGACTGATGTTTCTTGTTTTTTGAACGTGATTATTTTAGGTGTATAAGACTGCGTTTGCTACCCGACATTCCCATGTGATTCCGAGTCTTCCAGGTGTGCCTTACATTCCCTCGAAGTTCTGAAATGTTTAACTGAGCCTCCTTGTATATATATATAAGTATGTATATGTACAAATAACATAAAAGAGTCCTCTCTCTCTCTCTCTCTCTCTCTCTCTCTCTTAACTTCATTTATCAAATTTTGATCAAAAATATATCCACTGTTCCTGCATTTTAGTGCTGTGAATCAGCACGAAATACGTTCCATCGCAGATTCTATCGCCAGTACGCAACAGTGCGCAGCGAGGAACAGCGAAAATTCAATAACTCGGATATTTAACCGCAAGAAAACACACAGTCCGCCCCACAAAGCAATCCAATATTTGCCGCTTTGATGCAGAAAAGCCCACGAGAGGCAGAAATGTTTAATATAAGGATAAACAAACCTCCTTGCTTGGAATCAGTAAAATACCTAAGGCGCAAAGCCTCGTAAAGAGGTCCGATCAGCACTGGCGAACTACTCAACGTATTTTATTGCTGTCTGTTCGCTCATTTATAAACCATAACCGTTTTTGAGACCCTGGACGTTCTGGCGTCAAGAGCAATTGACCCGTTTGCTTGCGCTCTAAATGAGTTTGAAAAACTTTCCCCCTCTGGGGAAAATATTAAATTTCTTCGAAAGAGAGAGAGGGGGAGAGAAAACATAGTAAAAGAAAATTTAATTCCTTCCACATTATTATCATTATTATTATTATTATTTGTTTAACTCCTACCCAATCCTCTCTTTTTCGTTTTCTCGGACCGCTGTTTTAAACTTGAGCGCTCTTAATGACTCTGATACGGTCGTTTCTATAAACAAGGGTATTTTTCATTATGTCATCGACCGACGTGGTGAAATTTTATCATTTTCAGTGGCGAAAATTGGAGGATTTTTTTTTCTTTCTTTTCCCTCTGTCGGTTCCGGAAGCAATATTCGAAAGCGGTAGGAAGTATTGGAATTGTTCTCCTAGCAATTTGCATTAAACGGTTTTCGATGGAGAGACTGTTGGATACAAATTTGCTTGAGGGGAATCACAGCTTCCATAATAGAAGTCGGTATCTCGATATTTTATTTGACCTCATAAAGCTTCGAATTTTTTTTCTCCGCGCAAGAAACGAAAATTTTCAATTACCTGTTAATTTATCGGTACATTTCATTTCGAAATCGAATTTTGAACTACAGTGTTCTTTATTCATCCCCCCCCCACTATCAACACTAAGCAAAGTTTTAAAGTGTTTTTCACTCTGAGCCGTTTGATTGTTAGTCTGTTATCGAACCCCTGACTTGAGACAAGGTCGAAATTTGCAAGTTCGTATTTTCTTCGACTGATTTATTATTTTTTTATTATTAGAATAGTTTTGCTACAAATTTCCATATGGTTATGATTGGAAGGAGATATTTAACGCCATGCCAAAGCTTTTAAAAAATAGGAAATATATTTTCGAAGTTTTATCGAATTGCTTCGAAAGTTTTAAAATTGAGAAGTGTTTCAATATCTGGCCACGGCAGTTAAAAAAAGCTTGGATCTAAGCTCATTAGACTGTGATTTTAAAGATGTCTCCTTACAGCGAATCTCTCTCTACAACAAACGTTTTAACTGGAACGCCGAACTCGGTCTTCCAAGGTCTATATAACGTAATTGCTTTTTGCCTTCAGTCTTTTAATGTTAGCAATTTTTCTGAATTTTTTCTATTTGGGGGCAATCACATGCTTACAGCAACTTGAATTTGGGTCATCAGTAGAGGTTTAGGAGCATACACGGGAACTTTTACAAGAAGTGGGAAGAATTTTTTTTTTTTTATATCCCTCAGAATTTCATATCAGAAACTCAAAATCATCAAATTCGTCCTCTTATACTCTACCGCTGCAATGACACAATGATGGGCAAATCTTATTCCGAACCTAGCTTTGATCCCTCGCTTTTGAGTTCTAATTCCAGCGTCTCATATTTTTATTTCTTTTTTGCCAGGAGAGGGCAGCTCACGTCTTTCATTTTGCATCTTAGAGATACTTACACCATTCTTGGAATTTCCCGGCACAGTTTAGATCCTTATCAGAAGGTGTAAGACACTGAGCATTGGCACCTTTCCATAGCTACCAATTGCTCCGGAATATAATTAACCACTTCTTTACAACAGGATTTTTCGGCTTAGAATACCATAAAACTTGGTAGGATTAGTTGGCCGGATTAGCTGGTTACTGCATTGAAAAAAATGTTTATAAAAATACATTGTTTAGAAAAGTGGTTAATTATATTTCTGAGCAGTTGGCAACTATACCTTTCATTACGACTGAAGAGAGGACAAAATCACGGATTTACCGTGCGGGTACACCACGAGCACATGATGATCTTGCGTACATTTGTCTTTTGAAGGATCACTACAGTTTTTTTCTGCATTTTAACTGAATACTTCGCTGTGTAAATTGCAGCAGCGCTGAAATTCCCCTCTCAGTTGATTTGAAACTACCATTTTATTGTTTTGTTTTACAGAATTTTTTTTCCAATATCGTTAATAGTTACCAACTCTTTTCCTAATTGGTTGGCATTTTGATTGAGCTAGAAATTACTTAAGGTAGATGCAAATAAAAAATACCCTGTATTTTGAAGATGAAATGTATGTATAATTTGATGCAACAAAATCGAACGAATCAAGCGAAATTAACGCGAACTCACTCTTTAACTACTTTTTGGTTGCATTGTAAACTATGTTTTTACGATTGATAAAACTTAAAAAGATTGAGTGATCAAATGTCACTATACAACCTGTAAAATTGTATTCTACACTTAATCTGGCTCATTTACAGAAAGTGTGTCCATCCAACAGCGTACGGCTACGTATTTTGATTGCAAGTCAAGATATATTGATTTTTTCTCTACATTAATGGAAACATTAGTCCATATGTACACACTGCATACTTACTTAAGTCTGTAAAACGAGAGAATACTATAATCTACTTAAATACTGGTATTCTGATTCAGACTGAAGCTATTTTGTTTAGGAGATAAAAGTTTGGCTTCTCTCAGTGGCGGCTCGTGGGTTATTTAAATGGAGGTTCACAAAATTAATTTCGAAAATTAAATAGGCAGATACGACGCACTTTACAAGTTAAACTATATTTGCATTTCCAGCAGTGAAAGGAAAACAATGCACGCAACTGAAAGAAAACAAGTCCTCTTTGATCTTACATTTCGTCGCTAAAATAAGTTTTAGCAAAAGTATTGTCTTGATTTTTTCTTTCAATTTTTTTTTTCAAAGGATGACATTGAAAAATGTCGTTGCTGTAGCTCCGAAACACTTATTTGACTCCCATCTTAATTATTTACACTAGTTCGTAAAAAATACTGTAGTGAAAAATCATAAAAATTAAGAAAATAATAAGAATATGAAAAAAAAAATGGATTAACTAACCGAACACAAAAAGCCAGGGGAGAATCCAGAGAAGAGAACGGCAAAAAAATCTGCTGTGAGCACAATAAATTTGTGCGAGCGAAAGCGCCACGCTTCCCCCGCAACTCTCTCTCACTCTCTCGGCGTCTATCCTCAGAGACCGGTTGAAAGGGCCACTCGGGCCGATCGCACGTGCGAGCAACGAAAGATTTTGCTGTAGTAACCTACGATACAGTGTATTAGCTATAATAGACGCGTTTAATAATAGTGGGGGGGGGAAAGAGTAAAACTCATGTTTTAAATTCACAAAAATCTAGAAGTGTACTTAATATATATTTTTTATTTAATTTTTTAATGTGTTTATTCTTTAGTTTTTCCTCTGGGGGTGCACGTGCTCATGTGCTCAAATGGAGGAGCCGCCACTGGCTTCTCTGACTAGAATTTTTAGTGTTTTCCATCGGACACTTAGTGTAAAAATGCTTTCAAGTGTTTTGCAAAAATCATCAAATTCTGAGATTTTATCTTTAAAAAAACTGAATATTTTGGAACCAAACAGAACGGATTTTGACTTTCGGTAACAAGTCTGAACAAACTAGGACTTTTACGCGAATTCGCGTATTAAATGTAAATTTACAGGCAGTGCACGTACCATTTACCACTTAGCATATAGAGACAGTGGTAGAAACACCCTACTGCAAGCCGATTATTTGAAAAGAGTTCAAGAGAAAATTTATTCAAGAAAAGTGGTTGTATATTTCCTAACACTATATGAATATTAAGAAATTAGGTATATAACATAGGCGCACATTTGAACTGTCCTTAAAATTGCATTTACGTCTTTTCCCATTTTTCGTAACTATTGTTGCAATATTTTCGTCCTCTCTGTTATAAAATGACTTACGTGGTGGGCGTGAATGCGCGTTAGAAGCACTTAAAGTCCTCCGCCCTTGGCAGATACTCTTTGTACATGTTTGCCGTAGCACAATAATAAATAATATTAAAAGTTACATGGTGAGAATTATTCAGTCTAAAAGTGGAATCACTTTTTAAAAAGATTTTGGCATTAATATCTGACAGTTTCATTAAGCCGAAAATAAACGGTTGTAAATTGCTTCTTCTATTGAAATGATTCGGTATTTACATAAACGCGTTGAATCCAGAATAGCCAAAAGAAACAGTTAGTTGCCAGCGTTCAGAGAAAAACCGCAGAGGGAGGGTTTTCTAGAAAGTCAGATGTTACCTGTAGAGATCAAGGATAATTTATATTTTTTGTTCTGTTTCTGGTAGTTGGGAAGGTCTTTGTTTTGGTTTATTTATCTAAAGTTAAAAAAGAAAAGTTTCTTAGATCATTGAAACAAGGTGCAACTCATAATTGATAATTTTTGAAAACAATAAAATATCATGTAGCAGCCGAAATTATTCAGCGTGCTAAATTTTGTTATTAGAAGTTGTCACATCTTAAAAAATCCTTTATCAATAGACTGTTTACTCTGGTTTAGTTATTTATTTTGGTTTTGTTTCTTATTTAAATCATTTTATGCAGGATTCGGTGTTTAACGAAAAAAAGTATCTTCTCTTTTTTTTAGCCGAATATCAACTACTAAATTTGTACCTAAAGTATTTTTAAAGCAGCAAATTAGTGAAGGGAAGAATAACAGTTTGACAAGCAAAAAATATACATAACGTATTAATTATATCAATAGAATTGTATGAATAAGAAGCAGGTTCATGTTTTAATATCTTCGCTAAAAGCATACATTATTGCAATGAAGATGTGAAATTACTCTTTCACATCTTCATTGATTCATATTTTATTGCGCAATTGATGCTATGTTCATCGTTTTCTCTTATACAAGTTACAGATTTATTTAATAAATTAAGTAGGCTAATTTCCTTTGAATCCCCTTTGCAATTCTAAATTCACACTCAGTTTCAAATATCGACAAGATAAAATTAAAATCTTGCAATTTTTCATATTTTTTCATCTTCTTTTTATTTGTTCAGACTTCCCTTCAATTGCTTTACTGTACAACATGGAACTTTATTTTTCTACAACTGCATTTGAAAAGAACAATCACATTGTCATATATTCTTGCACATTTTAAAATTATTCAATTACTTCACATTTTACAATAAATTATACGGATTTTGGGTAATATTTTATGGTGATGGGCTAACAAATAATACGCTACATGGAGAAAAACTAATTCATTAGGGAAAAAATAAAACCCCAAAAATTCACTCTTTAGGGTCCTATCGTGACCTTCCCAAAACATGCCTGCTGGATTAGGAATGGGTCATCCTAGGTTAGCCAATTTAGGTGTAAAATGAAAATTTGCTAAACAAAATTAAAATTCTGGTTGCTCATCATCATTTTATCAAATTTATCATTGCTTAAATATATCTTTGGAACAACAGTTAAAATTATATACATTAAACATTGAAGCTGCAATCTTCAATGTTTCACAATTTCTAAATGCATTTTTAGTACCATATTTAATCCATAATCAATAATAAATCAATAAAAACATAAGAAATAATAAATTTTATAAAATGATGATAAGCAATCAGAATCATAATATTGCTATACAACTTTTAATTTTACGTTTAAACTCAGCCTACGCAGGCCGACTCAGTATTTAAGCCAGCAGGCCTTGTTTGCGAAGGTCATGTGCATGCAATCGAATAGACTTATATAGTGTTCTATACAACAATGTTCAAAATTGCCTTACATTCGGACGCATTTCTGGTAACACGCGATTTGAAAACAGTTATTACCTGCCATCTAGGTTCTCACGTGAGTGAAGAGTTCAATAACGAAAAGAACCATTCACGTACGACGTACAAATTTTCTAGTTGTGAAGCAAGTATGCCACTCGCAACAGTCTCTTGTGAAAATACTATAAGTATGAAATGACCGCCTAGACTTCTGGTTGTAACGAAAATTATAATCCAATATCCCGCTTTGCACAAGGTGCTTTAATAATTTCTTAGCGTATGTGCATCCCAAAATCAGTATTTCACAATAACAACAAAAAGCAAGAAAGAAAACTTGAACACCACCTCAAACAGTACGTCAAATTTCAGTAAGCGGCAGAAATGTTTTCGGATAAATTAAGTTCTTTCTTAAGCCATTGCGGCTTATTGAAAAAACTTACTACTAGAGAAAAACAGCAGCCGATATATTAAAAAAAAAGAAAAACTAAACTTCCGATTCTTCCAAAGATTAACAAGTTAGACGCTGGCAAAAAAAAAAATAATAAATAAATAAATAAACAAAAATAAAACACATAAAAGCGGAAAATTGACTAGGAAACATTTTCCTGTTCAAAATGGAGATCTCGCTGCTTCAACAGTTGCGTTTAAATTTTGACTTATGTACCTAAGGGATTACATGAAAACATTTTTTTTTCTTTCATTTTGCAGAGAATAACAGAAATATTTTTCGTATGTCTGATGTCATGAAAAATGTTTAATAAAAAAAGAGAATTCGATTTTTGAAAATGTCCATAAAAATAAACCTTTTTTTTCTAATGGTGCATGCGAAAGATTAGTATAACGATTTGATACTACTCAAGCAGATAGAATTCGCAGCAAATTAAATTAGAAATGTACATAAGTATACATATGTGTGTGTGTGTGTGTGTGTGAGAGAGAGAGAGAGATAATACAAATTCATAAACATAACTAAACCACGTGCATTCACTGGCGTTATCAAACAACCACTCAAATATATACATATGAAACATAGGCGGCCGGTCGGGACACTGCTTTGAGCATTGGGCTAGGGCAACGCCCCCTACATATAGCAAGCCTTACAACTACGTCACCAACCTTTGACGTCATCATTTAGCCTACATTTAAAAGTATGATTGTGACATACTCGAAGATTGTGACATACTACATAGAAAACTCGAATTTTTCAATTATATTTATTTTCATATTATATATATATATATATATATATATATATATATATATATATAATGTATAAAAAGGTAATTTGGGTTTTACTAGTTTGGGTATTGTTCAAGCGGTACTTTCACTGTAAGTTTTGCTTTCCTGTCATACTTGCCACGCGCGCTCTGGAGCTATGTTTTATTTATTTTGTTATTTATCAGACATCAGGCCGTCGATTCTGAGTTCTTTAGAGTGTACACGTGTCTCCACGCCTTTGTAGCCCCGGATGCGGGTCATGTTGGTAAATGTGTGTGGTTCGATTAGAGATAAGAGAGAGGCGGAGTTATGTCTTCGCAAACCACGTGGTGTGGTGAGCGTAAATACACCCGCACATCGAAAATCGAGAGACTCGAACTGCTTAATTAGTCCACGCTGATTTTTGTACCCGTCTCCCTTCTCCTCTTCTCACTCTATATTGTAACTTAAATGTAATTATCAATAAACCATATTACCTGCCTTAACTCTGGAACTTTACTGGAATATCTGACATCACACACACACACACACACACACACACACACACATATATATATATATATATATATATATATATATACTTGTTTTGAATTTATATGCCAATTTTGGATTGTGAAATTATATATATATGCGCATGCGTGTGTGTGTGTGTGTGTGTGTGTGTGTGTGTGTGTGTGTACCGACAGCCGTGACACCAGCGTGTAATATGGACCGTCCTCATAACTCTCTTTCTACCCGGTGAAGCGAGACGTGTATGCGTCGTTCGAAAACGTTTTTTGTATTTTTATCAGCATCTATTGTGTTGTGTTCATAAAATGGAAATTTTAATAGAATACGGTAAAAATCGAAATTCTGGATAATCGATATAACAGGTAGGCGGATTTTTTAATTTACAAGTCTTCGCGATCACTAATTCAGAGCTCGAAATAATTTGAGCAGCACATAACAGAGTATTAACCTTTTTTTCGGGCAGAAAAAGTTCTGTTTATGATTCCTCAAAATGGCGGTTCTTAGCGATCGTGTGCTGTTCTAAGTGTCGTGTAATATGGACCGTGGTCCATATTACACCTGCGATAAAAAATGTGTGGTATGATGGAGCAGATTCGGGAAGAGTTATTTTACACCAGAGAAACTGTAGGTATATCGTATAGTGTAGTACAAAACACAATATAAACCAGGAACGCCATGCCGAATAACGATTAAGTAACTTGTTTTATTTTTGTGTGAAAGAATTTGAACCCAGGCAGTAGTGAGGCGGCTGCCAAAATGCAAAAACATGCCTGACATTTTGGGCCGAGACAAAAGGGATGAATGAAGCATAAAAAGGTGCGAACACAGAAAGACAACTTAGCAATAGATCTAAAATCAAGAAAGAACGGTCGTCAATTAAATCGCCAGATTGAAAAAAGAAGTTCTCGGTTACAGATAATGCAATGGAATTAAAATTTAAGGCTCGCCAAGAGAGGATACGTAAGGAGAACTTGTAACACAAGTAAAATTATATTCGTGTGAATAGACAAGTGTAAAAGCCAGTGGCGGACTAACGTTAAGTGAGGCCCGGGGCGGTCTCCGAGTTTGCCCCCCCCCTTTTAAGATTATATTTTTTAACCGAAAATTACATTTTAAAGCTAACATTCATAACTGAAAAAAAAAAATCTGGAAAAATCTAATAACTTTTTCTTTTCTTTACTTTTACATTTTGAAGGAGAGATAAAATGTAAAATCAAAAAATGATATGATAAAATCAAAAAATATGATTTGATAAAACCAAAAAATAGTCTGCTTCGACTGGTTCGTAGAAAATTAGTAAATAAGTTCGCGTGAAACTAAAACTCCTTTTATTTTGCTGGTACCGGTTTGCCCAAAGCATATAGGAATTATGATAACATACCTCAGTACATTTAAAACTTTTAACTATCTACACTTCGCATATTAAAACATACCTAAACCACTGAACCTTAAACTTAAATTTGTTTTGAAAGGAAGTAGTTCATTCTGTTGAAGACACTTTTATTCAACGGAAACCTGTTTTTAGAGGAAAAATATTTCGGTACCTTTCGATTCCGTTTAAATCCACCTTGTAACCCCAGGGTTATTTTTTGCAACCCCATTTGAGGTAGCAATCCAAAGATTGATAATCATTAGATTAAAGAATTACCATATAATAATAATAATAATAGAATACTGATTTAGACATTTATAAAATAAAAAAACTCTCGCTCAAGGTAAACTTATTTCCATTTTTACTAAATTGCTTTTTAGTTTCGGAACTTTTATGTGATTAGTTATAAGATACAATTTATGTTCTTTACACACATTTTATATATTTCAGTTTTTCTTCGAATTTCAATATTCTTTAAATTATAAGCACTTCTGACGAGCCAAGCACACAAATCCGATATACGTGGTCACAATAACAATATGTATTCCTGTATTCGATACATGACGAAATATTTATGGAGAACGGAAGACATGTTTTTAGAACTATTAATTCTCCAGTTACTACAGGGGAAACACTAACTAAAATTATGTATCAAGTGTGATGTTACAACGCTACGCAAGGGATAGCTGCTTACGATGGGTTGTGCGTTGGATGGAGGACTTTCTACGGGATTCTAACGCTTATTCACGTTACATCTGGAGAAAACAGACCAAAACTCCAGACCATTAGATCGACAGCCACATGACGGGGCTCGAACCCGAGATCCTCACATTTCAGCCGTGTACCATTTTGAGTGTCTTATCCACTCGGCCATGGTGGGGCTAAAGTTATGTATTAAGTATATCTTGTTTTATAAAAATAACTTGAACTGCATTAAAGAGCTGATGATCTTTATATATGCTTCTATTACCGTGTTTACTCGCATAACAATCGCCCTCGACTAATAGGGGCATATTTGAAATTTGAAAGGCACAGTTTTTCGAGATCTATAGCACTTATATGGCTTTCATCTCAGTTGTTCCGAAGTACAAGTTCAAACATTTTTTTATCGCAAAGTACAATTTACAGCACAAGGACGGACAATTTTACATCCACACCCAAAGCCGGGAGTCGAACCCGGGCCCAAAGAATGGTCGCATCCTTGTTTTGAAGAAGAAAAACTCATCAAAATATTTTCCCCGCATAAAAGTCGCAGTCACGTATTTGATTTTCATTTAGAAAGTAGAAAATTATCAGCTGTACTCTTCCCAACTATAGCGCTGCTGATGCCTTCAGTAAAGAGATTTATTATAAATTATGATATTAGAATTCTTTGTCAAAATTTTCTCAAAGATTATTTGCTAATTTTATGTCTATAAGAATATTACTTATAAAAATATTATAAAAATATTCTTTTCTTCTATCACATAAGAAGAAAAATGCCTTTATTTTTTGTGCAACTGACGAACAGAGTTTTCATAAGCAGTACATAATCTGAAATATTTAGTAAGTTTTTAATTTTATAATAATTAGAGGTAGGGAAATTTCGTAAATAAAAATTCGAAATTCTTATACACTTAAAATTTATATTCAATGTTAATTAAAAGCATTGTTGCAATTTCAAAACATTTGACTGTTCTAGAGTCGTTCTTCTGTCCGTAACGACGACTTGACAATTACTAAAAAGCGATCTGTGTCTAACCTATCAGTAGGCTCCAAATGCTCTGTAAAGCTGTTTCAGTAACGCTTGGAAAAGAGTATTTATTAGCTCACAACATATCCTTAACTTTGGGATCTTTATTCCTGTTCGTTGACTGCAGCATAAAGCGATGAAGGGCCACACCATGGCACAGTGGTTATGTCACTGGAAATGATAGACGGACAAAGTGTGAAGGTCCCGCGTTCGGGTCCCATCGCGTGGCTGTCGGTCTAACGGTCTTCAGTTTTGGTAGGTTTTCTCCAGATGTTACGTGAATACGCGTTAGAACCCCTTAGAAAGTCCCCCTACCAAGGCACTCCCATCCTTGGCAGATAGCCCTAGAGTAGCGTTGCCATAATCACACGAACAAACATAAAGCAATGAAAGTAGGTGTACCCACCAATGACCTCATTCTGAGGCAGTAATCGGAAGGAAACGAATTTTGAAAAGCTTTAGCGTAATATAGTTTAAGGTGATCATACTTGCAGCCACAGATGGGAAAAATAATTGACCAATGAGATAATAGGTTTCATTTGTTGTGTTTAATTTCACATGTAAGGGAAGTTCATTGGAAGTTTTTTCAGATGCAGTTTTTAGCATTGTGTTTAGATCCAAATGCCCTGACTTTGTTGTTCAAGAATTGTTTTTAAGCCTTCTAATTTGTTCCATAAATGGTGAGCAAGTGGGTAACTTAAATTTTCTAATTCGTTTATTAATTTCCTTGATTTCGGCAACAGCTAGGATATGAAGCTTTTTGAATTTTGCGTTTACTTTTGAGAGATTATTTGACTTAATTTTCGCGCCATTGGTTGCCGACCGCATTTGCGCTCTCGACTGGGATACTTAAGGTGTCTGGTTCAAACCCAGTTAGCGTCCGTCGACCTAACCGTTCGGAATTTTCCTTCGTTTTCTTATTCCATTGACAAAAATAAGAAATTTTCCCATGAATTTGCGTCGATTCACAAATTGATTATATTTCCCATCCATTCTCAAATATAAGAAAATTTCGCATAAATTCACGTATTTCGTAAAAACGAAAATTACGTACCTCTAATTATAATGTATTTTTCTGATACCAGTATTGTTTTAGCATTAGAGAGTGAAGTACATATATAGACACAGTGAAGTACATTATACCGCGTAATAGTCGCACCTACACTTTCACAATGAAAAATTGGCAAAAAATGTCCGACTATTACGCGAGTAAACACGGTATATAGTTGGAATCAAAGCTTGATTTCATTATTATTATTTTTTATTAAATAATTTCTAAGATCGTGTTCCGAATTTTTTAGAAAAGGTTATTTGTCTGTTAAAATTGGTCAATAATGCCACGAAAAGTGCACTAATTGTAGCCCAATTTATAACCCCACAATGTGCGCCCCAGCTCCCCACTGATGGAGACAGTTATGACATTATTTACAAATTATTTTGAGTGTTCCTGTAAATTATACTATATACATGAATTTTAGCTTTCATAGCTCATTTGACTTAATTTTCGCGTATTATTAGCTCAGTATTATTATTCTAGTATTATTAGCTCATAGTGCAGCTTTCAGTGGAAAAATCTTTAGAATCAGTTCAGCAGTTTTAGAGATGTCCATTTAGCGTAATGTACTAAAATTCTTTTGAATGTCACTGTAGAAGAGTTATTTATGCTACATGCATGAAAGGTAGCCCACAATACTCAGTTGCAGCTTTCTATCAGTGAGAAAAGTTTTCGTATCGGTTCAGGAGTTACAGAGATCCCCATAGAGCGCAATGTAATTCTTACGAGTGCCCTTGTAAAATAACTATTTGTGATACATGCAGGGTTAGTTTAATTTTCTGTAGTATTTCTACAGTGGATTACACTTCTAAAAGTAAAGACGGAATGCTCCATGCGTGTCAGTGGAATGTCCCAAATAGGGAGATACTTTTTGGGATTTTTCTTGGAAACAACCCCTTCAAAAAATGTTTTTTCATAATATAAAAATACTAGGTTGATGCTACATCTCCATGCCAATAGTTCTCATGTGGAAGTCGGCGCCAGCTTTACCAATACTTCAAAATTTATAAATTAGCGTTAACGACCATGTTTGGGGCCCCGTACCGAGAGTCCCTTGGGGCCTTCAAAAATTTTTAACATTCGATTCACTTTATATGAAGCTGTATAACTGCGCTGTTCAAAAATGTTTTCTATATCACGTCAGAGCCAATATTTAAAATATTCTTAAAAACTGTATTTTTTATGAAATTGGGGGTATTTGGGGTCCCATATTTGGGGGCTCTATCTTCGAATGAATTTTCAATTTGAGATGTTAATATTCAAGGTATATTATCAGATAAAAAGAAAAAATGCTCCGAAGCACCTCAGAGCCAGTCACAGTCGGGACAATAAATGGGCAAAAATGGCCCTAAATTATTTCTACGTCCCTCCTAAGGGATACTTTGACCCCCCATAACTCCAAAACTAAAAGAGGAAAATCAAAAATAAATAAGAGGAAAATCAAAAATAAATAAGAGGAAAATCAAAACAGGATTTAATACGGAACTCCATTATAATAAGCTAGTAAAGCTTGTGTCCACAGTCCAAAACCTTATTCACATACCTTAAAATTAAACGTGGTAGCTGCTACAGGGCCCTAGCTAACCAATCATGTAATGATAACAATCATGTAGGACCCCAATCATGTAATGACACAATTGTCTATTGTAGAAAGGTGTTAAGTGTTGCTAGAAAATTCTTGCTTATCTTGGACAATTCTCTAAAACGTTTGCGTCGGTCATTGATTTTGAGTATCGTGGAAATAGTTTCGCCATGGAATGAAAAGAATCGTGCAAAACTTTTGTAGCTTCCCAATATTTTTATTATAACAAAGGTCTTTTTATGTAAAAAATAATTTACATACATGTCCCATGATTTACATACATGTTACGATGGACCCGACATGTCCTAAGACATTAGGAGAACCTAAGCACTGTTCGGGTCCCCTATACAGTCATGTCCTGCTGACCCATGTATATGTATAGTCACTAGAATTTTTATGATTAGAACTTAAACTCTCTTAATAAATCCTGGGCCCATGGAAAAAAAAAATTAGGGTGGGGTTGGGGGGCGGAGGGACTTGAAAAGATTTTCTAGAGAGGGGCAAATTTCACACTTGTAACAATTTCATTTCTAATTTTGCTTTTTGGCGCAGTTCTGTTTTACATCCTAGGTAATACAATAAAACTCTACGGCGGGGGGGGAGGCAAGCGACCTACCTTGACACCCACTTTATGGGCGTCTAGGGCTTTGTAGGGGCCCCTAGGCCGAGGCTCCCTATATAGTCATACCTAGCTGACACATTTATGTATAGTCACGAGAATTTTTTCTGACTAAAACTTAAAATCAAAAATGTGAAACTGGAATCTAAAATTTTCTAACAATTTCGGGGGCCCTTATCAATCGGGACCCGGGGCGGACCGTCCCCTCCGCCCCCCCCCGTTAGTCCGCTACTGGTAAAAGCATCCGCATGACAGGAGAATGCCTGACAAATAATATTATAACGGTTAAAATCCAAAGTAATTTACAAAACAATTAAAAACGGATAGAGATGGAAATTTAAAAATGGCAAAGGGTATTAAATTTAGAAAAAGGAAGGGTAAATCACATAACTAATTAAAAATATGTGATCAAATGAATCACATGTGGGTTTGTAAAAATATAAATTTAAAATAATATATAAATGCATATATAATTAAATATTTAAGATAAAATATAAATTAATATATAAATAAAATTGTTATATTAATATATAAAATATAAATATGGACATATGACGACTGAGTTGACTTATCTCATCCCCATCGTTACCATTTCAATGGCTGTAAATGAAGAAATAATGTCGAACGAGTGCAAGCAATGCCACTGATATGTTTGCGTTAAAAGCCTTAAGCGTAATATGGACGACAGTGTCTATATTATGCGCATGGCTGTGTAATATGGACCACTACTCAAAAAATTAAAATTGCCAATTTTTGCATAAGGTTCCATTATTCACGATCAGATAAATACTCATACTGTGCCTTTCATATACAGTTGGTGGCCAAATTATTATACTCAAATGATCTTTATCAAGTAAATTTATTTTCCTCAAACTTTTCAAAAATCCCTGTTTCTGTTTTAATCTATTTTTCTAAACTTTTTTCGCTACCAAGAACATTTTTCTTTATTTCGTAAGTTGGTAACTTGTAAATAAATTAATAATTTGGAAATGGCAATATTGTACAAGAAGATAATGTTTTTGCGTTATGTGAAATCGACACAAAGACACGAAATGTAAATTGTTATATTTTTTTGAAGTGAAAACTTCTTTAGGCGCGTTAAGCACTTTTGGGATGGCGAAAAATCACTGATTTTGCGTGACCGTCATGTTCAGATAAATGTAGGAAAAAAAAGTGAATTGTGACGTCATTGAGTTTTAGTGTTCCCTCTGTCATAAAACGTTGGAACTTTAACTTACATTTAAACTAAGTCTTTTGCTTCCACCACTGGTAGCGAACTCCATGCCTTCGGAGTGGAAGGTGAGCGTATTAACCACCAGATGGTTTCGACTCGGGTAAAAGTGACTAAAGTTTGAAGTGATTGTTGTTTCAATTTCGGAATGGGATCTTTATCTAAATAGTGTAATGGAATGTATCCAAATAAATAAAATTAGACTTTCCTGTTCACTACTTAGCACTAAAAAAATGCAATTTCTATCGGTTTTAAGCATTCGGGACTCCAGTACGACCGTCAAAAAAGAAGTTTGTATGTCCTTTTGTCAATGACGCATTTTTTATTCGCACATCGTGTAAAACTGACTGAAGCGAATGAAATAAAATTTGGTGATATGATAGGTGGTCCCTCAATTTAAAACTATAGGAGTCGAATTTTTAAAAAATTCATTAGATTTTGAGATTTTCCGAAAAATGTTTCAAACTGCGTAAATTTTTGTTCGCACATCACGTAATAACGGTTAAAATGAAAGAAACGAAATTTGGTAACATGATAGGGGATCACTGGACTTAAGTTATAGGCGGCGATTTAAAAATTTTTTAATTAGATTTTGAGGTTTATCCGAAAATCGTTTAAAACTGCGTAATTTTTTGTTTTAGTATGCATGAAAACTGCATATAACTTGCACAAGTGCATACTTTCAAAATATTCAAGAATACTCACTTTGTATGAAGAACCATATGTTTTTGCAAAAAAAAAAAAAAAAATGTATGCGTGTAATCTTCACGCGCGGTTGAAGTAAAACTTCTTTGACGTTTACGACACATATCACTGAAATGATTAAACTTAAAATAAATATCATATTATAATTTAATAATATTTATTATTCATGTACTTTACAAAGATTATATAAATGTTATATTCATATTATTCATTGGAAATAGGTACATGATTGGCATCCTAATTTTTTATGTATGAAATTATAGGTTTATGGTAACTATAATGAACATAAATTTTACTCTCTAAATTTGCTAATTTTCTTGAAAATACAGCATCTATCGTTGTACCGAAACGCGTTGTTGATTGAAGTCGAGAAGTATTCATAGTTAGATCCAATTTTTCTTTTAAAAAATCAACTAACGGCTGAGATTCTTGAGAGCGAAAATGAACATTAAAATCTAAAGTTGGGGATCCTAGGATGAGGTCTAGTTGGCCTATTCGGTAATCAGGATCTGTTTACATACTGCATGTTTTATGTATGACAAAAAAAAAAACATAAAAATATATTGGAATGAAATGGGCCCCATGAAAAATGTCTGCCAGATGTTCTCATGTTGACTTAGCCGGGCTTTGCTTGTTAACCCGTTAGCGCCCAAGTTTTTTCAACTCATTTTCCGATTTATGAAGATGCCAGAAGTGATAAATACATTTCCGACATTTGTGTGGTATGAAGAATGTACACCTTTACCCCAAAATATGAATAAGGCTATGAAAGATTCTCATTTTACTTTCTTATCGCTGAGTATTTAATAGAAATCAGATTTTATTATTCGAGAAATTAAAACAGTAAAATAAATTAATGCTTAGATATTTTTGCAACCTACAAATTTTCGAAGGTCTAAAAATAGATAACTAAGCGTTAATGGGTTAAACATAATATCTTCAAATTTGTATTGATCATTATCGCTTGAAATAGTTGTAATAGGCAAAAGGAACAACATTTTTACTGTCGTGTTCTGAAGTCCGTTTTAATCTTCGAAGTGTCAATCAGTCCATTTTTGAAGACAAAAAGAGAAAACCGCCATTACACGGGCCTTAGCATACGCCTCAAGCATCAGATTTATGAACTAGAGCTAGAACTAGACTAATCTAGTTATTAAAACAAACATATTACTTGATAATAACAATCGCTTCGCAATAATTTTTCGATTTTGAAATGTTTTTATGGGTATTTACAGCCGTCACACAACTTTGAAAAGATAAAAGGAGGAGTATGCTGAGGTGTCCGAACGAATTTGCGAATATCGAATTTATTGAATGTCGAATCGAATGCATAATTTTCGGCGTTACAAGTTACATTAAATTAAAAATTTTGAATATTTGTGATGAAATGAAGTAATCAGAATTTTTTCTCTTGAGAGATAATTTTAGTAGCCATTATGATTACATAAAAGGAAGTTTTGGGGGCCCCTAAAAATCGGGTGCGATTTTTAGGGGTTCGATTGCAGTCAGGTTCCATTTCTTTGTGATTTTCCAAAACCATGTATTGTATATTATTCATCTAAAACTAAGGATTATCGAGAACCTCCTGTGAGGTTGGGATTACATGTAAAATATTATGTTGGATGTACCTTCAAAACACTTTTTGATGTATAAATAAAGATTAATGTCTCTAAGATATGGCTCTTGACTGTTTTTCTCGCTGTTCACATGCTGAATTCGGGGAACGGCGCATCGAAGCAGGTCGAAAAGATGGGGTTTTCGGCGGTTCTTCTTTTTCGGGGCGCGCACGTCACTTCCTTTACTGAGCGTTACTTCCGTCAGAAAAAAATCTGAGTTACTCCCTAGTTGCCATTAAAGAAATTTTACTGACTTTTTCTAGCTGGTAAATGCTATATTTTTCAATTATTTACTGTACTGACTGTACTGTTCAAACTGTACTGAATTTGGATAGCTATATAGCTACTGTGCAATAAAGTTAATTTAGTAATATGGAGAGTGTTAATAATTATATGATGTACATTATATGAATTATAAATGTTCTGCTACAGTGCATTTGAATTTGAATTATAAATCCACCATTCTTTGCAAATAAACAGAATTATTGTTCATTACAATGTAAGTACATAATTATTGATAATTAATAATAAATTGACGTACAGCTGCGGGAAAAAAGTCCCACTTGCTCTTTATTTCGCCGTCATTCGTCGTACAGTAAAGTTATATATACCATTCGTTTGCAAATAACGCGTACTTTAATTTACTATTAATTTCATTTGCATCAGGGGCCGTCTTCATATTTAATTCTGCATCAACTTTGTTTTTCTCAATGGCAACCCGATATTTTGACTTTATTAAACGAAAAAAAACCTTCAAATTACCCTAAATATAAATTTTCACCAATTTTCTACAATAATTTCCGGAGATATTGCGATTTAATTTTTGCGCGCTTTTAAGGGACTTTCTGCAAATTGAAAACCGCTATTTGTAGGTTCCGAACTTTCGCCTTTCATTAATTTCGCTCGCGAGAGTTAAAGAAATTAATATTATTTTCAAGGAAAATATTGTTTCCATCTCTCTTAAAGTTTTTTGTACTGAGAATATCAAGGTAGAATAGAATATTTAGTCTGTGGTCCAAATGACTCGTGGGTTCATAACTTCCTTGGTTCGTACACATGATTTAAGGGGGAAATGTAAAATGACTGCTCACGATTTTGAAAATCTTTGTAATTTTGAAATTGTTATTGAGTATTTCCGTTGATGGTTCTCTTAGACAGGTGAAATGTTGGCAGGAGTTAGAGGCTGCTCTCTGCTCTTCTGACTACAAGCTTGAATATTACTCAGCTATGGTCGAACTTGAAGAATGATTTCCTGATAGAAAATTTATTTGTTTGAATTTCATGTAAAAAACGCAATTACTTTTTTGCCGACCCAATATTATCACCGTGTTTGTTATTTCACTTTCTTCATTTAATACTATCGTCTACAATGTGCAATATTCTTAAGACTTTTGGTGGTATTTTAATTTATAGTTAGATGAAAATTTAGACAGAAAAACGTGATTTTGAATGTTTGATAAAGTATGGGGAAGTCCAAAGACCTAATGTTTCCGATATTAAAAAAGTTCACATTCACGTCTGGAAAGTTGAGGATGTTAGTTTTTCAGAAATAGGACGTTGTATTAGAAGACATACATCTACTGCATCTAATTCTATAGCTGGAAAATATTTTATTTGGAGGAATATGGTAGCGGACGCAACAATACACGCTTTATAGAATCCCTATCAAACTGTAAAAAAGTCTAATTTATATGCTTCAAAATTTGATATTTTTAATACTGGTATCTTTTACTGTGTTTTTGCACAAAATAAATCTAATTTACGTTTATTTTATGCAATTTTCAAAAATTTTTCACTTAGTAAATTTATATATGGTACATTAACTCATGAAAATAACACATTTTATTTAATATAAATTAAACTACCGAACGTAAAAATTTGAAATTTTGCACAGCCATGTAATATTAATTTCTGCATCTATTTCCATCGAAATTTGGCTAGGTCGCTATTCATAATTTTTTTGAATATTAATTTAATAATTCATAATTTATAATTTATAAAAAAATCACAATAACATTAAATTATATTTGGATCGTTTAGTTCTAATAGTACGAATAAAAATCAGCTTCTTACTACCAATTTTATATGAGATATGAATTGAAGTATGAAAATATATTTTAACATGGGGGAGGGGGATTTTGGGTGCTCATAACTCACTCATTTTCTGTCCAAATTTATTGAAAATTGGTGCCCGGGGTTAAAATGAGCTAAATTTTTGAAATATGAAGTGAAATCTAGGGGTTGCTATTGAGAAAAAAAAGTTGGTGCGAATTTTAATATGAAGATGGCCCCTTATACAATTTTTAATCATAGCAAATTAAAGTGTACGTCAATCGTAAATGATTGGTATCTGTAACGTTGCTGTACGACGAACGACGGCCGAAAAAAGTACAAGTGGGACTTTTTTTCCGCAGCTGTACATAATTATTAATTAAAGCGAACAAAATTCAACACGTGGAGAAAAATGTGTATCGCTGATGTATACCTATGCATATACAAGCTGTGTCACGTTGCGGCTTGTGCGCGCACTCCCTCTCTCTTTTTAAACTTTAAAGGTGCACACAAATCGAGCGCGCAATTTGAAATGTAATTAAATCTAAAAAATAAAAAAAATCCAATGCTAACCCAGTGAAAATACTTCTGACGTGCAGTCCTGCGACTGACTGATTTTTTTTTTTTTTTTTTTTTTTTTTTTTCCAAGAAAATAGTTTTGATTCATGGTGTGTTTCATTGTGTTGTTTGTTTTTAAATTATTAATAGTAGAAATGAAATATTTAATATTATTATTTTATGTCTGTTTTTGAACATTTATTATCTTAACCTCAAATATCGGAAAACTTTAATCATGGGAAAGTCTGTAGACATTTTTCCTAAGAAAAAGTCAGAGATAAGAAAATTTTTGAAACACACCAATCAGTCTCAATAGTCCGGGAGCAAGCTGCCAATTTGGGGTTATCATCGCAAAAAATCTGAGATTTTTTTACTTTGGTTCATTTTATGTTGTAAGTAAAGAAAATGAAAGTCAGCTGACAGAGTAGCAGTGGGTGTAGCCGCCCCGGCCGCCCAAACATGTAAAGTAATATAATAATTATAATAAAAAATTTGATACTTTGTACATGTGTTTATCACGTTATATACAAATGAAAAAAAATAGTCAGCTGACTTTGAAGCGGTGGATTATACGGCACCACTACGGTTAAAAAGTTACAGCGTCTAGCTACACGTACAGGCGTATGATGTATTTCACTTGCATCAGCTGATCACTTTTACACCGCAAAAAATTCAGCGAACAACGTCTTTCAGGTAACTCGTGTTCAACAGCTGAGCAAAAAATAAATTACACATAACTTGAGGTACGAAGTTTTCGTTTTTATGAAATAAATTCGAATTTAAGCGAAATTTTCTTCGAAGTTTACATATAGGGAAAGGGGGCCCAAAATGATTCCCTTAAGGGGAAAATTTGCACAAAATAACATAAATATTAAATAAAACTTTGGCCCTTTGCCACGATATTTTACACTATATTTTGCATCATAAACATATTTTAATAATACCTTAGGCTCAAACTGAGTAACGAAAAAAAAATAAATAAATAAAAATAGAATTTTGTAGAGTGCAAAGTATCATTTTACCCTCACCCACGGGCAAAATGATCCTTTCATTTGAAAAATATTGCAAATTGTTTTTTATTGGCAGATAAAAGATGTAAAAGTAATTAATTATGACTACCCTAATAGCACAGATGGTCACAAAACAGTCGCTGTAACGCCACAGAGGGTCACAACTGTCACAGGACTATCACAAACTAGTTATATTGTGACTTGTGAGTGATGCGGCTCCACTGTGTGGTCACTGCGACCCGTTCTTTGTGACCAGTCACCAGGTGACGTCACTGTGAAGTCACCCTGTGACTACTGTATGATCGGTCACTAAGTGATCGCTTTGTGAAGTCACTGCGGGACTGATTTGTGACTGCCGGTTGTTGTGATGTCATAGTGACTGTTCTTTGCGACTTAGCAAACAAACTTATTTGTAATCACATTTTTTTGAGTGATACCTTATTTCAAATATTTAATGAGCAAATGCTAAAGTGATAACGACTAATATGATAAAATCTCATATTAGTCGCTACTACTTTAAAACTAATAGTTTTAAAGTAGTGGACTATAGTTGAAGTTATTAATTTTAAAAATAAATTATTTCATTTAAAAATAATATCATTTATAAAAAAAAAAGTTATTATTCCATAAAGTACAAGAGTTCAGAATTGTAACCGGAGTCTGTGTAAGGAAATAATGAAATGCATATATTCTTGTAAACGTTTACGTCATTGAGCACGTCACGCCCGTGAGCAACTACCCAACAAACACACAACTGCCCGCAAAATGACGGCCGGGTACCCGTCGTGCTGGCGAAGTGCCGTATACCGGGAGCAAGGTAGATTGCCATCGTTTGGAAGTCACTGGAGTACCAGTGCCTGAAAAGTGCATATGCGCCGGTACAGAACTAGTAACGACGAACTGCCATGTGTCTATGACATGCACAAAAAAGTTAACGGCTTGGTACTGCTTAAAATGTACCGGGCCAGCACTATTTGGCAGTAATGGGCCTGTATATATTTCGTAGTGTTGGCATAAAATTCCGTTATTTTAATTAAATAATATTGTTTCACATTCATACGGTGTAGAAGTGTTAGGGGATATAAGTTCCGGGCACCCAAAGGCAGGGTCACTGCAAAGATTTTTTTTTTTTTTTTTTTTGAGGGGGGCGGGATGTAAGCGGAGAAGTTCATATTATGCCTTCAAATATTTTAGTACTAAAAACTAAAATAATACAAACGAGTTCAGTATGTATAAAAATGTTTACTACACAGACAGTGGAACCTCCACTCTGTATATGACAGTATATAACCCCTACTTTGTACAGAATTATGAATTTTAATCTTAACATTTTTATAATTTATATTAATATTTTACAATTTTGCTAAACTTTTCCTGAAAAACATATTTGGAGACGTTTTTCTACGTTAAGCCCCTTTTAAAATCTATCGAATTAGGGTGCAGAAATATGTTAGAGAGTATTACACGAAGACCAGTCAGGGTTTTGCATGAGAGCTCAGCTCCTGTAGTCTTTTTTTCTTCAGAGAATTTTAGATTAAATTAAAGATTTTAACAGCCTACATAATTGCTTCTATTGACATTTTTTATTAAATTAAATATAGCAGGGGTAAAACAAAAGATTACTTAATTTTTAAATATAAATTAGGTAATTAATGCTCAAATTTACAATAAAACAAATTAGAGCTCCTGCAGCTATTTTGTTAAAAATTCAGCAATGAACCAGTATTTACATATTATTTCTTTCAATCTGTTTCGATTACTCTCGAATCAAATGTTTTATTTCACACCCTTTTACGGGCCTCCTTACGGGAAGCAAGAGTTCAATATATCTACCCAGGGTCAACTAATATCTCACGGTTGCACGATAAGGCACCAAGAATTCGAACTGTTATCGCGGATTTGGCTATATTAATTCAGATTATTTATACGAAGTACAAATGAATTTTTTATGCATTTGAAGATTGGCGAGTTTTCGAGCCGATTGAACCCATTCTTTTTTCTTTTGATGTTTCAATTCGTTTTGCAAATCTTGGAACGTTGAGCAGGGAGCCAGTTATGAAATATGCTTTTTAGGATATAGTTTTTCCGGTTGTTGTTGCAGACTTTCGAGAAGGTTATTGCTATAGACTAGTAAGATATCTCTGTTAGGAGCAATAATAATTATAATAAGATTTGCTTCTGCAGTGATATCTTGCTGGTTATGGATACAGAAAGTGGATTTCAAAGTTTTACAATTGGATTTTACATTTTTTAAACAGTCGGGAAAATATTACAGGTAAAATTTTACTTTTACTGTTTTTATGTTGCTAGCTGCATCAATCTATGGCTGCATTCATATCTTGTTATAGTTATTCGACTTCTTTGTGACTTAAAATTCAGTATACATATTAGTATTATGAAATGTTTGTTTTTACTTTTTTAATTCGTCATTATCTGGAATTTTCTAGTTATGTTTAACTTGTCAACATGGGCCTGTTGACTCCTTAGGCAGATAGCCCTCGGGTAACCAATCTAAAAAGCATGTTTGACGCGTAACTAAACTAGAATGTCCCACATTTTAATAACGTACAAAACTTAAAATACCGTTATAACGAAATTTTAGGGACCTCAAGCGCTTTCTCTTAATTTGCTTTGAAAACTAATAATTGCTTGTCTTTCAAAATAGTCCCATACGAGTGATGTCGTGACGAGGGTTGCGGTTGCGACACTTTTGTGATATCGGAGTCGCCATTGAAACCACTATCTACCGGCACATTTCAGTTGCAGTGTGATCGCGACTACGCTGTGACGACGCATTGTAGTCACATCTGTGACTGCGACCGCTCTGTGTCGTCACTAAAGGGTCACAGCGGCAACCGTCGTCGCAGTTGTGACTACTCTGCGGGGTTGCATTGTGACGTCACCGTGGGCGGACATAGGGACTGTGGCGTGACTAAACGGCGGCGTCACAGCGACTCTTTGTGACTCTAATGTCACTCTTTCGCGTGGTCACTTTTTAGTCACGGGTGACAGTTGTGCTATTAGGGTATACTCTATACATAATGAAATAAAATAAGTTTTACAATCATATAGTATGCATAATTTATATTATGAAAATGTTTAAACACCAAAGTGTCACAAACAATAAATGGAATATTTCAAAATTATAATTAAAAAATTGTGGCCTACAATAAACGTAGAAATCAATTAAATAATTTAATCGGGAGTCATGCATTTTGAGAACATTTGAAGGGATGCCATGATGACTAGGGCCCGGTACTGGAGTTTCTTCAGTCGATATATCATTTTACCTGGCAATATGGCTGCGCACTTAAGTTCATAATATTGGAATTCGCCCAGAAACATAAGCTAAATAAGTGCAATTCACATCTAAAAACATACTCTCTTCAGTCAACCAAGTCATATTCCTGTAAATATTTTATTTCTAAATAAAAAAGAAAGTTAGTTCTTACCTTGTAATAGATATGATAAAACCCAGTTTTTGAAGAATTGTACTCAGACACGTAATACACCGATCGCTTAAATATCGCCACTGCTTCTTCTTGACTTGGCACAACTAGTTTATGTGCTATCCGATAGGTAACGCGACCTGTATCTAAGAAAACATATGTGGATCATTTTGCCCGCTAGGATTATTTTCAGGCCACCTTCTTCCCCTATATTTTTCTCATTGTTATGTATTTTTATTATATAATTGAGAGTAAAAAAAAAAAAGAATTAGGTATCTTCAGCCGATTCATGGTTGCACTGTGAGGCGCACCGTGTAAGATTAAAAATTGATAGATATCAGAAACCAAGAAAGCTGAAGCTTTGTAAAGTAGTTCTTTATAAAAGTCACCTGAAAGAAGTTGTCCGCAGAATTTTCCGCGGTGTAAATGTGATCAACTGATGCGGTGAAATACATCAGGCGCCTGTGCGTGTAGCAATACGCTGTAACTTTCATTCGCCAGCTGACCACTTTTCCACTACCGATAACTCAACTGACTATTTTTTGCCTAAAACTGGTAAAGTTAGCTATCACTTCACCAAATTTCAGTTTTTTTATTATTATTTTACTTATCGGATGTTCTTTACATGTTGACGTATAATCCACCGCTATGCAGTCGAATGCAGATGATCGTCGGCAGCTGGCGTATAATCCACTGCTATAAAGCCAATCTGACTATTTTTTTTCATTTGTATACAACGTGATAAACACATGTACAAAGTTCCAATTTTTTTATTATAATTATTATTTTTTAATTATTTTATATGTTTGGGCGGCCGGGGGGGGGGGCTGCACCCACCGCAAATGCGCCAGCTGACGTTCACTTCTCTTATATGTATAACTAAACGAACTATAGGACGAGATTTCAGATTTTTTGTTATTGGTCATCAAAAATGCCAGCTGGCTACAGGACTACAAAGGAAAATAGCTGAACTGGTAAGTGTTCCGCAGTCTACTAACGATATCGGAACATTTTCCACCACTATTTTTTAACAGTTTTATTTTAACTTAAAAAACTTGCGACTTATTTTAAGCATACCGTACCGCAGTAAGAATTACTGGTGGAAACTGTTCCGATAAAATCGGAACAGTTGCAACACCCTCTAGATGTAGAAAGCCGTACAACTGAAGCTTTGACGTCATCACAGTTTTATTTTCACAAGTATAGCTATTTTAAATTTGTGGTGAAGTTTCTCACTCATAAAACTTTTAAATGATTTGAGATAGAAAAATTAATTTTAGGACAAATGACAATTTTTGACCATTATTAATTGTATAATATGATACAGTAGTAGATCGCAATAAATCATTTTGTGTCAGAAATGGTATTTTAATTTTTATCTTTAATTAAAGATATTTGCTAATATTTGTAGCATCTACCAGAAATTTCAAATAGTTTTACTTTTTGAAGATACAACTGTGTTAACGCACTTAAGAGGATCTAGTGATGACGTCAAAGCTTCAGTTTTTAGGCTTTCTGTATCTAGAAGGTATTGACAGTTGGCAGCTATGGCTAAACGGCTATCACTTTCTAAAATCCCAAGCATTTGAGTGTAGATGACTAAGAGGAGATAAAGCTATCACATGAAAAGATTTTTTTTCAATTATGATAGCAAATTCTGTATATTACATAATACTATTGATATTTTAGATTTGTTTTTCTGACGACTCGTCTATTCAGAATCTTCAGAAAAATTCTCAATTAGTTCTTCTCTGACCTCATGAAAAATATGATGACAGCTGCGTAGTTTAAAAAGTGAAACATGCTCTGTCTGTTATGATGTGGATAATTAGCACAAATAGTAGTAACTACACTTCTTTGAAGGCAATATGCATCAAGACCAATGACTGCGAGTAACGGAAACCCGACTGCTTCCGTAAATGAATGCATAGTTTCCAGATGGCAATAATTTCTTATGCAAGATTCATCAATATGCCATGAAGCCAAAAAAAAAAATTATTAAACTTGTAAAAGATTAAAAAACTCTTTTTCGCTGACCTGACAACTCATCAGACCTCAACCTGATCAAAAATGTGTGGGTAGCCCTAAAAAATGAAATTTGCTAAGATAAAATATTTGCTAGCAAAAGAGACTTGATGGAAAATATTATTAAAGTATCGCACAATACACCAGCACTTTAAGAAATAGTCAAAAATGCATTGACAGCATGCCGCAGTGCATACAAATTTTGATTGCTCGAAAGAAAAGATTCACTAAATATTGAAATTGCATTTTGAATTCTATTTCTATTACAGTGAAAGCGAGAGTGGGGAGCAAGGAATTTGACTTTAGACTTGATATCTGCCACATCACGAAAGGTTCACATAATGATCATTTGTGAAACAAAACTTGTAAGATTTCTTTATCCAATAAAGTCAACTTTATCGCTGTATTGGTAATATTTATTTTTTATAAGCCTTCCAAACCCGGGAGGGAATTTTGACTCACTCTGTATATATATATATATATATATGTATCGCACATAAATGCATGTCTGCATATTTAGTTTAGTCTGCATATTGAATTTTCCATGACGAGATACTTATACGTCCGTGTTATTTAGGATAGATTTTGGAATGTGGTACTGTTAGCTTTCTGCGAAGTGAAAAGTTTCTACTATCCTAGCCATGGTGGATAGTGACTCTTATTATTTATCAGCACATAGAATAATCTACAAGCCACATCCATAATAAAGGATTAAACAGTTTTCTAAATCACTCTTCACTATGACAGTGGATCTAAATTTTTACCAGCGAGTGAAAATTCTTTAATCGGCATTCTACGAGTGGCGGCCGACAATCGCGAGAGTTAGGTGCCGTTTTCTTCTGAAAACAAGTATAATTTCAAGTAAAATTAAAGTGAATGAACCTCTTATCTACATATTGAAACAAAAAAATGTTGCTTACATATAAATATTTTAAGTAACAGAACAATGTGTGTCAACTTTGAAAAATGTGCAACAAGGCTTCTCCAAATTTGAGTGGTTTTGTTGTTCTGCGCAGAGCTCAACTTTTTACATTAAATACACTTCAATTGATTTGCACAAAAATATATCAGTGTCTGAAACTATTTTTTTTCTTTTGCACTGATATTTGAGAGGCCTGTGTAGTCACAATACAATTCACTTTGAATTACAGGATCACCATGTTATCTGTCTAAATTTCGGATGATTTTCTTGAACACTGTTTTTATCCGTCACTGACTCAAAGTGATCCATTGATTCTGTTAAATTATATGATTCATGCAATATTCTTTAGCAGGAATCAATATACAACGTCAGTGATTACTTCGTGGAAAAAAAAAATCACACAACTGCTTATGTTTTTCACTAGTGTGTGCTTTCCTTTCACGGAAAGTGGATTGATTCTGGGTGATTTCTGGGTTTTCATATTTATAAAATTTTTTCGTGTGATTACAAATGTATAAGTTATTTTTCGAGAAATGCATTTGATCTCTCAACAGATTTAGATCAGAGAGCAATATTTGATCAAAGATACATTTGAGCTTTAAAAATCTATAAGAATGTTACCATATCCATCTGCAACCGACTTTTCTATTTTTTTTTTCAATCAAATCAGAGAAATAGCGATTTTTTAAACTAACTGCGAAGCCTGTATACATAAAGACCTCATCATTTTAATTTCTTTATTTATATGGAGAAATTTTATACCAAATATTTCTTTTATTTCTTAACAAGGCACAGTAATTCCTATATGCTATTTGGCACAAAAACTGTTGAAGATTTCGCAAATTAATTTAGAAAGCTATTTTCAACTTATACGTAAAATATAACTCGCATTGCGAAATAACTCCTTTTGCGGGTCAATATTTTTCTTAAACCTTTAGGTTTTTAAAGAAAAAAATTAATTAATTTTTTTGAGAAAACAAAGTTTAATTAAAGAAAAATTCGGTTTGAGGTTTTACAGTATCTTCTTATTTTGTTTTTACAGTAGAATATCAGATAAAAAAAAATATATTTTTTTTAACTGAAGAAAAATGATAAGAGTTGTATATTTCAGACTAAAAGGTTCTATCACTCACGTTTTTGTTTCTTCACTTGTATTTTTTATGGTGCCAACGTATTCTTTTTTTCCAGGAAGTTTCAAATTAGATTGTTTCCATTTTTTCCTTTTTAAAATATGCTTCTATGCTTGAGAGATGACCAAGCATTGTTTAAAGTGAACTAGGGGCCAAGGCCCCCAGACTCGCTACGCTCGCTTTTCGTATGAGACATTCGGCCCCTAATCAGGCTTATTAGTAAAAAAGACATAATTTCAACGGACAAAACCCGAAGATTGGATCAGATAAAATGTTACTGAGCTAAGCTACACATTGCTTGGTTCTTGCATCTTCATTGGTACATAAAAATTTAAACCTCACACTACAGTAAACCCCCTCCCCCTCATAACACGGAAGATATTTTGTTATGGGAATCCGTGTTGTACGGGTCCTGAGCTATACTCCACCTGGAGTGCGGACTCCGCTTATAATCGCTGGAAAAATTATTTGCACTCCTCAGAAACACAATGATATTTAATGTTGCCATTCAAAAGTTATATTAATTAGGAGCTAAAGCGTAATAAAATCAGAACATATGTTTCAGCTGTATTTTTAATAATATAAAACCTACTGGATACCTTACGAATTTGCCACCCATGTCGATTTTTCATTATTTGGCGACTTGCGTACATGTAAAGTTAATAAAAGCTACGGAACAGATAGAATAGCCTGCCACCAATGGTGACTTTTCATTATTTGGCGATTTACACATTCTCACAACCTATATTTACTGTTCATTTAAGGTTACCGGAAAAACCGTTATCCATATTTTCATTTACATAATCGTTTGCAGATTGGCGTACTTGACACCACGAATTATACCATCTCGTCGCGCTAGCAAATATCCAAAGTGTACTATAACTGCTATAATGGCATATTTAACGCCGCCAAATATTTCTACTGGTAGCAAATAATCCAGCTGGACGAGAACCGGCTTTAAAATAATCTGCATTTTAATTATTTTTCATTTTCAAGATATTAGTTATTCTGTTTTGGAAAAACGAATAATCGCTCATTCTAAACTCCTGTTGTCTAAGCGAACTTACTATTTGAAAACTGTCAACTTTGTGTTACACATTTTGAGTTACTTATTTCATATAGTTTTTATTTTGGCGTAAAATGGGCGTAATTCTAACTCATGTTTGTAAATTTCACGCGATTCTAGATACTTGGGCACGCTTTGTTGCAAAGGAATGAATGATTTTATGCCAAATCTGGCAACCATTCGGTTTATTTTTTCAGTTTTTTATTAATATCTTCTAAATTAATTCGATTTTCGAAATTTAAATCAGCTTAACAGGTTCCTCGGAATTTTTTGATTCTGTGGGCACCTTAGTCGAAACTCAAATCCCTACTGTTTAGGAGGAGATAGGTCCACAAGCTTAGACAGCGCCAGCAGCCTTTACTTTTTTTTTAGAATAGAGAGAAATAATAAATTCCTCCAATATAAAGTAGGGTGTAATGCAGTCAGTTGGCACTATTGGAATTTTATATTACAAATACAAAAGAAAAAAGTGTATAATTATGACAATTTTCAGTTATTCTACTCCGAACTATTAGCACAGCATAGCTTTTCTTCTTGCCGGCGATGACAGCTGGATTTAACATAAGTATGATTTGTGCTTGTGAGCATTTTAAAAATACAAAAAGAAAAAGAAGTAATTTAGTTTATCAGACAAAAGAAGTAAATAAATTTATCAGACACATAGAATAGTCTACAAGCTGCATCCATAATAAAGAATGGAGCAACAATCTAAATCACTCCACACTGCGACAAGTGGATCTAAAATTGGGAATGCAATCTCGAACGGCCCAGGGGGCACCCCCCCCCTAAAAAAAATGCCTTGCAATAACGTGCAGGAATTTCTTCTTATCAGGTGATTGCCCCTGCAAATGCTATATAACTATTTTGTTATAATGCTACTCTTATTCTTCTTCAAGGGTTAGGCTTTAAAAGCTTGTTCTAGCTACTGGTTCCTCCCAACTACTTCTTCCTGTATCTGCCAGAGTCTCGATTGGCTTTAGGCATGTAGTAAAATGCAGCTCTCGGTCGTAATGTGACCACTTTCGGAAAGAACAAAACTGATCACCTTACGAAGGCGAAGTGCTGTGGCTGTAAAGTGAAATTGTGCATTGAAAGTGATCACTATGGACAGGTGAAAGTGATCACTATAGACAGTGGAATGAGCATAGCATATATATTCCACTGTATATACATGTAATAATAAAATAGCCTTTGAAAATTTAATCTAATTTAATTTAAAGTCATCTGAAAGACCCTCTTTCATCTCTGTGAAACAGAGTACTTTCACTGTAGTTTGTTTCTTGGCCAGGCAAATATTACTTTCGGGGACAAATTTTGAGAGCACTTAAGAATCTAAAGTGCAAATGAAGCTGAATTTGCCGGCGTTTGCGGTTTCCGGTGGCCTAACCTAAAATTCTTGGACTAAGTAAGTAAAAGTCATCACTTTAGAAAGCCAATTAGAGAAAGGGTAAGGCCCGTTGCGTCCACAAGCTGGGAAACTAGGGGGTATGTAGGTCAGGAGCGAGAAATTTCTGTGGAACTTTCGATATAGTAACTGCCTAGAAAATACGCAAGGAGTTTGTCGATAGGTCGCCGGTCCTTCTCCAACAAAGTATGAAATTAAGATCCCGTTTAACCTTAACCAGCCTCGACTGACATTGTTTCGGAAAAGAAGAAACTGGGCAAAGAGAGTGTCCCGACTTCGTCACATACCTATAAGTAGTGTAGGGGAAAAAAAGAGAAAAGTTCAGAATATGGTAAAAATAAACCAAACTTTTTATAAGAATAAAAATGAAGAGAGTAAGCTAGTGCTCATCTTGGCAAGAGCGTTTCTCCCCTGATAAGAAGCAAAACTGTGTACCCGAAGGGGTCGTCTCTCTCCAGTGGGTATAAAAAAAACTATTTTTTTCGTAATTTGTGTACAATCCCTGAACGCAATCTTCACGTGTGATTTCTTTTTCTCTACGGAAACCATTGAAAAGTGATTCAAGTCAGCATATATAATATTTTCATACCTCTGAGACTTTTACGATGAAAGCCTGAAAATTTGTGCATCACCTTAGTAATTTATGGAGCACATTTTACTAATTGGGATAATTTTTTTTAGGGAACGTATAAAAATTTTAATTTTGTATGCATTTAGATTTAATCTAAGAAAACATTTAATCAATACCCAAAAATTCTCTACCTTTTGTTTACGTAGTTTTGTAATTTATTGTATACGTCTGTGATCAAAATTCATAGAATGAAAAAGTACTTCAGTGTATTGGGGACAATCTGTATTTCTTTGCTTTAACATTTGTCGATAATTTCTATTATAATTGTGTTTAACTATTATGAATTTATCTAAAATCATTTTCAGCGTTTTTTTCTTTTTTTTTTATAAAGTATTCGTGTTTTTCACCTATGGGAAATAATAAAATAAAAATATTTTAAATCTTAGATTAATATTTATACTGTCATCTTTTATATTTACTTATCTTCTGATCGTATTTTATCTTAACATTCAATATTCTATAATTTAATAAGAGAGATAAGATATCTGTCCCACTCACAACAAATAAATAAAACATTTCATGGTAATGTTACATAGATGTGTGTATGTACGTGCGCGTATATGGTCGCGAACTCCAGGTAAAATGATAGTGATGCACGTGAATATCTAAGGTCCCAAACTCTCCAATAATTCTGGATACTTTATGGCTACGTTTTAACCATTTTTCACGAAGTTTATAACATTAGATGCAGGGTTGTGATACAGAACACACATGGATTGTGATATACTTTCCAATATAATTAATCAAGAAAGACATACAGAGATGACGCATGGATTATGATTTACTCAAAGTTACCAACTTGTACGGAATATAATTAGCCACTTTTTGTATACAGTATACTTAGGAAATATTTCTTCAATACAATAACCAGCAAACACGCCAAATTCAGAAGTTTTGCTATATTGTAAGCCCTAAGTTACTGTTTACTAAATGTGGTTAGTTATATTCTGCAAAGGTTGGCGTCTCTGTATACTTTACAATATGATGAAGCAAATAAAACAAATAGACCCACACATGAATTGTGATGCACTTTCAAACATGAAGAAAACGGAAATGTCGAGCACGCAAAAGAAAAAGAAGTGCCCAGTTTCTTTTTTTTTTTATGGTGTAGAATACGAATCTACCTTTCAAAATGCTCTAGCACGTAAGATTTTTGAGTTTTTAAGTATTTTTATTATTTTTTCTTAATTTCACTACTTTCCGTTCTTTTATTTTAATGTTTAATTTTTGTTTCTGAAGTTTGATACAAGAGTGCTATAAGATCAACAAATTGTCACTTGATGTCAGATGTTACACAAGCAAGTGTTATTAATTAGATGGACAGATAATCCAGTTGTGCGAAATAAACATTATGACCTAGTGAATGTTGAAACATACATGGTGCAATTACTATCGTATTTATCTCAGCCTAAGAATGCATTGAGAGTTTTTTTTTAAATAAGTGAGTGTTTCTATTGAGAGGTATATTTTAAAATTGCCTTATACTTATATTTAAAACATACATTTACTAAAAGTAACAACTAGTAAACATAGTTGTTGTCTTAACCACCCCGACAACTTTTGTTATGTCTGTGAGAAATTCGCCCCAAAAAACAATTACTGGTTTGATTAAGAGGGTCCAAAATTATATTTTGATAGTCCTCTTGGTGATCAAGATAAAACTTTTGCGCCTCATATTCGTGCATAACATATACTACTACTTTAACCAAGTGACTGAAAAGAAAATGCCGAGCTATGCAATTCTCAATTCCTATGGTGTGGAGTTAGCCTAAGGATCATTTTTCAGCTTATAACTTCTCTCTCACGAATATTGCAGGACATTCTCTATCAAAACTAGACATAAAATAAAGTATAAAATGTATCTTCAGTACATTTGTCGGTGACATAATGAAAGGTTGCCTGTTCCTGCCTGTAATCTGCAAGACATAGAATCAGAAACAATGTCAAGTGAATAAGAAGACGCTGATCAAGAACCTGTAGAAAATATTCCCCTCATTCTCAAGTTCTCCAGCTCTTTAATCAAAAGGAGTTGAACAATTTGGTTCGCGATCTAAAACTTTCAAAACAGCAAACTGAACTTTTGGGGTCGAGACTGCAACAACAAAACCTTCTAGCTCCAGGTACAAAAATTTCCTGTTTGAGATCAAAAGGTACTTCATTCGCTCAATATTTTGACATGCAAAATTCAATGTGTGTATGTAGAGATGTCAATGGCCTGCTTATGCTGCTAGGTGTACAACATTACCATCAGGAATAGTCACTCTTTATTGACTCTAGGAAAACCAGATTGAAAGCAGTACTACTGCATGCTGGCAATGCTTTTCCATCTGTGCCTTTGGCTTTTGCAGTAGACGTGAAAGAAACTTATGAAACTTTGGCCACTATACAATAAAGTGGCTTATAAGGAAATAACATGTAACTGTAAAGGAAAATGTAAAAAATACTCCACTATGAGCCCAGTGAAATCATTTTGCCTCCGATTCCTGTCAAGTTGGGTTTTATGAAGAACTTTGTTAAAGCTCTGGATAAATGAGGTCAGGTCTTCAATCATTTGAAAGAAAAGTTTCTCAAACTGAGTGAAGCAAAGTTTAAAAAAATATATTTATTGGACAACAAATAGAAAAATTGACCAGCGATTCATCGTTTGATATCAGACTGACAAATATCGAGTAAGTGGCTTGGTCCTCATTCAAACCAAGTGGGAAGGGCATTTTGGACAGGCAAAAAGGTGACTACTATGTTGGCATGTGGTGTATACATATAAATATCAATGTATATATATATATATATATATATATAATATTGAATTATGAAGTTCTTAATATGAATTTCTTGTTAGTTTCCATTCCATCAAATTTTGCCGGTATTGCTTCTGATTTTCCTGTGCCACTATGAAATGTGACGTGATAGACATAAATAGGGATGGACGCGAGACGACTTTTTTGCAAGACGAGACAGAGATTTACAGCTTTTTTGCGAGACGAGACACACATTTTTAACATTACGGTATAGGGATTTTTGCGAGACGAGACAAAGCTTTTAGGCTATTTTGCGAGACGCGAGACGCTTATTTTTCGTCTCGCTTCCATCCCTAGACATAAATTGATTTTACCAGTGAATTCAGCACCCCGAAATTAAGTAAATCCATCCATTTACTAACCAGAGGCAGAAAAAAGTTTAAATTTGTTGACTAGTGTTATTTTATGGATTGAAATGTTAATGTGTAATTTTAAAACCACGTAATTTTTATATTATGTTTCTCTATTCTGATGGATGTTGGAAATTACACTGATGATTAGAAACTCAATACTTTTATGTAACTGATTAAAAATCAGATTGAAATTTTAGTAACATTTTATTACCAGTTCCCAAACCTTATCCTTTTATGTTGGTTGGAATTTTTATTTTTCAAAACTCCTTCAAAATTATGTAAAAGCACTCATATTCAAAGATTTCGTGTAATTTAAATGTAAACATAGTAAATATTTTCCAAGTAAAATAATTTTAGTAAGTATCATGAATTGACTAGATTTTGAACGAAACAAAACGGTTCTTGTTCTTGTTCGCTTGCCTTCATGATAAAAATTAAAAAGAACAAACACAGTAAAGAGTATTTAAATTGAAGAGAATAAAATTTAATACCTTATTTTTTTAATGCAAAAATAATTCAAGATGGAATAATGATGTAGCCCGCAGACTTTAAATAAAAATGACAATTTCGATAGAAAATAAAAACTCCAATATTATCAATACTTTTACAGTAAATTGAGAAAAATTGAACTTTTTTTCTAAGTTTTGCGTGATTTATATAAATTTTAATGTCCTTTCCCAGTCAAATGAACTAAATGAATACCACGTATAGGCTATATTTTTAACGTAACGTGTTACAGTCTTTTCATTCGATTTTCTCCTTGATAGAAATAAAACCGACAAAAAAAAACAAGATTTAATGACATTATAGTAATTTAACATAGCATTTTTTATTCGCTATGAATTCAAGATGGTATTTGAAGAAATGAATCAGAGATTAAAATTAATTACCAATTAATTTGAGGTGTAGAATTTTCTTGAAATATCCATTTTTCCTTCATCCTCCAATTCTTGATTCCAAATAACTTCAATTTGTAAAGTTAATTAGAATTTTTGTTGACCGCAGACGATAAAGTTCGCTGTGTTCGTAAATCGCATTCCTTCTCGTTTAGTTATTGAAATTAGCGCTCCTCCTCAGTTCGCACGTACATTTGAACAACTAAGCTCCCGCAAGTATCCCAACGTGTGGTATTTGGAAATAAAATTCATTGAATAATCTTCTAGTTTTTTATTTAAAATATATACCCTTATTGCCATTAAAAGTACTTAGTAATTAATGAATTAATCGCAATGATTTTGTTTATGTCGTACGATTGCAATAGAACTGTGCTTTCGATGCCCGGTAATATGACGTCATCAGTATATGAAATTCATAAGCAATCAAATAATTTGAAGTGATAGAAACTGTTGAATGATATTTCTCCATATGACGTAATATTCTCCGTCACATCATTTAATCTGGCCAAAAGGCACAGATCAGAGATCGAAAATTTTTGTCGCAGAATTTACTTACTATACAATTTCACAGAAATGTCTCATTTTGGGGGAAAATAAATTTAATAAAAGAATTTTAGCTATGGGTATGATTTGAAAGCTTGAAACTTGCATTTTTAAGTTCTAAAAAAAAATCACAATACCAACTGTGCCGCCCCATATGCATAGTATAGACTGAATCAAATAATCTCGCAGCACAAGAACAAAAATTGCACAAGTTTGAAGATACGTACAGCAACTCCAAGACAACAGTTTGATGATTCTGTTTTTCCGCTTGCAAAAAAATATAAAGGTAAGGAGATGATTTTAAATAGTTTTTGCAACTTTATAAAATAATTTCTTAAAATAAAATATCTTTTTAAAATGAATTTTGATTGTTAAGTATCTTATATAATTAAGAGAAAAGTTAAGCCTACTTAGAATATTTTAAAATTACTGTTCGCAAACTAAGTTAAATGCCATTATTGTCTTTGTAAAGCGATAGTGTGTTACGTCAGTTACGCAGTAAAACATACGTCAGTTACATATGTGAATATCATTTTTCTTTTTCAAGTATTATCTCTCTATTCTAAAAAAAAAAGTAACGGCCGCTGCCGCCGCTGTCAATAGCATGTTGGCCTACCTTCTCCTAAACCGTGGGGATTTGAATTTCGAGAAACGTGTTCACGGATGCGGAAAATTCCGAGGAATCTGATAAGCTGACTTAAATTTTCAAAATCGAATTATTCTATAAGATATTAATAAAAAACTGAAAAATTAAACATAATGTTTGCCAGATTTGGCATAAAATCATTCATTCTTTAGCAACAAAGCAATTCCAAGTATGTAGAATCGCGTGAAATTGACAAACATGAAATAGAATTACACCCATTTTACGCCAAATTGAAAAGTATATGAAATAAGTAACTCAAACTGTGTTACACAAAGTTGACAATTTTCAAATAGTAAGTTCGCTTAGACAACAGGAGTTTAGAATTAGCGATTATTCGTTTTTCCAAAACAGAATAACTAATTGTAACTGATTTTAACACTAGAAGCGCCGCAGTTTCTTTCTACCTAGAAGCGCCAGCAGCAGTCAAATTGACTGCTCAAAGAATTTTGTACATTTATTTAAATACAAAAAGTTTATGGTATTTTTTAAAGAATAAAATGTTAATTCTTGTTAAAATACATGCTACAAAAAGATTTTTACTTACTTTTTAATAAAACTCATTTTAATGCTATTCGCAATTTTTACATATTAGAATTTTTTCAGTGCTGGAAGTGGATTTACCACATATGAAATGTGAACATTTCTGGCACATATCACTTGTTTCGTTGCTCTTACAAAATCCAATTTGGCACTGCCGTCTCTTTTTTGAGAGTTTTTGTTAGTGGTGTTCGAAATTTCCGAGGGCAGTTGTGCACTTGTCTTTTTCTTCAAGTGACTCGCTCTCAATTCTTCTGCCAATTGAAAAAGAAAGTTATTTCTTATTCTAGATTTACCTCTCATTTCTCGGTAGATAATGCAGGCATTAGTTCCTGCCAAATCAAGCATATTATAGAAAATATGCACGGGCCATCTACGGGAAGCAGCCCGCACAGAATATTTATTTACGTGTCATTTGGTCAATAATGTCGACTCCACATTTGGTTTTGTTGTAGAATTCTGTTTCTGGAAGTTTTTTCACAGTTTGTGACTCTACATTTACATCTGTATGCAAGGTACTTAGAAGCAGGACATTTTTATTCTTTTTACCCTGATACACTGTCAGTGTAGCGTCTCTATTTTTCAGTAAAACTGTTTCGTGAAGCTGAGTTTTTGATTTCCTGATCTCATGCGGAATTTCTTTTCGATGTCTTCTTACTGTCCCCACAAAACTTGTATTCTTCATTTTAAGTTTTTTAGCTAATGAAAGCGAGGAAAAATAGTTGCCCACTGTCATATTTCTACCTGTATTCACATAAGGGCTCAGAAGGCGCATTACCATACTTTCAGGAAGGCTTTCGTTTTCATTTCTTGCGTTATAATTTCCAAGGTATGGAAAAGCATTGCACATAAACTTTGAGTCAACATCAACTAGCATCCAAAATTTTATACCAAATTTATCTGGTTTATTCGGCATACATTGAATAAATTTGCACCTAACTTTGGATGGAAATAGTTGTTCATCAAACACCAGATTTTCTCCTGGCTTATAAGAAAGAGCACAGTTTTCTGTAAATTTGTTCCAGATATCTGAAAACATAGCAAACTTATCAGTTTCTAAATGTTGACTCCTGTTTGACTTCAAATCAAATCTTAGATTTTCCATGGTATCCCGAAAACAATTACCGGACAATGTTTTTTTTAAATGGAGGGGGGCTGGGGAAGGGGACGGAAAATGACAACTATTTCATGGATTAGAGAAATAGTGAATGAAAGGAATATGCAGGGGAAATGTTTCTTCATGATAAGATTTTTTCTGCGTGATAGAGTACGATGAATAAACTCAATTTCACTAGCAGTCAATTTGGCTGCTCGTGGCGCTTCTAGGTATACATAAAAATATTTCCATTAATTTTATTTTCATCCAATGCATATTTAGTGCCAATAATTTTCAAGGTTTTTTAGGAGAATTCAAAAAATTATGACTTCCTAAAGTAAAGGGTCTTTTAGGAATCCAAGCTAAAGTGGCGAAAACAGTCAAAATGACTTCTCTGGCGCTTCTAGTGTTAAAATCAGTTACAGGGTTAAAAAGGGTTAAAAACCACTGATTAACCTCAATCAGTGGTTTTTAACCCTTTCGGCTACAGGTATTTTCGAAACCTCAGAGTCCCAATGAATCGCCCGGAATTTCGTCTCCCCCTTGAAACATTTCGGTTTCTTTTAAGGATGATAAGTAACCAAGCTGTTCTCGCCTTTTCCATGTATACGTGAATAGCGCAGAATAGCTCATTGTTAGAAAGGATTATGGCAAGTTGGTTAATGGAAAGCGCAAAGAATAGTGTTTTAGTGATGATGTCCATTCACCCCTTGCAAAGTCGTAAAAAGGGAAGCTAACAATACACAGAAGGGTCATTCCATGTCAAATCAACACAATTTTGGGAGATTTTCCGAATTGAAGTCTCAGATTTTCATGATATTTGGTATGCAGCAATATATCACAGACTTACGAAAAAATACCAAATTTCAGCTATGTAACACAATTATTTTTGAAGTTATTAATATTTAAAGATTTAAATTTTTATGAAAAAAAACTCATATTTTGGCACTTTTAGATGCCTATAGTCTAGCAACCAGTGATGGTATAAAGCTGAGAGTGGTCTCATTTTAAAGCTGTTGAATGGGGCTTTAATATGATATGCCACAAGATATGGGTTACAATTTTTAAAAATTTTAAAATTTAAAATTTAAATTTCTCAAAAAGTGGCAATTTTAAAAATTCCAAAATATTATCAAATATAGTTTGTAATGTCTTAATACATACAGCAAAATTCTATCATGGGATCTTAATGGGATCAGGAGATACTGGGCTTCAGAAATACACGTTTTGTAAATAATGTACCAAAATATTAAAATTTTATTTTTTAAATTACTAATTTTGCTATGCAGTGTGCAGAATAGAGATGAGACGGGCTCAGCCCGAAAGCCTGAGCCCGAACCGGGCTGGGGCTCTGTAATTCACAACTGCATTCGGGCTCGGGCTCGTGAAAATTTTCTTCTTTATTGAACATACTCCTTGAAACAGATTTTAAAAAATGATTCATGAGGAAAATGAAAGTACTTATTAAAAAAAAAGTGGCACAGGCACCTAGAAGGTGCGTAAAGTTCTTTGGGTATTTCAGAAAGGCGGCTTATATTACTTAGTTAGTCATGAGATCCAACATTATTTGATAAACATGGATATAATGAATTAGAAAGTATCAGGTTATAACGAAAGTTTTCCGCCATATCTGCCTGAAAAACTAACTTCTAACTGCTTAGATAACTGATTTTGTACTTTCGGTACCAAACCTGCACCATGTCACATGATACAACAATAGTACTTAAAGCTGTACTCATAATTTGTTGATATTATGTAGCTGAATTTTTCCAACACAAATGGAAGTAAATGATGGTTCTAATCCTCTAAAGTGATAGTTCCATTTGGGACACCTTATACTTAATGATAACTATATTTTTTACAGATTTCACAACACAGTGTTATAAAGTAAGCCTCTTTCTTTCAAATGCCAAAAATCGTTTGACAAAATATGGGCAAATACGCCAACGCGAACTGTGTGCTGACGATGTTTGCGGTGGCGGGAAACTTTCGTTACAACCTAATACATTGAGAGTTTGCAACTATATTTTTCTTTAATTTGCATAAACGGCAAAATTTATTGTATTCTATCAATGAAGTAATTGAATTTTTTTTAACTTTAGCTGAAATTGAGGGCTCGGGCTTCAAAAAATGTGCCCGAACTCATCTCTAGTGCAGAACACTATTAAATTGATAAAATGAAATTATTACTTTATAGTATTATGTTTGGAAACCTCTCTTTAAAAAACTGAAACTGATTAGCCTACAAGTCCCCTTTTACTCAAATATACAAATATATTAACAACTAAGGTGAGTTCCATTGGATTACGTGATGATGATACAGCTACCGGTACAATACAGCTGTAACTATATCAGGCACCCAGAAATTCCATGCCATCATACCTCTCAAATGTGGAACCAAAGTAAAGGTGAAATTATTTTCTTGTGCAGTTGTTTCGAGTATATTTCCGGTTGTAAAGGACGTACAGCAGACATTATTTGCAGATATTAGTGGGTATGTAACATCAATCTATGGTGACACTTGGTGGTTGAGTTATGTTCTTGATGAAGATTGCAGTAAATTGCAAGTTACATTCCTCCATCCTTCAGGTCCATCCCCCTCATTTATATATCCCACACCACCTGATACACTGTGGATCCCTTTTGCAGATGTGATATGCAAAGTTAATCCCATCATACAGACTGGCCGAACATGCAGTTTACCAGACAGTGAAGTGAACAAATGTGAGGGTATCTTCAAACGATTAAAGTCTGGATGAACTAACTTGTTAACCCTTAACTTTACTCATAATATTGGAGTGTTAATGGTAAGTGTCTATGTGACCTTTCTCCATAAAAAAAAGTAAAAGTAATCGCCACTGCTTGTTTCATTGAAATGCGTTTCTTGTTTCATTCAATGAAATATTCAAAATTTTCTGAAACTATACTAATTCTGGTATTTTTCACAACACGTATATTTCTGAAGCACAGTATCTCCTGATCCCATTGAGATCCCATGATAGAATTTTGCTGTATGTATTAAGACATTACAAACTATATTTGATAATAATTTGGAATTTTTAAAATTGCCACTTTTTGAGAAATTTATATTTTAAAATTTAATTTTAAAATTGTCAATTTTTTAAAATTGTAACCCCTATCTTGTGGCATATCCTATTAAAGCCCCATTCAACAGCTTTAAATTGAGACCACTCTCAGCTTTATACCATCACTGGTTGCCAGCCTATAGGTATCTAAAGGTGCCAAAATATGAATTTTTTCATAAAAATTTAAATCTTTAAAAATTAATAACTTCAAAAATAATTGTGCTACACAACTGAAATTTGGTATTCTTTCATAAGTCAATGATATATTACTGAATACCAAAAATTATGAAAATCTGAGACATCAAGTCTGAATCAGTGTGTTGATTTGACATGGAATGACCCAGAATTCACTGTTAACCCATTTGTGCCTGGATATTTTTGCGACTTTCTTCGATTTTTACTGATAACAGAAATAATAGATAAATTTCTGATGTCAACTTCTTGAACAAGGAATGATTTATTTTAAAATCATTTTGCATAAAAATCGAAATATCAACATCCTACTTGGTCATGTTAAAATATTGTGCGGAGTTGAGGCTCAATACTCATGAATAAAGGCTAGGAAAAATAAATAACATTTTTGACTAATAGGGAAAATGCCGTCCCAAAAAAGGGACGCTAGGCACAAATGGGTTAAGCATAAACAGTCCTTGCGCGCCTTGTGCGGTGCGCGTCTCGGATTCTGTACTGATGTGTACCTGATGTGGGATACCTTATGTTTCATGTACATAATACGGGGATGGGGGAGTGTAACACAGACATCGAATGACTAGGAATCCCGAGTGGCTATCTCCGGTACCATTGAGAAAGGTTCTTTTGTTCCGCTGTTTGGATTTATTTTGTTATGAAAGGATACTATTATCTATGGCTAATTTTCCTTATCTGGTTTTCGGACATTTCCTGTTCATACATAAGTACACCCGTTTTGAACGTTTAGGAATGGTGGAAGAATTTCTTGGAAGTACTGTAGTCCTTTCTAAGCAGGCTTCGAAAGCTTAACCCATTGAAATTGCTATCACCGCTTGGTTGTTCTTTTTGGGTGAAGCGCTAGTGTGATTGATTTGTTCTTTGTCTAGCTCCGTTCATGAGTAGAATTTAATTTAAATGCAGATATTATGGCCTCAAGAAAGCGGTCACTGAGTCGTATTATAGGTGATTATTTTATGGAAATTCCGAAAAATGATAATTTGTCTAGTGAGAGTGAAAGCGCAAATCATCAGGAAGAAATCATAACTGCACAGCCCCAGAACAAGCTATTTAAAGAGGAACAGCACTCACAAAATATACATGCATCACTATCAGGCAATTTGTAAAGAGGTGCATATTTAGAATGAATATTATGATACGGAAAAAAGAGGTATGATTTAAATTAGTTTTTTCAGACATTGTTTTTCCTATGAGGTGTAAGTCTAGCAGGCCCGAGTATTTTATTTTATCGGAAATTCGCCCACCTTTCTCGAAATTCGATTACGTAATACTGTAGGTAGGAAGGAAAAAAAGTATTCAGGCGACATGTGAAAAACCGTGCCAAATGTCGCCAAGCTTGGATAACTGAACCCAAATTATTGAATACCCAGTAAGTTACTCCCCCCCCCCTTTTACACAATACTAGATTCGCCACTGTCCTTCACAGTGGCTAAGCGAGATTCGGGGCGTGAAAGGAATATCAGGACGCTGCAAGTTGCAGAGGACATTCTGCGGAGGGTGATACTGGGATGCAACACGAGAGAGATTTCCCGTGCTCTAAACATATCCCAAACCCGGATTGCCAGATCTTGCGACTTTTAGCAAATTGTGCTACTTTTGAAAGCACCATGCTACTAAATTTTAGGATTTGCGATTTTTTCAACAGCACATCACAACGTAGAAAAACTGTGACATCGCTTTTGCGATTTTTTGCTACTTTTCTATCAACCTCTTGCGATTTATGTTCAAAATTTTCTAGGCAACACTGTCCCAAACGACGGTTTGCCGTGTACTGCGGGAGGAACGAATGCACGCCTATCGTACGCAAAAGGTACAAGCATTGTCACCGACGAACTATCAGCCACTTGTCGATTTCGCACGTTGGTACCGCCAACAGATTGCAGCGCAACCGGATTTGGGTGCAGATGATCTGTTTACGGACCAGTCACTCGGGAGACTGTTTTAATACGCACGATTCACACACGTAGGGGACATCTACGAACCCGCATGCCACACGTCCTCATTCGTTCCAGCTGCGATGCTCCTCAAATGTTTGGGCAGGGATCGTCCATGATCATTTGGTTGGCCCATGTCTACTGCCACACAGCCTGGAAAGCGAATCGTATCACACATTTCTACGAGAGGTGTTGCGGGAGTTGCTGCAACCGATTCCAACCTCTATTAGATCGAGAATGTGGTTCCAGCAGGACGGTGCGCCTGCACACTTCAGCTTAAATGGGTGGAACATTTTAGATGCTACGTTCCCAGGGCGATGGAGTCTAGATGGATGACTAGTCGAGGTGATCTCATAGCTTGGCCACCAGGATCGCCAGATCTCTCGTTTTTGGATTTTTTCCCGTCGAGTCATACGAAAGCTGCAATCTACTACTGCCCCATTGAAACCGATATGGATCTAGTCCAACGAATTCTAGCAAAACTTGTTATTTTTCTCCGAGTATAAGTGACGGCTCCTTTCCATGCCTCACCCCATTCCTTTAAAATAATTCTATTATTATCATAATTTTCATTTTCATTTTTTTAAGTACCTTGCTTGCTTGTACACTATGTTTTCAGTGCACTGGTTTCAGTTAACTGGCTTTCATTTGGCCTATTAAAATTTCAGCGAGCCGCCCGGGTTGTGTAGTCATTCTAACACACTGCGGGTCCCTGTTCAAAACCCGGCACGGGTTGGGTGTCATTTCGTCCATCCCTTCATAGGAGGCAATGCTGGTCTACTTGTTAGGCTCCTAAGTAATAAAGAGACAGATTACGACCTTTGGTAGTGGGCAATGACTATAAACGGCAAGTGCTCGCCATTAGAAAAAAATAAAAAATAAAATAAAATGTCGGTAAACCGTCCAATTCGAGATGCAGTGGGCTCATGCTACAACGCGATCTGAGTAACACGAGCCGGATATTACGCGAGTTTTTCACAAGTAACGTATCTCAGAGCTAACGCAAGCTCCTCGCTCGCAATTGTAAGAATCGCCAGCAGAAGCGCGGGGTATAATATTATTCTGTACAGTACAGTGCAGTTATAATTATCAAAGCACTGTGTCCTACTTTATAGTAATTACTATTATTACGGTACAGTACAATAATAATTACTACTGTACAGTACAGTATTATTATTACAGTGCTACACTTTATTATTATATTACTGCATACTGTACGTACAGTATTGTACTCTATGGCTCTATCGCCTAATAATCATAAATTTTGTGCACTTAAGTACTGTGCAGTGTTATTGGGTTGGCAACAAAGGAGTTTCGTTTTACCGTATGTTAATATTAACATCATCATCAAGTACACGTTAACTTAATGTTAACAACAATACCTACACGAACAGATTTCAGCCAAATTTAGTGAGTGAAATAATATATACTCTATGCTACATAAAATTTTTGCTATTTTATGATGAAGTATGATTCCAGAGCCTCTTCATTCAAAGCCAAAGAATTCTACTGGCATAGGAAATGAATACATATTTTATCATAGATACCAACTACTACGGAATATAATTAACCACTTTTTTTAAACAGTATATTTTTTTAGTATTTTTTTTTTCAAAATAGTAACCAGCTTCCGCTCGTAGTAAAAAACTGTTGCTATATTTTAAGCCGAAAATTATTGTTGAAAAAAGTGGTTGTTTATATTCCGTAGTTTTTGACAGCTATGATTTTATGCATGTTAACACAATAGATGTCAACTACTACGGAATATAATTAACCACTTTTTTAAAAACATTATACTTTTTTAGTATTTTTCCAGAACAGTAAGCAGCTCCCGCTCGTAGTACAAAAATTTTGCTGTACTTTAAGCCGAAAATTATTGTTAAAAAAAAGTTGTTAATTATATTCCGTAGTTGTTGGCAGCTATGGTTAACACTCAATTGCGTTAGGGGTTGATGTTCTTGAGAACATAGTCATTTCCATGCTTTCTGGCAAATTATTCTACATTTCAATTTAATCTTTCAAAAATGTTTTCTAAAACACAAAAGCATATTTAACAACGCATATACGGGTTTAATTTTTTTCCCTTTCTACAAAAATATTGCCCAACCGCCTTTTTTGACTAAAAATAAAAAAAATTTGGATTAATCTATCGTTAGAAATCTTCCTTCTCCCAAGTATTTGAGGCTCCTATTCAAGATTGTCATTTCCATAAAAGGAATTCATAAGAAATACAAAGAGACTTCCTGTCATCCACAAAATAATGACAGACACGCTGAAAACTTGAAACTTGCTGTCCTTCTCATGCAGATTGCAGAAAATAGTACATAAACCGTTTCAACAGACATTTATTTGAATGCTTGTATCATAGCTGGTTTGCTCACTTGCCTATTTAAAACCATAAAATGGCACACTTAGCTCAGTTCTTATGGGCAACCATTCATTTAAATCGAAATCACGCACACTGAAATATGGCTATTTGGATTTCTTATATACAAATCTTTGTGTTATACAATTTATTTTTATATCTCTAATTAAGTTACTTTTGAATTTGTTTTTTCTCGGCATAGTACGTTGCCAGATGTTCACAAATATAAACTTCGCTAGCGCTCGCCAATAGTGGATTTATAATGCGTTTTCTGTAGAAATAATTTATTTTATTTCATTATATCTACAACTAAATAGCTTTTATGTTTTCTCCTCCCAGGTGTAACATAATTTACCAAATTTTCAAAGCATTTGTACCCATTGACACTGTATTAAGAGGTTTTAAGTCATTGATGGAGTATAATTCCTATACTTATTCTTGATTCTTGTCATAACAAGCACCTGGCTGAAATTAGCCCGAGGTAAGAGAGGAAATATATTCAATTTTGTTTTTAAAACTTCAAGATTCCTAAAATTTTTGAATCGGACGATAACGAGCTCATACGTTCAATATGAAGAAAGTCCCAATTAAATTTATTCAGGCCTTATACAGAAGCTAATGCATTTATTATCAATATTTCTTTTGAAACTTAAGATCTGCATCAACATTAAAGTACAATGAATTAAATTCTTTTTTTATGCTGATGTTTCTTAGGTGTTGTAAGTGCCATTATATTGCCCGGTTTTTATATTTATATTATACGTTTTTAGTAGCTTTAACAGATTTTAGAGTTTTAGACTAATGAAAATACAATATGGAAAATGCTGAAAATAATTTACCAACGACAACGAGGACTTTCTTTTTTCTTTGCGTTATAATAGATGGCAGCACTAAACATGCAAATGTTATCAAGATTTCAAGTTTCCAGGTCACAAATCCAAACTCTATGGAGAGAGGCAGCCTTTATTCGAAAAACAATTTAGTTCAGCGTTTACCAACCTTTTTGCAAACCAGGGGCAGCCTCAGGGCCTGATTATCTCATGGGAAATTCGGGCATTTGCCCGAGGCTCCTAGATTTGCAGCTCCCCCAAACTGTTCATAAAAATATTTATCTCTACTAACAGTTTGAATTTTTCGAAAAACATTTATTCATAGAGATTTAGGTCGAATTTTAAATTAATTTAGGAATGATGAAGCTTTTTCGTTGTTTACTAAAATACTGTTGTTTCTTACTTTTCATCATTCACGCTTCCTATAAAAACTGACTTATCAACTGACTTTTATAAAAACTGACCTATCATTTGAAGACAATTGTCTGCATTCTGACTTCATGATTTAAATGGTATATAATATCTCTTTATGATATGAATTTCTTTTTGTTCTGTTGAGTATCGAGTACATTGTTCTGAAAATTTGTAAATTTTGTTTTCAATGATTAACGTTCATATACAACAGTAATGCGGGTTTGTCAGACACTTCAGCAGTATAATAAAGGTCATAATGACATTTTAATATACGTAACATGCCGATTCTTGAAATCTTGGGGAATTTTTGTGCAATCGGAACAGCCGGTTGTTAAGACCAAACTCATTGGCGCAGGGGGGGGAGAGGAGGCTCTTGAACCCCTAGATTTTGTAGTGAGGTTTCAAAGTACACTTTTTGCCCCCCCCCCCTACACACACACTTTTCGAAACCCAGAATTTATCGAAAAATTTGTTGGTACACCATCCACCAATTTTATGTAACATATCATGTAAAATGTGTTTTTATAAGAACAGGGAGGTCCATAAATACGGATAAAACCACAAAATAGCCAGGTGTATAGAGTGGGTAGGTACACTTCAAGTGCCCCCAGAATCTAAACAACCCCTGCCTTTAGCCACAATAGCATAGACTACGATATTATAGATATATCCTATTGTAGATAGTAGTGCGTTGAAAGATTGATTTGGGCAGCGATTTAAACATCATTTATTAAAACATGGGGATCAGTGGCGTAGCCAAGGGGGGAGGGTGGATAGGGAGGTCACAACACCCCATGAGGAATTTTCGCCATACAAAATGTATATTCTTCACTCCTTTGTCACACACACGTATACATATTTGTGAGGTGCAGTAATCGTAACACCCCCCTCCTATGAAAAATTTCTGGCTACGCCACTGATAGGGATGACAGTTATAATAGTGTGTATTGAAGGAATTGTTTCCAGAATCCATGGGGGCCGGGAGGGGGGTGCACTGAAATTTGAATAAAATATAATAAACGTGAAAATATAAGTTATTTTTATACATATTTTAGCTTAGTACAGTAAAAAAAAGCCTTAATATTTTGAATTCTACATATAATTGTCACATTTAATTGTCTTTTGAGAATCCTGTGTTTGTGGTTTAATCTTTTCACAGAGTTTCGAACTGTTCAGAAGTATAATTAACCACTTTTTTCAGCAGCAATTTCTGGCTTAAATTATAGCAAAATTTTAAAGCTAAATGTGTGGGCTGGTTACCATCCCGGAAAAATGTTTTTAAAAAATTCCTGCTTCCAAAAAGTGGTTAATTATATTCCGGAGTAGTGGGCAACTATGTTTTTCTACTATTGTACATAAATTTTACATTTTTGTGAAGTCCTTCACTTTAATTATATTTGAGAGACTGCTCATAGAGGATAATTGAACCCCCAGTTGATTAATGGTGCCCCAATAGTATAATGACCAACGCTTCCGGCCGTAGTATCAGTGAATGCCTCCCGACAAGTGCCCGCCATTAGGAAAAGATACATTCTACAGCAAAAAAATCGACTGCCCAAGAAGGAATTGCCCGATTGTAATGAAATTTCCTATGCAAAGACATTTGGACCGAACATGCAACTTATTAAAATCTGAAGTCCAATGAATGAATAACGGAAGCGGTAAAGCATCGGAACTGCACATTCAGCAAATGCATCTAAGGAACGATTTTCAATCTGATGGTTAAAATTTCTGTTGCATTTCGGCTGCGATATCTTACATCGGCTGTAACAATGCCTCGCCGAAGGATTCGTGCGCATTATGAGTAGATGTCGGAGTTTGAAAGAGGTCGTGCGATCGGACGGAAAGAGGTTGGTTGGACGAATCGAAGAATCGCTCGACATCTGCGTCGAAGCGATGCAGCTATTAGACGATGCTGGCAAGAGTGGGTTCACAACGGTAGATATCAGCATCTGTGTAGCTGAAAAAAAATCCTGTCTGCGCCCTTTGGGCACCCTCTGCCATAATCAACAGCAGTATTGGGAAATTGAGATGATAATGATAATCTTTGAAGAACAGGATTGCGACAATAGTAGTATGTTTGAAGGTCTGGAAGATCAAACCTGATCTATCGCATTTTTGGGATTGCAAGAATTTTTAATTCGTGTGTTAAAGGGCACGGGGTGACTGCGGAGTCCGGCCAACGCTCAGAGGTCAGAACAATAACTGTGACCGTTTAAGGACAGGACTCTTTATACACTTATAAAACAATGTATCAGCTTGCCCCCCCCCTCCCCCAGAAAGAAATCTCTTCCGGCCTCTCTGACCAAACTGATCCTATCTCGATGTTGCTCAATTAACTGGAACTGACTGTACATGAAACTGAAAAGGGAAATTTCACTTTCACTCGAATACTTTCTTGGGAGAATACAAAATCCGATTACTATAATTCTTCAAAAAATGACAGTTCTTTAAAAAATGTTTAAAATGGAATAAATCTTTACTGTTTCACAAAGATCTAAAATTATTTATTTATCAGCTTTGAAAATTCTCAATAACAGAATTTATCGAATTTGTGTTCTATCACTTGCACATTTCTTTCCGATTTTCCTCTGCTAACGAAATCTTTAATTAACTCTACTTTATTTAATTATCTACTTCCTTGCATATATGGAACTTACAAAATATTTTTTTTAATTAAACCTTTCCAAAAAGCAGGGCCGGTCCTAGGGTGGAGCGAACGGTGCAATCGCACGGTGCGCCAAAATACCTTGTGTAATATTATTATATAATTATTATGATAATTAATATTAATTACAATATTTTTCCCCTTAATTCTTTTTTACCCTCTTTCCTTCGTACTTCCTAGCTATTAACGCTTGTACTACGTTTCTCATAGGTTAGCTATACTCTAGTTTTTTTTTTTTTTTAATATTATTATTATTTTCCCCTCCCCTTCCATTTACTGAATTTCTTGATACATTAACATAGTTTTGGCAGCATTTTGTCTGCTTTTCTTTCTCATACTTTTTCTCCTTGGCTCTAGCTGTTTTTATTTTTATTTTTGTTGATTTATTTTCTCTGTTGGCAACGATTTCTAGGCTTGTCTGTTCTTCTTCCTTCATGTTTGGTTAGCATCCATGCTGTTTTTTTCTTATTGCTATGGTCGTACCCCCAGGTTACGTAAAGCGACTTATTTTGTCAGGTAACCTGCAGAAACCTACTTATTTTTATTTTTTCTTTAAATTGAAATGTGAATACGGTGGTACTTGATAATGGAGTACTCCATTTCAATTTTCCACTCCATCTCCACTTCATTGCTTGGGATCGAACAGTTAGGCTTATGCCCACGTGATCTCACTTGGCTTGTCTTCTCACTTCTCTCTAGCTTTGACAGCTCTGTTTTTTACAATATTTCTTGCCTCTGAATTATCAATTTTTATTTCATGTTTTCAGTTTTTCAGTACTTTTTGTTATTATGTGCTACTACTTAATTTTTTACTTGGGATTCCATATTACGTATATATATATATATATATATATATATATATATATATATATATATATATATGTTTATATATACAGTAGGAAGTCCGTAATCCGGAAATCCAAAATCGGAAATCTTTCAAAAAATTTTTTTTTTCCCCTCTCTGGGGAAGGATGTCTGAGAACGAAACGAATTCCAGCACTCATGTTTCTCACTTAAATGCATCATCCATGATTCGTCTTGTGTGGGTTTATTCTGCTAATATTATTAGGATTACGAACGCGTATTTGAGGTTTTTGGAGTTTTAGTATTTAAAATCCATATCGCTGCCTTATAAAAAGAAGTCGGGTTTTCAAAATCGACAAAGAAAACGAAAGAGAGAGAAAGAAAATGAAAAATGTGCAAAACAGATGGCTAATTATCTGAACATAAACGTTCAAACTAATCAGGAAATTCAGCTATCCGAACATTCTTCCGAAGAATTCAGTCAAGAAAGTCCAGAAATCTCTGCACCAAAAGAGACTAAGGATTCTAATGATAAGCAAATTGTTGATAATGATTTTGATTTTGATTTCGCAGACATTGCTAAGTGGAAATGTATAGATTCTGCTAAAAGAGATGAAATTATTGTTCGAGGACCTTCTTCCGGAAAATTGCCAAATGATAACTATCCCAGAAATCCAATGGGGCGCCATTTTTCAAATGCACATTTTCATAGAGTAATGCCGAATCGGGAAAGGTTTCAGAAGCGATGGCTTGTATACTCGCGGTCTGGAAATAAAGTCTTCTGTTTCTGCTGTTCGTTATTTTGCCAAAATCATCTTTCCAGTTTGGGAAAAGAAGGGTTTAATGACTGGGCTCAGATTTCCGATAGATTACAGAAATTCGAAACATCTCCAGATCATCGACTAGCATTAAGTAAATGGATGGATAGTACAAAGCGACTAAAGAACTTTAGCAGTGTTGATAAGGAATTACAAAAACAAATTGAAGACGAAAAGAATCGATAGTCTGCTATTTTAGAAAGAATGATGTCGATAGTTTCTTATTTAGCTGAACATAATTTATCCTTTAGAGGAATTTCAGATAAATTATATCATCCGAAAAATGGAAATTTCCTTGGTTTACTTGAACTGTTAGGAAAATTTGATCCGGTAATGATGGAACATTTGCGATGGATTTTAAATAAAGAGACGAATATATTATTTCTCAAAAAAAATTCAGGATGAATTAAATTATATATTAGGAAAGAGCAGTAAAGCAAAGTAAGAGCAGTCAAATATATTGCTGTCATATAAGACTGTACTACAGATATCAGTCATGTTGAACAATTATCGATCACCTTGTGTTTTGTTGATACCGGAGAAGATGAAGTCGTTTTGAGGGAATGTTTACTTGTGCTTACCAACCAGTGAATGATTCTTCTGGAGAATAAAAAACAAATCTGTTTCATGAAAACATTGCGAAAACCTTTGATTTGGATATGAACAATTGTCGTGGGCAAGGCTACGACAGCAGTGCGAATATCGCCGGAATAAACAAAGGTTTGCAAACTAGAATTACAAAGATTTTTCCGCGAGCTTTTTTTAATCCCTGCGGTTGCCACAGTTTGAATTTAGTAAACAGATCGAAGTCAAAATGTATTGCTATAGAGTGCCTGCGAGGGTTTCGCTTGCCTCAAATCGGAACGAGATAGATCGAAACAGCAGGGATTTAGAACAACGGGCCAAAAATAATAGAATTTTGCATTTCGGGAGGCCATTAGGCGCTATCGGAGGGCGGGGGATAGAGAGACTAGAGGTTCTCTTCCGCCAGGCGATATCGGTCCTCATTCCAGAACATTGATTCTTCCCATAATTTGAGCCTTTACCTGCTCTGAAATCTTTAAATCTTTCCCAGCTGATCTTTTTTTTTTTTTTTTATGACGGAGTGACGGACGCATTTTTCCAGTTCGCTCCACGTAGGAAAATACCTAGGACCGGCCCTGCCAAAAGGTTACTCAAGTAGCAGGCAACTTTTGTCCACCTATTAGGTGCCTCCATGGTAAAGCGACCAGTACTGCCAGCCGAGTAATGAACAAAAATGTCTATAAATGGAGGAATATATATGTATTATCTTTTAAGATTATTCAAGTGTATTAGAAAGCGCCTCCCCCTTCCTTGTCTATTAAAACACACTATTATTTATATTTACATATTATAGCAAAGAATATGGAAAAACTCATTCTAAAAAAATCTCCAATTGGAAAACAGTGCTGCCATCTACCAAGATTACGTTTAAACTAATGCAACTTTCATTTGTGGAATGATAGTTTTCAACAGTCAGTTACTAGTTGGTTATTTTAAGTAGAGTAGTAGATATTCGTCATTATTTAAAAATCTGAACATATAGCTAAGACACAAATAAAATTATCACTGAATAAGTAAATACTTCATTCCCATTTAACTAATAACCTTTTATCAGTGGCGTAGCCAGAAATTTTTCATGGTAGAGAGGGGAGAGGGGGGGTTACGACTACTGCATCATATATATATATGTATTTCCGTATTTCAGATGTGATAAAACGTCCCAAGGGTTATGTAATATTTTCGGCTCTCTTGCTCGGAGGAGTGACCAATTAGAGTAAGGACGGGTTCGCAGTCCCGGACTGGGAGGGTAGGGGCCCGCCCGTCTCAAGAGAAGGAGGGCCCGGGTTATTGTGTAACCGATAAATACAGTGGAACCCCGATCTATCGTTCTCGCATTCATCGTTTTCCCGCATTGATCGTTTTATTTCTATAGTCCCTGCACAAGTTGTATTTAAATAATGTTAACGAAACCCGGATTTATCGTCCGTCAAAAAATCCTTTTCCCGCGTTCATTGTTGTAAAATATTTGACCGAAATGAAATCGAAATTCTGATGGGTGCATACTAGAGATGAGACGGGCTCTGTAATTCACGATTGCGTTCGGGCTCGGGCTCGTGAAAAATTTCTCCTTTGTTGAACATACTACTTGAAACAGATTTTAAAAAGTGATTCATGGGATAAATAGACGTACTTATTTTAAAAAATAGCGGCACGGGGGACTAGAAGGTGTGTGAAGCTCCAAAATTTATTGTATCCTATTAATAAAGTAGTTAAATTTATTTGTCTTTAGCTGAAATTTCGGGCTCGGGCTCCAAATTTAATAATATTGCTCGGGCTCGGGCGGGCTCGGGCTTCAAAAAATGAGCCCGAACTCATCTCTAGTGCATACGGCATACAAACTTATTTATTTTCTGGTATGATTTCTTGTTTTGATGATGGTGTAGATAATGAGTTTTTACATGAAGCAGAGCATGTGGTGTGAAATTTAGAGATTATATTTCCTTTAATATAGACGTAGTGGCGTATTTTAAGAATGGAAGAAATGTTTGATGATGCAAAATATAAAAATAATGGCGAAGAAGAGGAGAATAATATTCCTGCCGATGAGACAGCATACACTAGTGACAAGTTTATCGAAGGCAATTACAGTATTTGAAATTGTGTGAACTTTTATATACAAACATGAAAACACAGAAAAGTCGAGAAAAATATTGTAAATCTTTAAAATTTTCGTTTAATTAAAAAAATTAAGGAAAGACCCAGTGTAAAGTTACTGATTTTTTAGAAATAATATCACTTAATTTTCTTCAACTCCAATTTGTTTCTTTTACAGTTTGGTTACAAATTAGTATTTTTAGTATGAATACATTGTGTGCATTCATAAATATTGTTTTCTTCATATTTTGACTTTAACCCGCATTCCTCGTTTTCCCGCATGCATCGTTTTTTTCTTCGCATCCCTTGAAAAACGATAGATCGAGGTTCTACTGCAATAGGATGTGTTAACTTTCGGGGTATGGGGGGAGGTATGGTGTTATTATTAATTAATTATGATTGATAATTAATGTATTAATAAAATATTGATCTATTAATTAATATGCGTCATTCATATTAATTAATCCCTTGTTCATTCGGGAACCCTCACTCAAAAAATTTTGAGAACTATAACGAAGTGCTGTGAAGCCTTCTGGGGTGCAATTGCAGCTGCAAAAAATTTCGTATGTGTCAAACTTCATTCAAGTGCTATCACTATAGCACTTTTTTCTGTTTGGGGGCCCGCCGAGGGTGGGGGCCCACTCGTCTGCAGACAGTCGGACACCCTGGCCAGTCCGGGCCTGCGGGTTCGTCACCCTCTACAGGAGTTTTCACTGCGAAACTAACAACGGAGAATTTAAATGCCGTGGTAAATTTAAAGGGCAAACAGGATTTTTTTTTTTTTAAATAAGTATCTTCAGAGTTTAGCGTGAGAGGAATAAAGGATCCTCTATATTACTTGCGTTCTTAATAATGATGGAAAAAGTGCTTAGATAAATGTTAAGCATTTCGATTTTAGTTTTTAAAGAACTTGGCGTTCATACCACAGTGAACTTTTCGTCTCTAAAAATGGGAACCATTTTCTTCTATAACCATTGACCAGTGGCGTAGCCCAGTGGGAGGGGGGGTAGGGGGGGGTCATAACCCCCCATGAGGAATTTTATGCCATACAAAATGTATATGCTTCACTCCATTATCACACACACCTATACATATATGTAAGTTGCAGTAGTCGTAACCGCCCCCCATGAAAAATTTCTGGCTACGCCACTGACATTGACATATGGGGAAATAACCTTTCCCAGTAAAATAAAAATATTTCTGCTTTTATTTTTGACCTCTTTCTGGTCTCCACAGAGTATATCTGTGCTTGTCGACGTACATCAGTGGTAGTCCAAATGTACTGGAATCTAAGCAATTATTTGGTCTTTCACTGACGTATCTGGTATGTGTCGACATTCTCCAATTTCAGTCTTTCACAGTAACATTTACTGTAAAAGCACTTATTTTCGCGAAAATGAATATATCGGTGATTTCGCGAGCTGAAAATTTCGCGTATTTTTTATGAATAGAGCCGAAAGTTGAAAAATCCTGAAAGTACCTAAATATAGAACCCCTTTTGCATAAGGCATTTTAAGAAACATCCTTTTGTCCGAAAAATTCGTCAGTCCTCCCCATTTTCAATGGCTTCAAAGAAGCTGTTATCAATATTGTAAGTGAATGAGCTGCATTCTTTTAGTTGTATTATTGTTTTATATTCAAGAAATAGTTGTATAGTATTCAAGAAATAGTTGTATGAAAAAAAAGTTATCAAAAAAGAGCTTACAGCTGTGCAATAAATCATTAAATTTTGGTAAGTGGAAAATTTCTGATTTTTTATTATTATTTGAAGTTTTAAAAAAATTATTTCTCGAGTATTAATTTTTGCGATAACAACAGACTCGCGAAAATCAAAGCCTCTCGGAAATAAGTGATTTTACAGTATATCACTTCCGAGGTGAAAGACTACGAAAGATTAGCACAAGTTTAACAAGTGTTACTAATTCTTAAGATCATACTGCTGCGTGGGTGTCCATACCTATGGGCCGAGAGGGGGCTATGGTCATAATAAAAGTTTTCCACGATATTTTTGTACAGTCAAATGTAAAGACATAGGTAAAATAATTGAAAACCTTAATCCTATCTATTTTTGTGTCATTATCCTGGTAATTTAAAAACGTAACTAGCTGATTCCACTGTCTATTGTTTGTGGGGATAGCAAAATCCTCCATTTAATAAGAAGAATATCACATCATACATTTGGTCATTAAGCATGCGTTAAGCGAATCATGTGCTAACATGATCCGCTTTTTTTAACAAAATCATTATTCTGAATCAGAAAATTTTTCGTTGACTTAACAAAATATTTGCTTGAATCCTGCAAAACATTTTCTTTCGTGTATGAATATGCAGAATAAATGACACACAATTAGTAAATGCCACTACATTTATTTAAAAGTAAGTGTATATGTTAATAAATATTAAGACATGTAAAAACAAATCATTCTTCTAATATCAATATATTGGCAATCTATACTGCGACAAAATATCGTTCAGAGCATTTTTCCCGCGATTTTCTAATGCATGGATGATATTTCCTCTAGCTTTCTGTGCTATACTGTTGGCAATTATTTTCAGCAACCAATTGAACAGAGGAGTGAGTCCATTTATTCTTTGGACTTTGTATGTTCCCAGATTTGTTACTGTCAATGAATTTATTCTTGCGTTTCCATAAGTGCTCGAGATGTCAATTTTCACTGACAAATGCTCAACAGAAATAAGAGCGTCGCCTTGAAAAAAAAAATGACATTAGTACATGTTACCAAATTATGAAAATAAATACGTAGGACTTTTTGTTGCCATACGATTCATGTGTCTTCAGTTTATAAATAAATTGGTAGTATATTTAGTATTTACAAACGGATTGTAATACTAGGAAGAACATCCACTTCTTTCATATGTGAATTTTTGAAAAAAAAATTATCAATTTTTTCCGAAATCATTTTAGAAAAGTTTGCTTATGATTGTTCTATTTTTAAATGGTTATATCGTTACCTCTACTTATTATAAAAGAAGGTGTCTGTGTGTCTGTGTGTGTGCGTGTGTGTGTGTGTGTCGGCAGCGTTACGGACAAATGGCTACACCCAGAAACACCAAATTTGGTACTCGGGAAGATGTAAATATGTAGTTGTGCACCTCGAAGCGATTTTTTCAAAATTCGACCTAGATTTTTTTTTATTTTATGTTTTATGCGATTTTTGGCATTTTTTCTCACCTAATTCGTAATGACGGCGGAAATTACGCTCGCAGCAAAACTGCATTTGTATCATCGGATAGAGGAGAAAATTTTCTTTTAAAAACAGTTTGTTCTGAATACGTAACATGATTTACCGATTTTTAGGAATTTTTTTACTAAGCACTTGCTTCGGCGAATTGTTTTGTAAAATAATTTTAAAACTGTCGCATCTTGAATTCTATCCGTCATAACATTTTGATATTTTGACAAATCGTGAAACATTCTTTTCTCCCTCTTTTAAAATAAAAACGAAAAATTATGTAAATTAGATGATTTTTTATGAATTTTAATGCAGCCTAATGTTTAGAATTTAATAGCATCAACGCGATCTTACGCCATTCATTACATTGCGATCACGGCACGAGAATTTATGTTCGGTTGTTGCCACAGAAAGGATTAGAAAAAAGGGTTTTTTCAACCGATCGAGTTTTTAAATGGGATATCGGAATTTCAATTCGCAAGTGAAGATCTATGACGTCAAATGCTTTAAGATACGTAAAAATTACGCCATAATTTTAACTCATTTATTCCAGCTCTATTTTCAACACAGGGAGACGATATTTTGATTAAAATTTACTGTAGAAATAAACTAAGAAATTCACGATTATTATTATTAGAAGTGGTATTTTAATCCGGTGCTTATTTAAAAATTGAAATGTCTTCACGGTGCTGAAAATGTTCATTTTAAAATATACAAAGTACGTTTCAAAGCGCGATATATTAAAATTTTTCTATTTACTATTTTTATTTTTGACATTTAATTATGGCGCAGACGTTGCCTAACACATGCATGCAGGCTGCGAGTATAGTTTTATTTTAACGTTGAAACTCCCTCAACCAACTGGGGTATCCTTTACGGCAGTCAAGCAGTGAAGTCATAAATTAAAAAAATGTGTGAAATTTGTAAACTCTGCAACTCTGCGCCATGTCACAATTAAAGCGGGAATAAGTAGCTCCTCGAGATTACACAGTTTGATGTTTTTCAGGAGACAGGACTATGGAGGATATAAAAGATATCGCTATATTAGATACATGGATATTTAAAATGGCACCCCTTGTATATTTTCTCCCCACAATAAGATGAAATGGTTTGCGGCGCTAAATACTCCAATCTTATAAAACTATGTATAAATTAAATATATATGGAGAGTTTCCTTAATGGCAACCATTATGTGAAATGATTATTATTTATGCTAATGCGTAAATTGCAAAGAATCGCCATAGAATCAAAAGATTCCATTGGGGCCAAATAATCTAAACTGTTTCTTTTAAGGGAGCCTTGAAGAGGGAGAAGCAAAGATAGATAGTATTAATGTACGTAATAGGTAGTATCATTAGATTCGTAAGGATAATATGAATAAATCACAATATACAACGTTAATAAATATTTCATGAAATTAAAAGTGTTTATCCTTTTTCAACGGTTGTCCTACAACCAACTAAACGAAAAGTAATTCTAATTTGCGTTAATATATCCCGAAGTAATTTCAACAGAGGAGATTACTTGAACTTTTTTAAAAATGAAATACTGTTTTGTCACATGCAGATATGATTTTAGTAGTAAAATATTCGCTTATTCCCGTATGAAGAGCGGGTGTGCAGTTATCTTAAAAACATCTCTTGAAAATAGCATAAATGAATTCAGAAGACCTCAAAACGTGCAAATACACCAAAATCTCGAAGTCGAATATTTTCATGATTACAATACTTTCCTTATATGGTACATGTTCGGAAAGAAATAAATGGTTGTCCATTCCATGTAGTGTCTTAGGTATTTAATGCTACAACTTGAGCCTAAAAAACAGTATGATGTAGAAATAAGACATTTTGAAAGCCAGGAGTTCTCTGCAAACCATTAAGCTTTCCACTTTTTTGATAGTGAATGACACTGGCGTAGTTTTTTGAGTCATTATACTGCAATGATGCCAGGTTAATACTCGTGACGCAAACTTTACATCAAGAGTCAAATAATTTTGCTCTTTTTCTTTAAATTCCACATCACGAATAAATTCGAATTACACATGTAAGGAAAATTTTCGTTTCCTACCGTGCGAAGAACGGGCACGCAGCTAGTATATAAGTAAAACAAGGAATCTGTTGCTAGGAGAAAAGATGTAAAAGCACCAATCAAGAATTGCTAATTGCATTTGAAAAGATTTTTTTTTAAAGTTTGGGAGCTATAGACGAACTCACTGTTGCTCTAGCAATGGAGCAACTCACAACAAATTTTACTTACAGCACCATTATTCTATACTATTTTGCATAGCTATTAGTATTCTTTATGTATAAATAACGTTCAATATAACGTGATCACTCAACAAAAATTGGTGTTAAAAGAAAAAATTTACTAAAAACTTTGTGAAATAAGACACATAAAAACGTACTTACCACAATATGATTATTTCGGGCTGTGCTCAAGGTTCCCCTTTCTTGAGTTGCTCAATTCTAATACATAGTTACTCAGATCATAGAACTCAGTTCTATCCTTTCCGGATGATGGAACTTTTTTCCACTGACGAAGGGTGTACTTTTGAACAACCCAAAATGATCATATTGTGATAAGTACCAGTACTATTACAGCGTTCAAAAATTTATTACTGCTAATTGAAACTGTTTTTAATGTATACCTTCCTGCTTCAAATTGACGTTTGGAATTTTTTTTTCCACCACAGTTAAAGTAACTTAAAAGTGACTACTGTTCCGCTTTACTCATTCTCGGATCAAAAAATTAAATAAAACAATAAACAAATTTATAGCCATGAAATTACCAATTAGAGTAAAGGAAATAGTTTGACCGATATTTCCTGACGTCTGTCCGTTTATGAATACGGAATCAGAGAGTATCACTACTGTTCGGAGAGGGGGCATCTTCCATAGATATTCTATAGGAATGCACCCCTCTTCTCTCTCCTCCGTCTACAAATGCTGAGCACTGGACCCATAAACACAAAAGCACATTTTAAGAGTGATTACAGACTTTCTATTCTTTTTTCAGGCATTCCTTTAGCTAGAATCATGCATTCTCTTTCCTGATGGGGGGGGGGGAAGGGGATGAGCATGAAAAAATTCATCTTTTCTCTCGCCATTTCAAATATCTCTCATCATTCATCATTTCTAATTTGAGAATAAATCTTGGGGGGTGCATATGTCCCTTTGCACCCCCTCTGGGTACCCCACTGTGGTGGGCTCAGCCCCAACTCACAATTTATTAAGGAGGCTCAAGCCCCATGGACTCATATAACTCGACGCCTGTGCATTAAATAACAGTTTCAAGTAACAGTAATAAAATTTTGAAACTGCAATATTTTACATCTTAAGTGGACATTATTTGAACCGTCTTTTTTTTCTTTTGTGTGTGTGTGTGGAGGGGGGGGGTCATCTTAATTTATCAAACACCTAAGAACTTAATTCATTTGAAAGATTTCAGTTTGTTATAAAATTTTTCACAATACCGATAGCCTACCGATAACCTCCGACATCCCCTAGCATATTCTTTAGATTTTACCTAGTACTACAGTGCTCCTTATGGTAATGACGATACGCACCTTCAAAATGAATTTCTGGGTACGCCACTGCTACGTCCAAAAACACTCCGATACAAAAAAAAGCTCTCCCCAACCCCGACAAATCAGAGAAACCATGCATCAGCCGTGCTCCGCGCGTGCTTTCCGTACCTGATATTGATCTAAACTATTTCCAGTACGGAGACCACCGGAAATAGTTCTGTACTATTTCCAGTAATGAACTAGATAGTTCACCAAGAACTATATAGTTCATGGCGAACTACATATTGGGTTGGCAAGAAAATAATTACGCTTTTTTACATAAAATTCAAATAAATATATTTTCAATAAGTTTTAATTTCAGGCAAGCCGTGCCTAAACATAGGTTTCATACTTGCTCCACTTTAAATCAAGAGTGTAACTGGTAACACTTTTTTTCGTCTATGGAAGATGCCTCCCCCTTCCCCTTTTTTTACGTCTATCCTCCTTGGAGGACAATATTCAAAATTTCCTGAAGTGGTTTTTCGGTATTCGTTCCTGCAGTATTTTGCAGCAAGAATTTCACGGATATCTCTACTTTTCTTGGAGATCACGTGGGATGTGTGAAAAGAATTTTTTGGCCACCTACTCCACCTAAGTTTACGAATTTTGGAAAATGCTCTCTAAATTATCATCTATCTTAATGAACTCAAGTATGTGCCGAATTTCGTATCATTAGCTTCAGTAGTTTTGGTCAAGTGAAATATTGACATACGGAAAAACGCAATTACTTTGTTGCCAACCCAATAGTTCAATATGAGCTATATAGTTCATCCCAAATTGCATAGTTCATAATGAACTATCTAGTTCATTGAACTATTTAGTTTATTGAACTACTTAGTTTATTGAACTACTTAGTTCATTTTGAACTAGATAGTTCATTTGAACTACTTAGTTCATTTTGAACTAGATAGTTCATTTGAACTACTTAGTTCATTTTGAACTACAGCGAGAGCAGCTCTGAAGAGCAGCTTTGAAGGAGGAGAGCAGCTTTGAAGAGCAGCTCTCCATATGTATTCGATACTTGGCGTAATATTTGTTGTTCGCATAGTTGGTAAAAAATAAAAATTACTCAGCCTGGACACTCCTACTTGCCTAACTATACAGTCATATTTTAAAAGATTTATTACACCAAACGTTTAAATTCATGTACTAAATAAAGCTCTTTTTTGGGGGGGGGGGAGGAGGAGAGATAAAGGAGATAAAGGCGATTTAAAACAGGGACTGTTTTGAAGAGAACTCTTCCCCAGTGGTCTTTAAAAAGGAAGATAATAAACAAGTAGTCTTATGTTTTTTAAGTAGTTTATTCTAGCTATCGCACTTCAAAATAGAATTAATAAAAGAATAACTGTAAATTTAAAAATTATTCTCCATGACAACAATTCTAGACATTATTTAAATAATGGTATCTCTTGTAAAAGTATTATTTTATCACATTAGTCACGCAATTTTAATTTTCCTATTAAAATTCTTTAAAACTTTAATGTTTAAAAATTTTTTACTCAGAAAAAACTGAAATTAATTAAAAAAAAACTTTTACTTATTAATATATCTGCTGCAGTTACAAAACATGCGTTCACTGTTTCAATTTTTGTAAAAAAAATAAATGCAGTAGTTGATTCTTCAATTGACAGGAAGAAATTTTTCAATAGGCTATTTATGAACTTATTGATTCATCATGCATGATTTATTTAAAAAACAATGAAAGAAAAGGAAATAAAAAAATTGTGTGAATCTCGTCTTGTGAGTCGATTGTGTAAAGTCTCAAAATCCTTATTTATTATATTACCACGATCCTCCATTACCTAAGAAATTAATAAAATAAATAAACAGCTCTTCAAATATTTTAGCATAATATGTGTTTAAAAAGTAACAATATTTGACACAAACTGGAATTCAAAAAAAGGTAATTTAATGCATTTGTTATCATTGACTACATTGTAATTGCCAGTAATAATAAGCTTATGATATTGTTTTAAATAATCTTTATAAGTTGGATCATTGCATCTTGTATACATGCAAGTACGATTGTCTATGGTTTAGAAAATTCTTGGCTAATTATAAATAAAAACACTTCAACCATCTGCTAGGTTATACTTGAAAGATCTTTTTATATTAAGATTTTTACTGATAATAAATTATGAACCACGTCTGTGTGATTCCACCTCCTCTGTTGTGTAAAGTTATTTTGAAATTTAATCAACTAAAGTTTACCTCTTTGTTAATGTCGAGCCCAATATCAAGAGGATGATCTTGAGATTCAGCACCCTCAAAGGTTTCTTTCGGTGCAACAGATTTTTCCCCGGGTCCGGGCCCGTCCATACTATCAGCAGTCTTTGATGCTGCACGATCACCATCATCGGCTTTAATTTTTCTTCTCGAAGAAAGATAAAAACATTTCATTTGGGGTTTTCTTTCTTTTTAAACTGGACGAATTCATGATCGTAAGAAACAAAGAACCCAAAACTTAAAATTCTGCTTAAAAATTAAAGGCATCCAACTTAAGTGAATCCACTGAACCATTCGAAATTTCGTTATACCACATCTAAGCTCCCAGCAGACCTTCTTTTTAATTGTTTGTTGTGTGTGTGTGTGTATGGTGTATATTCACTATTTGAATACTGTGGCTTGTTTATCTCAAGAAAAGAAGAGTGGTGTGCTTGAAGACTACAATATAGGCAATATATTTTCTTCTTTCCTTCATGACAATTTTGTTATCAGCTAATTGTAGCATGAATAGATTCTTTCGGAGGATATTCGGTTCAGTATACAACCGTTCCTTTGCGCTACAAGGGTGCGCACCTTTACATTGTCCGATTTGTCCATCCTAGCCCCACAAACTCCCTATCAGAGACACGACTGGAGATTTATTGCCTAAGGAGTCTCTATGACGGTGCTTGCTGGAAGCCTTTAATGATTTTATCTTGCGTCCTCCTTTTCAAGACAACTACGGATACAAAGTTTAAAAAGATTTTTTTAAAGAAAAAACACTTTTTAGAGAATAAATTTGGAAAAAAAGAAGAGAAAGAGAAAAAATGGGCCCTTTTTAGAGAAAAAAATGGGCCCCTTAAATTGGTGGCCCATGGGCCCCACTCGCCCTGTAGATAAACGGACCCTGCTCATAGCGGCCCCTTAGCTCATAGGGGGTCCGGACCCCCTGGACCCCCCCCTTCGCTGCGCCACTGGCCAATACTAATATAAACACTTTCTGCTGAAACCTGTAGTGACAAATAAATTTCCTACATTAATATTAAGATTTTTTTTCCTGAAATATATTCACAAAAATAATAATAGTAAATAAAATAAAATGTATACCTCTTAAAAATTTTGTGGGAAATCAAGTTCATTATTTTAAAAAATAATATAGGAAAAATATTCTTAAAGTACTCAAGCCGCAAACAAATTAACAGCATTATATTTTTGTTATTTGTGCTATTATCCTGAAATATATGAAAACGAAACTTCTTATTTTTAATTAACCTCTTCTTTAAATAATATAACAGGAATAGTGAAATTATAAAAATAATTAAATAAAACTATCAACTTCTCCTAGTGTCACGAAAAAAGTTGGTGGTGAGGTGTAATGAACCACTAAAAGAAAAAAAAATATTTATTAATATTAAAAATGCAGTTTAAATAGCTACAAAAACCTTGAGGATTACCACAAAAACTATTCAAATATGCATACATAACTTTGATTATTTATTTTTAAAAGCGTTATTGTACTTTTTCAATTTCGAAATATAAATAAATAATTTATAAAATTGATACATCGACCCCTAATTTATGGAAAAAGTTTTCTTGACAAATTGTTTGCAACTATTGCCGCTAGATGGCAGCATCAGATAATCTCCTAATCAATCCATCCCATGCCCATCCTCTGTGAGGTACTGGAAGTAATCACTGACGAAACACAAATCCATGTTTGGAGAACATACATTTAATAAAGATACGCCACGAAACAATTAACATACATAACAATAATAAAAACATTCAGTAAGCTTTGAGCAAAGCGACTCTCACATCGCGCATCCGCCGGGAGAAGCAGAAGAAGAAGGAAGAAAAAATACATACACAACCCTTCGCCTCCTACGCTCGGAGAGAAGGTGGGGGGGGGGGGGGAGTGACGTCACATTCTCCAAAGGGGCCAGTAGTGAGAGCTTGCTCCCCGGTGCAATGCTTCGCAAGAGAGAATAGGTGGCATTGTAGATATGGAAAAAATATTTTATACTCTAACACCCCCCCCCTCCCCGCCACAATGTCAACCTATTCTATCTTGAAAAATTTTTCACATCACCCACACCAATTATATTAATACAATTAGTGTGCTTAGCAGTTGATAGTGGTTTTGTAAGCGCATCCGCACCCATATTTTCGGTGGAAACATGCACTATTTCAATTTTTCCACTATTCATTGTTTCCCTTATGAAATGATGCCTCACATCTATATGTTTGGTTCTCTTATGAAACACGGGATTCTCTGATAATTTAATGGCACCTATATTATCAGTTAGTATTCTTACTTTTCCAATTTTTGAAATAGCAATCTCATTTAGAATTTTACTTAGGTAAAGTACTTCTTTAGTACTTTCAGAAAGAGCCATATACTCAGCCTCAGTAGAAGACAGGGCTACAGTGCACTGCTTCCGACTTTCCCAACTTATCGTACTACCACTCATTATAAAACAATAACCTGTATATGATTTCCGATCATCGGTACAATTATCCCAGTCAGCATCTGCATAACCATATAAGGGATCGTTAGTATTTCTAAATTTCAGCCCATAATTAATAGTTCCCTTAAGATATCGCAGGACACGCTTTGCAGCAGTCCAATGGGTCTTATCGTAGCAATTTAAGAACTGGCTAAGTTGGCTAACGGCATGAGAAATGTCAGGTCGGGTTGATGTTGCCAAATACATTAATCCCCCTACTAATTCTCGATAGGGATATTCATCGTCACATTTTTCTCCCTTTTTCAATTTAATGCTTACGTCCATAGGGCAACTTACCGTCTTTGCTTCTGCCATACCAAACCGATCCAATAGCTCCTTGATATAACTTTCTTGGCTCATTGTAATTGTTCCATCATTCTGTTGAAAATTTATTCTTAAACAATATTTAACCAAGCCCTCATATTTTATTTCCAATTCCCTTTCTAGGTGGTTTTTAAACTTTCCTATCATGCTGGGGTCTTGTGACATGAATAAAATGTCATCAACATAAATTACAATTATAGTTAGTCCTTTATCACTTTTAATATAATACATGCAAGGGTCGGCATCAGATCTTTTTCCTCCAAAATTGTTTAAAATATCATTTACTTTGACATTCCAACACCTGCCCGCTTGCTTTAGCCCGTATAGTGATTTTTTCAAATAAAGAACTTTGTCCCCTTCGTCAAGAATTTCTAGCATTTTCTTACTTTTTCTATAGTATTCGCTATTAGGTTTTTCCTGCAAAATTAATTGCTCTAATGTTTCTCTAAAATATTTAGGGCATTCCATAAAAATTTCTTCCTCCAAGTTCCCATTTAAATAAGCGGTGGTTACGTCAACTTGATGAATTTGTATTCCCAAATTTACTGATAAGGCAGCCATAAGGCGAATAGACCCTTGTCTTGCTACAGGCGCAAAATTTTCATTAAAATCTATCCCAGGTTTCTGATTGAAACCTTTCGCAATTAGTCGCGCCTTGCATTTTAAATGCGTTCCATCTGCGTTATATTTGTTATTAAGAATAAATCGACTACCAATACATTTTCCAGATTTGGGTCGATCTACCAATTCAAACGTCTCATTTTTTATTATGCTCTTTATCTCCCTTACTAAGACTTCGTACCATAACTTCGCCTCCGAACCCTTTAGTGCATCGCTTATAGGAATTTCGGAACTACAGTTGTAAACAACACCTGCAATTTCCCCCTCATTCGCGCGCACAACATCTCGGTTTCGGAGTGATAAGACGTTTTCCTTTGCCTCTCGTTTTTCTTCGCTAGGGATAGGGGATTCGGACATTGACTCATCACTAACCGGGGGCTGGGTTTCGATTTCAAATGTCCCCCCTCGTTCATGTTTACCCGTAGGGTCTTGGCTCGAGAACTCATTTTCAAAAATTATGGGGATGTTTTCCTCAGCTATGATTTCATCCAGTACAGAAGGATTAACACTACTATCAAACGTTTCAAAAAATTTAACGCTTCGCGAAATAATTACTTTTCTTTCATCAGGTAAATAAATGCGGAACGCTTTGGAATTATCCGAATAACCTACAAATATCCCTTTCCTTGATCTAGCTGAAAATTTGTGTTTTGGTTTATCATTTAAACAGTATGCTGTACAACCAAATATTTTAAAGTAACTGACATTGGGGGTTACCTCATTCCATAACTCATAAGGAGTTTTTCCATTAATTGCTTTTGTAGGACATCTATTTCTAACATAATTAGCAGTATTTATAGTTTCTGCCCATAAATAAAGAGGTGAATTAGCTTGCGATAGCATGTATCTGGCTGTTTCAACCAACGATCTATTTTTTCGCTCCGCTGTCTCAGATTGTTCCGGGCAATACGGAACAGACAGCCTATGTTGAATTCCCTGCAATTTCAAGAAATTTTCAAATTCCCTGTTTATAAATTCTCCTCCATTATCACTCATAAAAACTTTAATTTTTCTAGACTTTTGATTTTCCCAAAGACATTTAATTTCCTTGAATGCTGATAGAGCTTCGCTTTTATTTTCCAAAAATTTAACTGCACAATAGCGCGAATACTCATCAATGAAAGTCATAAAATAAAGAGACTTACCTAATGAAGGAATCCGAAATGGGCCACAAAGATCTGAATGTATAATTTCTAACAAATTAATAACTCTCTCTGACTTTTTAGGGAAAGGCGCTCTCGATAATTTGTTTAATGCACACACTTCACAATTAAATTCATCCGATGGTTTTGCAATATTTAAACCCCTAATATTACCTTTACTTTCTGAATGTATCAGATCTTTTAAATTAAGGTGTCCCATTCTACAATGCCACCTTGTTATATCACAAACCTTGCTTTTCGTATCAATGGATTCACTTACATGATTTGCAATCTCATTACATATTCTTAGATAATAAAGATTGTCTTTCCGATCAGCAATAAATTTAGAGTCGGAATTTTCAATCGTTGCACCATTGTTCGTGAAAGTCTCAGTAAATCCTTTATCGCATAGCTTTGCAACGGATAACAAGTTCGTTCTCAAGTCAGGTATCAGCAAACTGTCGTGAACGATGATATCTTCCACTTTTCCGTCGATCTTGGTTTTCACTGCAACATTTCCTGTTCCAGTCACTTTTGTTGTCTGATTATTAGCTAGTTTTAGCTCTGCGACGTCAGATTTTTCGATGGAAATAAATTTAGATTCATCATTGCACAAGTGAGCTGTGCACCCGCTGTCGAGGCACCACATTTCTTTTGCCTCACCGTTAGGGAAAGTTCTGCTATCTGCAGTGTTTGATATTACATCTGTCATAAAACCTGTTGCTTGCTTCTTTACAGAATAACACTGAGATGCCCGATGCCCCATTTTTCCGCAAGTGAAACATTTTATTTTGGATGAATCATTTTTCACACCTTTAGCGATTTTCCATGATGGTTTTTGCTTTAGATATTTCGCCGCGAACGCTCCAACTTCCGCTCGGTTAGTATCCGGTCGTCTGGCGTCGCCCTCTTCCACGATCTTTATCCGAAGTATTTCTGGCGCAGGCAACTCATCTCGGGACTCAATGGCACACCGGAAATTTTCAAACGTCGATGGTAGACTGTATAGCATCATCATGGATAACAAGTCTTCATCGATTCTTATTTCCATCTCGGAAAGCTTATCAACAATATCGAAGAATTTTTCCAGGTGTTCTCGAACATCTCTCGATCCGTCTGGCATCTTTAGCTGAATGAGAGATTTTAGCAGCGACGCTTTTCTAGCGGGACCTTTTGACATATATATCTCCTCTAATTTTCTCCATATGTCATTGGAACTTTCACAGTTCTTGATTTGCTTTAATTCGGACGAGGCGATACATAATATAATGTCCGATTTCGCCCTTTCATCATTTTCAATCCATAATTCATACGCTTCTTCTGTTTTTGGATCTGCGGCATCAACTACTGGTTTCTTGAGTGTTCCATTTACGTATTTCCAATTTCCATTCTTGATCAGTACCGCTTTCATCAAAATTCTCCACGTTTCGTAATTGTCTTTACTTAAAAGCTCAATTCGCGACGCTCCGAACGAAGCCATTTCCAAGCGTGTTCTCCACAGAGACAAAGAAAATTATTTTTGTCTATTCAGCGCTGTGGTCTGCGTGCTGCGTCACATAACCTGTGAGGTACTGGAAGTAATCACTGACGAAACACAAATCCATGTTTGGAGAACATACATTTAATAAAGATACGCCACGAAACAATTAACATACATAACAATAATAAAAACATTCAGTAAGCTTTGAGCAAAGCGACTCTCACATCGCGCATCCGCCGGGAGAAGCAGAAGAAGAAGGAAGAAAAAATATATACACAACCCTTCGCCTCCTACGCTCGGAGAGAAGGTGGGGGGGGGGGGGGAGTGACGTCACATCCTCCAAAGGGGCCAGTAGTGAGAGCTTGCTCCCCGGTGCAGTGCTTCGCAGGAGAGAATAGGTGGCATTCTAGATATGGAAAAAATATTTTATACTCTAACATCCTCAACTGAAGCTGGGCTACTTTGAGAGCATGGCGTTTGTTCTCCTATTAAAGTTTGTCCCGAGAAACGTAAACTGTAGTTGCGGTACTATCTGTCTCAGTATTTCGATACTTTAACCCTTTTAGATTTACATCTAAGACGTAGCAACAAATTCACTTCATGACCTCCTGTTCACAGCGTTGCTCCCGAGCAATACGGAAAAGTAACGTTCGTCACAGAAGGGGAACCTTCGCAGCTATTAAGGCGTTTGTGCATACCGCTTTTACTCACTGTAACGCTAACGTTAAATGCCTTTGGACAACACAGCGCATGCGCACGCATAAAATCCCAAACGTGGTTGGTCAAAATACTCCGTGTAGCGTTAACGTAGGAAGAAAGGGGAGCCTTCTGCAGAAGGGGAAGCTGCAGAAGGGGAACCTTCGCAGCTATTAAGGCGTTTGTGCATACCGCTTTTACTCACTGTAACGCTAACGTTAAATGCCTTTGGACAACACAGCGCATGCGCACGTATAAAATCCCAAACGTGGTTGGTCAAAATACTCCGTGTAGCGTTAACGTAGGAAGAAACGGTATGCACAAACGCTCTATTATTTATAACGATGCGCACATAATTCTACTTTCCAGCGTTAAAAGAATTCGTTTAAAAGTCTGGATGAGTCTAAGATAATATCTCAAAATATTAGTTTCTATAGTACATAGTATATGTACATTCACCCTCACCCAATTTATATAACCCCCCTTTTTTTTCTTGACTATACGTCTTCAACTCAAAAACTTATATAACTTATGTCGAACTTACTGTTAATGAAATCATTCTAAAAGTTGTTGCAGCTCCTCAAATGTCTAAATATCTCTTATTCCACAATATTTTTCTAAAAATATTTGCAATATCACCCTGCACTCCCCTACCCCCCCCCCCCCAAAGAAAAAAGAAACCTTAAATAAATAAATAAAAATAATGGACTGGACTCTCTTAAAAATTTTTAATTCTCTTTCCAAATCAAAGAAAAACATGAATATTCAGCTCGGCCTGCTGTAAACAGGTTGCTAACATCAAAGAAAGTGAAGCGGGAAGAGAGGTTGCAGAAAATAGAAAACTGAGCGTGAGCTCAGTTTTCTATTTTCTGCGCTGCACTGAGCGTGAGCTTCATTGTAATGTATTTCAAACCCTGCAAGAAAAGCGACTTTTTAACAAGGCATAAAAGGATCGTTTTTCTGGACCTACAAACAAAACAATCATGAAATAATTAAATTTTGCATTTTGTTGCAACAAAACCGTTTAACTAGAACCCGAGATATAGAGTTTTTTGTGTTCCCATTGGTTAACATCGGATTTTCTAGAAATATCGAGAAATATTGGTGCTAGAACTTAACTCACTTTTGGGGACATATTTTCGGCCCCAAATTTTGCCAAGTATGGCGACATTTTGGACATTCTGCCAATGGGGCCTGTAATGTTTCTTTCTATACTTTAATATTACGTAATAGCCCAGTGATTCAACTGTATTCCTAGTCAATATGTTAAACTCGTTATGAGGAATGATGTTTACGGTATGGAAGTTCCGATATGCACACTTTTTCAGAAACACGTTTAAATATTGTAATACTGTACAAAATGCTTCACTTCCGCTTCATTATTCCTTCTAGTATTGTAAAAACAAAAATAAAATGGTTTTGAAATCCTAATCATTTGACTTTTAAAGTACGCAAAATAATACTAATAAATAAATCAAAATAAATCAATAAAACATAAAAATATATAAATAAATAAAAATATATAAATGAAAAAAGAAACGGTTTTGAAATATTTATCGCTTGACCTATAAAATAAGCAAAATAATAATAATGATTATAAAATAAAAGCAAAATAAATAAATAAAATACATCGATAATTTTCTCAAAACAAGTTTTGGGGCAGTTTCATACACTCCACATTTTTAGCAGAGATGCTGGCTCGAAAAGCGATATCTTAAAAAAATGCAAAGTTAGGTACCAATTAATATGCTTAAGATTATGTTCTCAAATTTCGATTTTCTTCTTAATAACTAAACGATTAAAAATACTAACTTTTTGAAACTAGTGGCATGAATTTTTCTAATATCTCATAAATAACATTGAATATTCACAAAAATATTTGAATTCTAAAATTCATGGATTTGAAAAGAAAATTCCTCTGCAATTTTTAAAAGAAAGTTCACGAATTTTCATTATTTAAAAATATGTTTTGATTAAAATATGCAATTTTAAAACTATTTTCATTTCAAGCTGTATATAATCAACTGGGGCGTAACCAAAGGAGGAATATGGATTTCAGTATCCGCCCTCTAACCTGACGTTTCCTGTAGGTTAAAACGGAACTTTTGTGTGTCGGTAGGCGACGAGGATTACAGATAAATACAAACATGCGTATTTTACTGTAACTGTAATAAACTGATTATAATGTATAATCACCAACTAGATCGTTATCATCACTAAACTACGCAGATATAAATAATTGAATATTCATAAATTTACTGGTTTATTTATATAATTCCCGAGCCGCATTGGGGGGGATGTAACAATTGGTATTTTTTTCTCGAGTATCGATGTTTCATCATTGACAAACAAGGTTTGACTGTAATTTTCTGTTGATAAACTAGTTTCATTAGAGAATGAACCTAATCAGAAGGGGTGTGGCTAAAGAAGGAATATCGGATTACAGTACCCTCCCTCTAATCCCAAGATATCTATGTGTTAAAATAAAATGAAAAGGAATGCAGGAAATGTCAGATAAATTTGTACAAGCATATGCTTCCCCAGAGGCTCACTATAACAGAAGACATAATCATACGGTCGGGAACCTATAGTGTCATAGAGTATAAAAATGAAATTTTTTTTTAATTTAGGAGTTTGCTGAGCAGGACAGTTCCAATGTCTGTGTGTTACCCAAAAGTTTTCACACATGTTACAAATTTTATAAAATTAATAATTAAATATAAAATGTTGCAGATAATTATATTTATTGTGTATATGTTCATTTTATAAAAGGATGTAAAGCAAGATAATATTGATACTTGATTTTTCAATGCTGAGTTATGAAAAAGGAGTTAAAGAAAAGCAGTTTACAGATGTCGCTCACATAACGGTGGAATCGTCCAGCAAATTTATCAAATATATTTTAAAAGGTATCTGATTTTACTTTTTCTTTTTTTCAGGAAATGTATCAATTTACTTGCAGAGAGAAGTCCTGTGTATCTGTATTGCCCTACTTATGAATGTTTAGAAAAGATAATTTGTAATGTATATACTACTTTTCTAAAATAAAATACTTTATGGCATATATAATTTGTTGAAAACTTTTACTAAGAAATTTTTTTTTCATCTATTTTAACTTTTTGAGCATGTATCTGTGTGTGTATGAGTGAACACGATAGCTCCTAAATGGTGCATTCGATTGAGCTCAAATTTGGTATGCATATTATAGACCATCGCCATGCAAACGTTATTGATTTTGGTGTCTATATGACTTAAAATTTTTTACAGGGCTACAAAAAAAATTTATGGCCTATGGATAGAAATTCTTCATTTCTATCTATAGGCCTAAGTGTGTTAGTGTCTGAAGTGTGCTGGTGTCTAAGTGTGCTAGTGTCTGAATGATGCATTCAATTGAGTGCTAATTGGTTATGTATGTTATAGGTCTCGATCACATGACCTGCATAGATTTTGATGTGCATAGAACTGATAATTTGTTCATGGGCAGTGATCCATCTAGGATTTTTTCAGATGAGTAAAAATACTCCTTAACCTTTTTAGAAGTATTTTCTGTTTCAAACTGTAAAACAACGAACATGCTAAATTTTCAAATACATAATTAAATAGCATTTTACACATAAATAATAACTGATTTTATATTGTTGCGGAATTACTCTGCTACTCCTGGGGTTCGTCGTTCTAAAGTCCAGTTGGTGTAAAAAGTCACTTGTCAGGATGGAACACAAACTTTATTTCTTCTAGAACTTCGTAGAACAATCAGCTGCACACAATTCACAAGCACAATCTAGCAGTAACGTGCTTTTAACAATCCGCTTGGATCAGAAGCTCTCACAAATGCTGTATTTCTCACACAAAATAAGTCACTTTTACAGGCAAAAATTCCGTGGAAATATTCAAGGGATATAGTACACTATCCCTTATGACACAGCAATGAAGAATTTACACACAGCACTTTAAAAACAGCTTCACAAAGCTAAAACACAGCTTCTATAGCGCTATCAGTTCACACAAAACAAGCGTACTCAGAGCTCCTCACACATTGAATGTTCAACTCGCAACTGACTTCGGGGCGATGTGCGCTTCTATAAATAGCCGACGCAGGAGGTACAAGAGGTTTCCAGAAAAGTCAATTTCTCGAGGGTTCTACATAAAGCGTGAATTTTGATTACGTCATAGAAGAGAAATGTTAGGTTATTATGCGTTTTTAATGCAGGAAAAAAAACTTCCAGGCCCCATTGGGAAAATCGCGCCAAATGACCAAAAAGTCGCCAAGCTTGGCGACTTTTGGCGAAATATCGCCAAATTTGGCGCCAAAAATAAGTCCTCAAAAGTGAAGAGATCTAAGCTCTAGGACTAATATTTCTCGAGATTTCTAGAAGCCCATAGAAAAACATATGGGAAAGCGAAACCTCCGTATCTCCGGTTCTAATTGGCCGATTTTGATGCAACAAAAAGCAAAATTTATCTATTTGAAGCGTAGAATACGAATTTTAAACCATTCTAAGCCCCAGAGCATCGGGTTGCCCCGAAAATTCGTAACATTGCCCCCTTCCCAAGGACTGCACGTCCCGGGCAGCACAATCCCTAGTTAGGAGGTCACACAGGTACCTACACTGTATAACACTTAACAAGATCTTAACAACATAATTCAAGCAAGTAATCAATAGCACAATAAGCAAATACACATTAATAAATAAATAATCATCATAATAAATAATTACACTGTAATAAGTAATCAATGTAATAACAAATACACATTAATAAAATCCAATATATTACAAATATGTACAGTAAACATGGCGTAAGTGGTGAGAGAAAGAGAGTTGAAGAAAGAGGAAGAGAAGAGAAAGACAGGAAAGGAATGAGAGGTGAAATAACAGAGGAATTACGCCATAGTGACCATAGTCTGAGCTAATTACAACCGCGGTAGATGGCTAGCCGATCGTAATGTACAACTCTTGGCTTCGAGTTTGGTGACTTACGAATCCGTACGATGACGTCATTCAGGCGGTTTAGGACTGTGTAAGGACCGTCCCACGGCGATTGCAGCTTGGGAGACAGGCCTTTCCGTCGAGTAGGATTCCATAGCCAAACTTTGTCACCTGCGTTGAACTCGTGTCCCGTAGCCTTCGTGTCGTAGCGAGTCTTCATCTTTTCCGTGTTCAGGTTGATCCGCTCCCGAGCAAAATGATGTACATCTTCAAACCGTGCCCGAAGGTTTTCCACGTACTCCTCTGGCGATGAAGGCGCATCTGGAGGGCGGCCGAACACTAGATCGGCGGGAAGACGAAGATCTCTGCCGAACAGCATCTGGGAAGGTGTGAAGCCGGTAGTCTCATGGACGGCGCTCCTATAGGCCAGCAGGAAGAGGGGGAGTTTCTTGTCCCAGTCCTCTTGATTCCTAGATACCAGAAGCGAGAGGTTGTTTAAAATTGTGCGATTGAACCTCTCCACCATGCCGTCGGATTGTGGGTGTAAAGGCGTAGTCTGGGTTTTGTCCATTCCGAGAAGATGGCATAGTCCTTTAAAGACTGCAGAGGTAAAGTTCGTTCCTTGGTCGGAATGAAGTTGCAGAGGGGTTCCATATCTGGAAGTCCATTCTTGCACCAGTACCTCTGCTACGGTCGTAGCTTCTTGATCGGGAATAGGAAACGCTTCGGGCCATTTAGAAAAGTAGTCAATGACAACTAGGATGTATTTGTTGCCATCCGAAGTTCGCGGAAGAGGTCCCAGGATGTCGAGGGCAATCCTCTCAAAAGGCGCTCCTACATTATAACGATGTAGTCTTCCACGGCTTCGTTTCTTCGGGCCTTTACGGGCGGCACAGGCGTCACAAGCTTGACACCACTTTTCGACGTCGCCTCGAGCCCTAACCCAGTAGAAGCGCTCACGAACTTTCTGCAGGGTCTTCATCACGCCAAAATGTCCTCCAGTTAAGCCATTATGCAGCTCTTCTAGAACCTTCGGAATCCTCGAGCGAGGGAGTACTAACTGCCATCGGAGCATCTTGCCGTCGTTCGACTCCCATTTACGATATAGGACTCCATTCCTCAGGCGAAGCGAATCCCATAAAGCCCAGTACTGTTTTGTTGCCGGACTGTAAGATGATATTTCTTGCCAACTGGGCTTAGCACTGGATTTTTCCATAAATTCCACAATAGGTTTGATGTCGCTGTCTGCTAATTGGTCCACCCGAACATTTTCGTCACTCCAGGGATCTTGAGATGGTGCCGGTGATGTAACTTGGCGGACAACGGGATGTTTCAGATGGTAATTTTTCTCTGCCCTGGAGCAATAGCGACAACTGTCTATGCAGGGCCTTCTCGACAAAGCATCTGCATTTCCATGAGATGACCCTTTCCGATGACGTATCTCGATGTCATATTCTTGTAATCGCTGTATCCACCTGGCTATTTGGCCCTCCGGATTCTTGAAATTTAGAAGCCAGGTTAAAGAGGCATGGTCCGTTCGGAGCAGGAACTTTCGGCCGTACAGGTAATGATGGAAGTGCTCCACGGCCTTAATGATAGCAAGGAGTTCCTTTCTCGTAACACAATAGTTACGTTCTGCCTTTGAAAGGCATTTGCTCCAGTAAGCAATGACGTGTTCTTGGCCATCTATCTCCTGGGACAAAACTGCTCCGACACTCTCCTTACTTGCGTCTGTGTCCAGGATAAATGGCTTGTCAGGGTGAGGATACGACAAGATCGGCGAAGATGTTAAAGCCGTCTTCAGTTCGTTGAATGCGTCCTCACATTCCTCAGTCCATAGAAATTTCTGTCCAGTCTCGGTCAATTTGTGAAGAGGTCTTGCAATTTGAGAAAAGCCCTTCACGAATTTTCGATAGTAAGTACACAGACCGAGAAAACTTCTTAAGTCGTGGATATTCTCGGGACGACTCCAGTTCTGGACTGCGGACGTCTTTTCGGGATCGGTTCGGACTCCGTGGGCGGATATTATGTGCCCGAGGTAACGTACTTCCCGACGAAACAAATTGCACTTCGATGGACTTAGTTTCAAGTTTGCCTCTTTTAATTTCTGCAGTACCTTTCGAATGTTCTCGAGATGCTCTTCGAAAGTCCTTCCGACGATGATGATATCGTCCAAATAAACAAGACATGCTTCGTAGGAAAGTCCTCTCAACACTGTCTCCATTAGTCGCTCGAATGTAGCAGGTGCGTTGCAGAGTCCAAAAGGCATAACTTTGAACTGCCATAATCCTTGTCCCGTGGTGAACGCAGTCTTTTCACGGTCATCGGGATGGATTTCTACTTGCCAGTAGCCACTCTTGAGATCCAGAGTGGAGAACCATTCGTTTCCCGATAAAGTGTCCAATGTGTCGTCTATCCTGGGAAGAGGGTAGCTGTCTTTCTTGGTAATGTCATTCAGACGTCTATAGTCAACGCAGAACCGGGTGGAACCATCTTTCTTTCGGACCAAAACAATCGGCGAGGCCCACGGACTAGTCGATGGCTCGATGACGTCATCACGCTGCATCTCCTCTAAAAGTCGGCTCACCTCTTCTTGCTTAGCAAACGGCAGCCGCCTAGGATGTTGCTTGATGGGAGAATGGCTGCCTGTGTCTATCCTATGTTGCGTTAAGCTCGTACGGCCAAAGTCACCGGAAGTACGAGAGAAGAGGTCTTCAAATTCAGCTATTACTTTCTCCGCAGCGCTTCTCTGTTCTGCCGTTAACTCCACGTCTTGTAATAATTCCTTCGTCAGGCACTCGGAAGATTTAGCTGTCGTTTGGTTGATGTTCTTATTAATGCAGGTAACAGGAGTGCATGTCGCCAACACTTCATTTTTCTTTATCACCTTCGACTTGTCCGTCACATTTACTACTCTAACTGGAATTTCTGTTCTCGACAAGTCCACAAGTGTTGCTCCCACAAGTACTCCTCTGATGGAATCACTATTGCTTGGGTGTTCGATTAATCCAAAACGGAATTTATTGCTTTCTTTTACTGTTCCAGAAATTATTGAATCAGTTCTGGGAGGTAGAGTGATATCAGTCTGGGCTATTATTTGCTGAACAGGCAAAACAGTTTCATTTCTAATATCGAACGCAGCTATTTCTTCTGAGTCTGAACGAAGCTCATTATTCTTAAAGTCCAAGTTAAATTTGTGTGATTTTAAAAAGTCGAGTCCGAGAATAAAAGAGTCTGTAATATTGGCGACATATACCACATGGTCGTATCTGGCATTCCCAAACGTGATTTCTACTTGCGCTTTTCCGCCCACTTCGATCTTGTCACCTGTCACAGTCTGGAGGGTCAGCGAGGGCGGAGTCCAGATAATCTTCAAATTTAATTTCTTGGCCAGATCCGTCCTTATGATGGTTACGTTCGCTCCAGTATCAATCACCATGTGGCATGGGGAACCATTAACATATCCCAGTACGAAGAGTCCATTACTGCCGCCATTCACTGATGAAATCTGTAAGACTTTCAAACGAGGCTTTTGAATATCCCTCAGCCTCTGTTCCTGAAAGTCGTCTCTTTTCTGTCTTCCTTCATGGGCTTCTCTGGTGCATTGATAACTGCGATCTTTACGACGAGAGTTCTTTTGTGCGTCACAGTATTTTCGTAAATGCCCCTCGCTGTTGCACCTCCAACATTTTACTTTCTTTGGGCCATCTCTCGTTCTATCGGATCTTAATTTTCGTTCTATGAGATCCTCAATTCTCTTCAACCTGTTCTCGACGCTCTCTGTGTCTTTGTCAGCTCCCTCTTGGACCGTGACCGCTCTAACAGCATGCCGATCTTTTCTCACGGCCCGCTGGGCTGCCTCTAGCTTCATTGCGAACACCAAAGCAGACTTCAAATCCTGATAATCCTCCAACATGAGTGCCTTTTGGGTTTCTGGATCACGGATGGCTTCAATAAAATGACGCACCGCCATTTCTTCTCGGACATTATCAAGGTGGTCCATGTAGGCTAGATGACACAGCCTATCTATGTCCGAAGCCAGCTCTTGAAGGGTCTCGCCAGATCTCTGCATCCTTGACTTAAGTTGGATTCTACTATATTCTTTCTGGCACTTCTCTCCGAATTTCATCTCCAAGGCACTTGCGAGGGCGTCAAAATCTCCTATCTTCGTCGCTCCAATAGTTTGCAATACGTTAATTGCATCTCCGCTAAGGGAAGCGGCCAGTTGGTCCGCTTTCTCGGACTCGCTCCAACCATTGGCTTTGGCGGCGATTAAAAATTGGGTCTTGTAGGCTTCCCAGGGAGTCTTTCCGTCATAAGTGGTAAGTTTCACTGCTGGGCGGCGTGACGACAGTCTGATGTTTTCCGGTAACTTTCCCAGCTTGACGAGAGAGTCCAATTTTTCTTCCATTTTAGCTTCACATTCTTCCCGTATCTTCGAAACTATATTTTCTTTCCAATCCAATTTGTCCTCGATTTTATTATTAAATTCTTCACGTAATTCTTTCATGTTTCTTGCTTGGCTTTCTTCTAGTATCGACATTCTTTTCTCCATTTCCTCATGATTTTTCTCTACTTTTTCCAGTCCGGATTTCATTTCTTCCAGCCCGGCTTCTATTTTTCTATCGAGTCCGGATTTCATCTCGTCGTGTGCGGCTCTTAACTTCTCCAATTCGATTTTCACTTCATTGTGTGCGGCCTTTAACTCCTCCAATCCGGTTTTTGTCTGTTCTTGTCCGGCTTCAATTTTCTTCTCTAAATCCGCCTTCATCTGTTCTTGTCCGGCTTTCATCTCGTCTTGTCCGGCTTTCATCTCGTCTTGTCGGCTTTCATTTCTTTTTTTATCTCATCTTGTCCGGATTTCATTTCCTGCTTCATATTCATGAGCTTTTGAAGTTGTTCTTCCATTTTTTTGTCTAGTCAAAACCATAAACTGGAAAATTAAAGTCCTTCTTTAGAATCCCGATTCTGACACCAAATGTTGCGGAATTACTCTGCTACTCCTGGGGTTCGTCGTTCTAAAGTCCAGTTGGTGTAAAAAGTTCAAGTAAAAAGTCACTTGTCAGGATGGAACACAAACTTTATTTCTTCTAGAACTTCGTAGAACAATCAGCTGCACACAATTCACAAGCACAATCTAGCAGTAACGTGCTTTTAACAATCCGCTTGGATCAGAAGCTCTCACAAATGCTGTATTTCTCACACAAAATAAGTCACTTTTACAGGCAAAAATTCCGTGGAAATATTCAAGGGATATAGTACACTATCCCTTATGACACAGCAATGAAGAATTTACACACAGCACTTTAAAAACAGCTTCACAAAGCAAGCTAAAACACAGCTTCTATAGCGCTATCAGTTCACACAAAACAAGCGTACTCAGAGCTCCTCACACATTGAATGTTCAACTCGCAACTGACTTCGGGGCGATGTGCGCTTCTATAAATAGCCGACGCAGGAGGTACAAGAGGTTTCCAGAAAAGTCAATTTCTCGAGGGTTCTACATAAAGCGTGAATTTTGATTACGTCATAGAAGAGAAATGTTAGGTTATTATGCGTTTTTAATGCAGGAAAAAAAAACTTCCAGGCCCCATTGGGAAAATCGCGCCAAATGACCAAAAAGTCGCCAAGCTTGGCGACTTTTGGCGAAATATCGCCAAATTTGGCGCAAAAATAAGTCCTCAAAAGTGAAGAGATCTAAGCTCTAGGACTAATATTTCTCGAGATTTCTAGAAGCCCATAGAAAAACATGGGAAAGCGAAACCTCCGTATCTCCGGTTCTAATTGGCCGATTTTGATGCAACAAAAAGCAAAATTTATCTATTTGAAGCGTAGAATACGAATTTTAAACCATTCTAAGCCCCAGAGCATCGGGTTGCCCCGAAAATTCGTAACAATATCTAGGTACATAAATGTCAGTTCAACAAAAACTAGTACAAAAATTGATTTTTTAAATTTAAAATCAGCAAATCATAATTATTTATCAAAATATACCTAATTTTATATGGAAAAACAATGCGTAAAAACACACATTCCGAAATTTCTAAGGTGTGAAATATTTACATCTAGAGGTGTTGTTGCGATAACTGTTCACGGGGTTGCAAGAAAAAAAAAATTCTCATACATAACGGCCTACAGATGCAAATCATTTATAGTGCGCTAGTGCCTAAATTGTGCATTTTAATAAAAGTTCATAGGTCACAGTCACACAACCTGTATAGATTTTGATGTGGGTAGAGCACAGATTTTTTGTACAGTGCTACGAAATATTCTTATGCATTATGGCACAAATTCTTGAAAGTGTAGTAGCATCTAAAGGGTGCTCAATTAGGTACGCATATTATTGGTCACTGTCTTGCACACTGTATAGATTTTAGTATGCGGAGAGCTTGCAGGTTTTTTTTATTTTTATAGGGCTACAAAAAATTATTCTTATACATTGCAGCCTATACACTCAAATTATTTGAAGTACACTAGTGTCTGAATACTACCTTTGATTGAGCTGATTAAATTTATTTAACCCATTCGTGCCTGGATATTTTTGCGACTTTCTTCGATTTTTGCTAACACCAGCAGTAATTGATAAATTTCTGATGTCAACTTTTTGAACAAGGGATGATTTCATTTGAAATCATTATGTATAAAAATTGAAATATCAACATCCCACTTGGCCACATTAAAATATTTTGTGGAATTGAGGTTCAATATTCGCGAATAAAGGCTAGGAAAAATAAATAACGTTTTCGACTGATAGCGAAAATGCCGTCCCAAAATAGGGACGCTAGGCATAAATGGGTTAAATGCTTGGTAAGGATCATGAGTTCGCAAAGTCAGTGGAGTTATTCGTTTTTTTTTAAGTATAAAATGAACTGCCGAAAGTAAGCTAGTAATATTTTTTCACCCTCTCTGAAAACTGTCTCAAACAAATAAAAGGTTCTATAAAGAACCTTTTATTTTGTTTGAGATTCATAGAGAGGGAAAAGAAATCCAATGTACAATTTTAGTATGACAAATTTCAGGGAACCAAGATCAGATTTGTAATTTATTAAGATTTTTTTTTTATGATAGTAAAAATTACTTTTTCATATTTTAAGATTTTCTTTTGCAAAAAAAGCAGTCATAAGTTAAACACTTATTTTAAAACTCATTAAAATTAATAAAATTCAATTTATTAATAGGAATATTGCATATTAATTCGCAAACCTTTGTGAAATAAAAAGAGGGGTTACTGAATATTTTCCCCGAAATATACTGAAATGTTACACATCTATTCACCTTTTATCTGGAAACCTTTGCAAAAAAAAAAAAAAATTGGAAAATATTTAAATATTTTTCCAAAATATTCAGAAACATTTATAAATACTGTACCCGCCTAGTGCAGAAACGTTCCTGCAATTTTAAAATACAAGAGCTGCCCCATATTTTAAGGTAACACTTCAGATTCTTTTTTTTTTTTTTTTTTTTACAGTGTAGCTAATAATTTTAGTTAACTAATTTTGTAACTTTTAAGTCTAAATGGTTTGGATTTTTCCAAGAATACCAGGCGTCACTACCTATGCTAGTAGTAAAGTGTATGTGTGGTTCCAGATAATTTTGAAAACTCTGTTGCTACACATTTAGAAAAAAAAAAGCAAAATAGCTACAATAGCATTCAAACTTGGATTATTTTTTAATGCACCATTTAATGCTCTATTTGTTTTATATTTATGCATTTTCATTTATTTTCAAGAGTTTTTCTAGAAGTGACTTTCATTTAATGGTTCAATTTAACAACTTATGGCAACAATGCATTCTTGTAACTGTAGTGTTTAAAATAGAATCTGAAATGAGTTATTTTTAATTTAAGAGAACAAGATTAAAAGTATTGAGTGTAGTTTTCATTAATACAGCAAAACTTGGATAACTCGAGCATGATCAATTCAAAATTTCAACTTTGAATTATTCAAGTTTGACTATATAAATAAGAATTATTATTATTATTATTTTTGAAAGAAGATCGCTTTTGTGTCGCTTTCTAAAATGTGTAGTTCAAAAATGAACCCTAGCAGAGCAGAGAAAATTCTCTCTGTTGGATAATTCCTCATTTGTTTTTCACTATTATGATACCTATGCTTGAATTTTTATCCCGCAATTTAGTACCAACTATTTATAAAACAATTATTTAGTTGCCAGATTATAACCAAAGAAAAAAAAACAGTAAATAAATAAAATAAGCGTGAACTAAAGGAAAATAAAAAGTGAAATTTTCTGCATTTGTTTTCTCCCCCTATATTTTTCTTTTGATCTGCTGCTGAGTTCAACAATGTTTCATTATACTGGAAATCGAATACTTTGTGTATTTCTAAAATGATAGGAAAAGTGTAAAATTCCCTCATTTTCTTTCTCCTTTTTATCTGAGACAGACTGCAGGTTGTCAAGCTCTGCTATAGATAATTTTTTGCTTTAGAGCTCTAATGGCATGTTTATAAATGATATGTAAAAATTTTCATTACAAATGCATTCATCCTCCTATCTTTTCATGGGAAAAGAATGCTTATTTCTCTTGTTGAAGTAAGTGGGGCACATGATGCGGGTGCTGTGCTAAAGGGGGTGCCAAGATCAATTATCGCTCCTTGGGAGGGGAACCCTAATTAAGGTTTGTCCCAGGTGTCGTATACAGTAGTTGCGGCTCCGGTAAGTACTCGTGTTCTTGAAACAGCTCTCAATTATTACTCACACAGAATGTTTAATTCAGACCTTTAATATTTTAATTTACTGTTGAACTGAAGAGTTATTTGTGTCTATTAAAATTATTTTAAAGTATGAGTATACTTATATCTCTAGGTACAGATTTTGAACACAAAAAGTTCAGATTCAGTGATTAAAAAAAGAAAAATCAATTTTTATTCTTGTCAGAAATATTTCTAATTTTGTTTATCAGTAGTTTAATATACACAAAAAGTCAGGTAAATGAACTAAGCACTTTTACATGTCATCATAAGGCCACCAACAGTTATGCTGGTAACGTTACTTATTTATAAAATATGGCTACTTTTACAGAAAGATTTTACATTCTGGGAACATTTTTCTGCCAGTTTTTCTCTTAATTTACAGAAATAGTATTTTTAGTTATTTCCTATATTACTATTATATTTCTCCAAATGTTTAAATGTTTTTATACATATATTTAAAAATTTTAATACATTTACAAAAATATAATAGTAATAATAAAATAAATAATACCAGACTACTTACTGGTATTATATTTATTTTATGTATTACTATTATATTTTTGTAAATTTATTAATTTTTTTTAAGTATCTGTATAAAAAAATTTAAACATTTGGAGAAATATGATAGTAATATATGAAATAACTAAAAATACTATTTCTGTAAATTAACAGAAAAACTGCAGCAAAATGTTGCCAGAATGTAACATCTTTCTGTGTACAGAAAATTTCTGTATACAGAAGAATTACTGGCAGCAAAAAGTTGCCAGAAAATTTCTGTATACAGAAGAATTACTGGCAGCAAAAAGTTGCCAGAAAATTTCTGTCGACAGTAATAAATGTTATTCAAGAGAATGATTCTGTAACCCTTACAGATAGTTTCTGTATACAGAAATCAACTGTAAAACGCTGCTTGGAAACGACTTTTATATGTATACGGAAAATTTCTGTAGGGAACAATTTTTCTGTCATATAACATACAGCTCCTGGCAACAGAAAATTTCTGCCTACAGAATATTTCTGGCAACTTTTTGCTGCCAGACTTTTTCTGTTGATTTACAGGAATATTTTTTGCAGTGTACCACGTACGAATTTATAGAGCCGTCATAAAATATACCATACAGAAACATTCCTTTCAACTTACGTTTATATTATCAAAAACCACGTGTATGTGAGTCATGCTACTCCCATTCTGAGTAGTAGGTCAAATCTACATGTATCTGTAACCGCATGGACATACAATGCCATCTTGTGCTAAAAGTTATAGAGCATTTCGACATGACGTCAGGGCAGCTTTTTGTAGGACAACTGGGATATTTAGAAGTAGAAAGACGAGTATTCCGCCAATCACCGTCCTCAAACGAACGTTAGTGTGTCCTACAGGAAAGTGTTGCCAGGCTGGTTGCTATGATCTGACGTAATGCAATGACGTAGGTCGAAAAGCTCTATAGGGCCAGATTCCGGTGAAACGCGTACCGCTCGCATCTCCCCTTTCATTCACAAAGTTGCGAGCTGACCGGTAAAACCAGAAACAGGTCAAACATGCGTATGCTTTTCCAGCCACAATTGCGAATGTCACGTGACCCGTATTTGTGGACGCTAATAGAGCATTTCGACGTGTCGTATCTCTGACGTCAGCTGAGTGACAGCTTCACGCATCGTTCTGCGCATGCTATTTCTTTACCTAAATGTATTATTTAGCAATCCGTATAAACTAGGGGCGCGTTCGAGAATTCATCGGTTGTGCACCGGTGCACGACCAGAGTGTTCGAAAAGGCGGAGCTCTGGAATTAACCGCGTTCGAAAACGTTTCGGTCATGTAGCGGTTGTCTGCTCAGCGTGACCAGAGCGCAACCAGAATGGCCCTACTAGCGAGGTAGGTTATTCCGGTTATTAGCGCAGTGTTGCCAATGTTTATCTCTGTTTTCTTGGCTTGGAATTGGATGTGGTGAGGATGACCGAAACCGGTTGACAACCGTGACGTCACTTAACCGAAGAACGACCTCAACCGGTAGCACCGGTGCATAACCAACCGGTGAATTCTCGAACGGGCCCTAGGTGTAATCTGAGGAGGTTCATTGGGTTTACGGATTACAAACGCAGCCCCACTGTGAAGAATGTAAACAGACTGCAGAATAGCAAGCAACAAGCGCTTCAGTTTAGACAGCAATCCACGACTGTGCACGAAAGAATGTACATTATTTATTTAGAAATATGGAAGAAATTTTAAAGCTGTCAGTAACTAATTATACTCTAATTGTAAAATTAGATATTGTTTCTAGTTTAGGATTGTGATATTTTTTCATGCTTTTTAAATATATGAATAATTTGTCTCCAATGTAATTTGAAGCTATGACTATGACTAGATAGGTTTATCCTTAGATTGACATGAATTTTAGTGCATGCTTTCTGTGGATAACACTTTCTGGTGTGGTGTCTGTTATTAAATGTGCATATAAAATGCATTAGAATAAATCAATAAAAAACATGAAAGAATTGGTTTGTTAATTATTTTTTTAAAATATATTTTGATTAAAAAGTCAATTTATACATTGTTTACAGAAATAGTTTTGTACCAGTGGTTGGTTTATTAAAAAAATAATAATAAATAAATAAAACAGGAAGTTTCTTATGTTGAAACTGGCATGTGATGTGTTAATGTATGATTACTTATTGTTGCTTATGCTAAAAAAAAAAAAAAAAAAAAAAAAAAACCTATAGAATCTACTTTTTCAAAATCACTAAACTTGGCTACCAGCCTTTTTATTCTTTTGCAGTATTCTAAATTAGGTATGGAGTGGAACTTAAATATCTTGAATAAATGTGTTTTTTCTATTAAACTGACACCCTCTTTTATTTCACCTTCTTATCTTAATTCTTTCTGTTGTTTCTTTGACTTCGTGAAATCAAGGTTATATTGTTGTTGTTCTCGTGTCCATGGACAGATGATTAAATGGTTAAACTGTACTTCGTTAAAATAAATACTTATTCTTTTACCTAAAACTTTCCACTCTGTTCTGCGTGGAGCTGATATTAGGATTAGAAATTATTCTGAAGATTTTTAGATTTTTTGATACTTACGTATTATCCCAGTGGTCATTTCCGATAAAGTATTTTTTCATCAAATGTGCTGGAAACTGTTGCCAATCGTATTCGAAACCATTAATAATTTCATGTGATTGGCATTTATCTTGGCGAGAAATCGCTTGTCTTGTTTGAGTGCCGGGATAATACGCCAATAGCAATTTTTCTATGAATACTGTTCTTACCTGCTGTTTAGATTCAAGAACCTAAATCATTTTATGCAGTCAAATATGATGCTTTTTTTTTCTTTCATTTTTTTGTAAATAACTTCTAAAGTAATTTAAATTGGCTGACTGACATCTGATTTTTTTAATATCTATCGCTTGCATGTAGTCTGGTTCCTGTGTAAATTATGTGAAAACATACTTTCAAGTAACATTGTAATTTACGATGTTGAAAAAAAATTCCCTTACATACAATCATCATGGAAGAATATAACTGTAAAAATCTATATACTACTCCTTTTATTATGATTTTTTTTAATCAAATCATTGAACTAATAAATCTGATATGGACACCACATGACTTCCTTGTACCTCTATTAAACCAGAAATATTTTCGGGGCACTTCATCTAAACTTATTTCATTTGAAAGAGACAAAATACTGCAATTCTAAAGTTTACCGCCAAGCTGAGTTCAATTTTAAAGATTTTTTTCACTTAATTGGGCAATATTTTGACAAAAGCCAATAAGCTTGCGATAGCGAGATTTCAGTCACAGCTGAAACAGTTATTCATCACAGATTTTTAATGAAATGAAGGTATCTATTGACCCTTAATATATTTTAAGTCTTTTGGATGACCATGTAAATAAATTACTCAGTCCACAGCAATCAAAAGCACAGTTAGATGTTACAATAGTTCTAAATACAAAATTTCAACATTCTACAGTTAAAAGTTTTAGAGTCATGGAAAATGCATAATTATTTTTTGGTGTTAAATTAGCGATATTTTGGATGATAAACACGGTGGATGACAAATAGCGAGATTCTGTGCATGGACCAAACAATGAACGACTACAGACATAATATATTGAAGACAGTGGCGTAGCCGGGGGGGGGGGGATAAGGGATCACAACACACACACCCTGAAATTTTGCAATACAAAATGTATATTCTTCACTCCCTCACCACACACATGTATACATATATGTGAGTTACAATAGTAACCCCTCCCATGAAAAATTTCTGGCTACGTCACTATTTGAAAATGTCTATAGCCATTAATGTATTGGAATTCTGGTAGTTGCATATTATCCTGATAGACATTCGTGCCAAATTATTTTTTCGGAAAATGTGCTGGCAAACTGTAGCCAATTGCAGGGGCGTAGGCAGAAATTTTTGATGGGGGGAGGGGGGGGGTTACAACTACTAAAACTCATATATATGTATACGCGTGTGTGATAATGTAGTGAAGAATATACATTTTGTATGGAAAAAAATTCCCCATGGGGGGGGTGTTATGACCCCCATACCTCCCCCTTGGCTACGCCCACGGCCAATTGTATTCGGAACCATCATGATTTCATGCAACCTGGATTTATCAAAGCGAAAAATCGCTCGTCTTGGCAGACTGCAAGGATACATGCACGTACCAAAATTCTTTTGGGTGGTCCTGTAAATAAACTCTCCAGTTGATTGGAATAAAAAATCTAGGTGTACAACTAGATGTTACAAAAATCTTATATATAAAGTCTCAGCAATCTACGACTAATAGTTTTTGAGATATGCAAATTAAATATATACATATATACACCAAAAGTTGCCAAGTTTGATGAACTTTTAATGCAGTTTTTGAGGGAGGTGGCTGAACGTCACCGGACCATTATCCAACCATATGGTAAGATGTTATTCTGCTTGAAATCAGTGGCGGCCCGTGGTCAAAACTGTTAGTGCAGCCGGAAGCATATGAGCCCCCACCTCCCGTTTCCTCCGGACAGGATTGGAAAATCTTTGTTACTGAATTCGAAAGCTGGCGTATTAAGCCCATCGGAAAGCAGGCGGATTTTCCAAACATATATTCTCCTTACCCCCTCCCTCACTTCTCGTCCGAGGCAATCAGTGAGTCGAGTTCTCAAGTTCAGCCGCCGTTAAAAAATCTTTCATCGACTGTATCAGCTGCATACTCCCTATGCCGGAGAGGCTGCTTACGTAGTCTTGTCATGGCAATTCGCGATCTCAACGACCTAGAGGTGGCGCTGTAAAACGTCAACAAATTGGCTGTAGAACGGGTAGATTTCCACGTGCTTACATTATTGCATTAGCAATAGCATTGACCGCTTGACAGTGTTGCTTTTCTGATTAATTCAGTGCCGGATTAACAATATAGCAGATGTAGCAAATGCTACGGGCCCCGCGCTTTTGGGGGCCCCGCGCCTTTACCTTGAAAGTTTTCGTCTTCCCCTCAAGATCTAGCTTTTTTGACACTTTCCAACAAGGTAGAAAAGTGTTTAAGATTTCGGTTTGTCTGTCTGTCCATCCTTGATATAACTCGCGTCAATAGGCATAGATTTCTATGAAATTTATATATGCTATTCTTATCTGCTGTACCATGTGCCCTATTGTAAAGGATCTATGTAGCAATTATAGATTTTTTCTACAGGAGCACTCAAAATAGTCGCAATACATTGAGCTCTATGGGAAGTTATTCTTTAAAGCGTATCATCCAACTAACTACAAGGGGGGATCAAATGAAAAGGTACGAAACGACACGGTGGGTACAAATGTAGACTTTATTCAAAATATACACCATAGGCCTGAGCACAACGATCCCACTGACGAACAAGCCGCAGGATTCCTTGTTCCCAGAATTCCTGTGGCCGTGACGAGACCCAGTCCGTCACAGCGTCTTTGAATATGTCGTCCGAGTGGAAGCACTTCCCTTTCAGGTGGTTTCTTCAGTGGACCCAACACATGGAAATCGCAGGGCGACATGTCCGGACTGTAGGGCGGATGGTCCAACATCTCCCACTTGAACTTCGCCAGTAAACGGACATTCCATTTTCTCATTGACTTGTGGGACACACAGCCTTCCCAGTATACGGTCATCATCCTGCGTTGAATAGTGGCCGGTTTAACACCTTCCGCTGTCGAAATCAAATAACGCCTCGCTGCCCCTAAATCGTCGAATTTTGCAATGTGAACGCCATCCTGTCCTCACACGCACTGCCGCGTCAATTGGACGTAGGAGGGTGCTTTTTACAAGAGCTTCTGCTCTCTCCTGCGGGCCCCCGCATGTTCCTATCCACACCAATGGCTCCAATCGCATTCCTAGATGTCTCGCTACGTGTTCTCATAGCTGCATGGACAATATGATAACGGTTAGGTTGTTGCGACGTTTCCATTTGATCACCCCTTGTAGTTGCGCTGAACCCTGACTTCAAGATAAAACTTTTTCCTCCATGACTGCAAAAAGATTACAAAGTCAAGGACAAAAAGCCTAACAACTTCTACATCGTTTGTACGATCCGTTTGAAAATTTTCACAACTTAGTAAAAAAATATAGAAAACAATCTGTCAATTTTAAAAATCTGAAAATCCACCCGTTCCCTCATTTTTAAGCGATTTTTCGCTATTTTCAGCACTATTTCGTTTCCGAGAGTAAAAAAAAGTGAATCATTTGCGTGACAAAATGACCTATTTTAAGTGAAAATGACGTCATACAATTGGGGGATTCCAATACGTTTAAAATAAGTTCTCCCGATTACACAGTTTATTATTATTTTTCCCCCCCACAAATAAATCGTCTGCTGGATATTCGAATGTTTACGTATACAAAACGAAAACTTTCGACTGCGAAAAGATTCCGCGAAAAGATGAGCATGAAATTCGATTTGGGTCTGTAATAAAATTGAATATGAACTTATTTATTTTAGGTGGATGCAAATTAAATATATTGAATGAAAGACAAATTTCCTTAAAATGTTTTTTCTCGCGCCCGTTGTAATTGCCTCCACAAAAGGCTTATGACTTCTAGTTTTAGAGATATTCTGCTCTTTGAAATGAAACAAAATTGGGTGTTATTAAGGATTACAAAATGAAGCTTTGAATCGAAAATAGTGTCTGTATAGTTAAAAGTTATTCTATACGGGAGCACTCAAAATAATTTCAATACAATACGGTCAATGGCAGTTCAGAGACAGGCACCTATTTTAAGCATATAATACTATCCTACAATATGATTAGCTAATAATCCGACGACGATCGTGTGCCTCCTTCAAAATTTGCGTCAAAAGCCGGCAATGTTGGCGACTTTTGCGATAAATTGCCAAATAGGGTACGAAAAAAATGCTTTGAAAAATGAACCGAACTTGGCGATATTTTTATTATTTTACGATAAATCGAAAAAGGTATTTACGTATTATCCCGGCGGTCATTAACGCCAAACTATTTTTTCCTCAAATTTGCTTGCAAACTGTTGGCAATCGTATTCCGAACCATCAATAATTTCATGTGTCCGGCATTTATCTTGGAGACAAAGTTGCTCGTCTTGGCGGATCGCCGGGATAATATGTAAGTACCTCCAAAAATGTCTAATGTGATTATATTAAGCTATGACGATTTCCTTGGGAATTTTGAAAATTCGTTACTCGCACTGTAATTAACTGATTTATTGTAATGTTCTTTGTTAAGGGCTATCTGCCTAGGAGTAGGAAGGGGGTCTCTGACCGACGAAAATCTGTTAATGCATTAGAACCCAAAACGGGTTAACGGATTTACATGGAACAAAATTGCAAACTTTGATTCTTTAGCTCGTGGAAAATTAATTTGAGACTGTTAACCCTTAAAAGAATAAATTTATCGCTTTCTGTGTTCGTCCGATGCCATTATAATGTATAAAAGGATTATTTGTACATTTTTAACTTACCAGCAAGTTTAAGAGGTCCTTATGATTTCGGTTATTTGTCTGATTTGATGTCCACCCATCCAGAGTTCTAACTGCTGTGGACAGGGGCGTAGCCAAGGGGGCTTATGGGGGTCATAATCCCCCCCATGAGGAATTTTTTGCCATACACAAAATGAATATTCTTCACTACATTATCACACCCACGTATACATATATATGAGTTGTAGTAGTCGTAACCCCCGCCCCCATGAAAAATTTCTGGCTACGCCCCTGGCTGTGGATATACATAGATTTGTGCGAAATTTATGTTTTTTCTATGTACCGTACCATGTACCATATTGAAAATGGTGTGTGTAGCATTTATAGTTCTTTTACAGGAGAAAAAAAATCCAATGTATAGTACAGTCTAAAAAACAGAACTAAAAAATTAGGGGGGGTTCAGGGGGGTCTCCACCTGTATCTGTTGATACAGGAATGACTGAATCAACAGTCATTCTTGAAAACATATTTTAGAGATATTCGATTTTTGAAAGAAAACAAAGTTGGCATATATATTACTAAGGCTCTCAAAATGATGCTCTCCATTGAAAAAAACGTCCGTATTATTAATAGTTCTACAGGAGCACTCAAAAGAATTCCCATACATTGCAGTCTGTGGCATTTGAGAGACACTAATACATTTCTAGCACAAGACAATGCGTATAAAATTTTTATGTTCTTCAGTTAAACGCTAAAAAAAAAATTAAAGGTCTTTTACAGGGTCTCATAAAATTGCATTTATAGTGATAATACAACATTTTTTTTATCTACGAAATCTCGCCAGTTTTAACTAAATTACGACGCAGATTTGTCGCAAAATATTTTTGTATTGGAAAGTGTTTTATAATCTATGAGCTTGGCATGATTTACCTTTCTTGATTTTTTAAGGCAACAGATAAATCTTGTAATTCTTTCTTTCTTTCGTTCTTTCTTCTTTCTTTCTTTTTTTTTTTTTTTTTTTTTTTTTTTTGATAAGACAATTTCTGAAGCTCTATATAGAGGAACTGTAAATCAGTTGTAGACAACTCATTGAAAGAATATATGTATAACTCGGCTGTTCGAGACTCGTCAATGGGAGACCCCCTGAAACACCTAATTTTTTAGTTTCATGATTGCCATATTAAAACGATATTAAGGGACTATGTTATTTTATCTCTCATCTATCGTGTATTTCACCTGGTAACCCTATGTTGAAATTTTTAGGATTGTAACCTATTTATAGAAAAATACATGTGATGCACATTCTACAGCTTAGTAGTTAATGTTGTAACAATAGATTAAAGCTGTTGTAAACTAATAGTATTTAAATATATGTAAAATATATATGTGATGTATATTCTACAGCTTACGAAATAGTGTAACAATAGATTAAAGCTGTTGTAAACTAATAGTATTTAAATAAACGGATGACATTTTTAAGCAATCATTTTATCAAATAAATGCAACCTTAATGGGCTTATAGAAATCGGTGGTTTACGTAACACATACTAACATCTTCAGCGGACATTTATTCCTACTTTTATGTCCCGTTTTCATAACGCATTTTCGTGTCTCATTTTTATGTCACATTTTCAAAAGGGGGTGAGAGATAAAATGACATAGTCATTAATACATTTAATGTGGCTGTTGCATGCCTGCATTATTTAGTCAACTCATTACCTAGGCGAAACTGAATGAGTATTCTAAAGTCAGCAATAAGGGCACACACAAGAGTATATTTAACAATGCTGTGGAACAAAAACACAGTTCTCGGAAAAATATTTCAGGGAGTATCCAAAAGGGGGGAAATAAAAGAAAGACAGAAAGAAAGGCTGTATCATTATCTTTTTGTTGACTTAAAGCGAAACTCAGACAAACGGAGGAGGGGGTATCCCGATTCTTGCACCACTCACCTATGGCCTTTAGAAAATGGATTCCTTACCAATAATGTTACAGTTTTGTCTTTATTTGAAGAATGAATCCAGAAATAAACAAAATATAGAAAGAAAACTAAGTGCCGAAACAAAAAAACAGACTCAGGGTCTGATCAAGGGCGCATTAAAGGGAGGGGGTCGGAGGAGGCGACCACCCCTTCCGAGAAAAATGAAATTAATGTAAACAATCCCAACTTACTTCCATAAAATTTATATATCTGTATGTGAATCTTCCATCCAAGCCTCCACCACAAAATTTTATTAATCCGTCAGTGGGCCGGATTATTCATTAGGCTGTAGTCTATCTGTCCCGATCATTTCAGGGACTTTTCAGTAACAAGTCGAATGAATTTTTTTAATGAAGTTGTAATCAAACTTTTCAAAATGACTCAATGGAACGAAAATATTTGTGGCTATTTCTGAAGATGTTCTTTGGAACGCGAGTTGACCTTCTGAATTTCCCCGAGAGCTGAGATCCATAGAATTAAGATTGTAGGAAAAACGCGCCCCATATTCTATAATAATCCCCCACGAAACAATAATTTTTATTTAAATATTGGACATAAAGTTTCTTTGTTTTGCAGTAAATATGAGGATGGTATTTTAAACGGATGTTGGGCAGCCCCAAAGTTCTTTTATTTTAGAGTAAAGGCGGACGGCTTAGGCGAAATTCGAAGGTGTACTAGGGTGTAAACCATCTTAGAAGGCTTTTGGTAGTTGGCTTGCTTTGTTTTTACTTAATTATTTATTTTACATTTTACAATATTTAAACAAAGGCGAATTATTTTTTGAAACAAACATATAACATAATATATAGAATGTAAGTCATTTTTTTATAGTTGGGGAATCCACTATTACGATAAATTATCTTATTAATCTTGGAAATTAACCACGTTAAATATAAAAGAATTGATTTTTGGCCGGTCGAAACCACAGGTCAAGAGCGCGAATGCCAGTACATTCGTTCAAATAAAATATTTAGAACCGAGAGGATCTTCGCACAAAGACAAGACAGTCGAGGTATCCGAGAAGCCATAACCCCAGGCAAACTGAAAACAAAAAGAATTTTCGGATACTCTTGATCCACAAAGAAATTCACAAATTACTTGTCACATTTAAGATTATTATGTCTTGCAAAAACATTTGAACGTAATTCGATAATGAATGTTTTATCCGAATTTTTTATTATTTATTATATAGATTATTCTATTTAGAAAAGATACAATCCTCTTATAAAGATATTTTGAACAAAATATTTTACATCATTTTAACGAGGATAAGTTGAAAAGTAATGCACATATGCTTGTAGAACACTAACGAAATGGCCTTTAGAGGTGTTCCAGGCGGTATAAGGAAGTAACAGTCCCCCTGTACAAGCATGTACAGTTTAAATGCCCTCCGTGCATGCAGTATATTTTGAATGGCGGAGGTAGTATTGTGCTAGATCTATCTATCCCCAGTTCGATTTCTTATGAATTAACCCATTAAATAAATTAAGAGAAGTTAAAAATATGTAACCTATTATTAGTAAAGACCGTCCAGATAATGAAATAGTTTTACACGCATGTATTTTAGAAGGTTATAAAAATTTTACAGAAACAATTATTGTTTTATGTGTGTAAACTTGTCTAGTTATATGTTTGCATATGGGAAAGGTGGGAAGTGTAAGAAATTCCAAATATATATCCATGAACATTAACATTCGTTAAAAAAAAAAAAACTGAGTTGTACGAATAAATAACTTTAAACATCGCCTGTCTCACTATCTATTTACCCCCCCCCCCACTTTATTTTGACGGGCATTTTTTCCACACACCAAATTACTTGGAGAAATTGATTTCTCTAGTGTTAACTCAAATTTGTTCATTTTGAATCAAGAAAATTCGTAAACGTGTATTTTATTTCATTATCGCACAAAACCTACAGATTAGCTCACCCAAGGTGGAGGAAGGGCTGGGATAAACCTCTCGCGAATATAACACGTGGGACCTTTTAGTTTTGTTTATATCTAATTAGCATTAGTAATACCATTAATTAGCACTAAACATAAATTTAATATAATTAGCACTATTTATTTTCTCATTTGATTTAGTTCTACTACTTTAATGTGAGGGTGAACTCCTCCCCATAAATATATATATATATATATGGGTGCGTCACTGAGCAGGGGGCCC
>JAWZYV010015008.1:0-129011 GCA_038373885.1 Cheiracanthium punctorium | reverse complement strand
ACATGCTAAACGCATCTACCCTAATCCACTTACACTGACAGTCCTTTTCTGTTTAAAAGTTTGTACCAATATAGGTGAAATATCATATATGAATGAGATCCAGTAATTGTGGTCCAGTAGTGATAGTGTGATAAAATGGAGGAACAAAAATTAACAGTCCCTCTGCCTTCCCCTACTGCCTAACAAATCATGTCTGGCTAAAAATTTCTGAAATCTTCTTCAATAAATGTACTATTCTTATAAATAATAAACATGTATGTCACGTAATTTTGAGAAAAAAAATTAAGCAGAAAATTCAACATTACTTATATTAAAACTTCTTTATGCTAGAAGTTTTTTTTTAAATCAAAACTTCTAGTTATGTAGATTTAATTCACATATTTATGTCATGTTTAGACCAAAATATTATCAACAAATTATTTTTCCTATTTCGCTTACACTTACTTCTACTGGATATTTTCTCCAAAAGAAGGGGGGGGGGGGGACTAAGACAAATTGGAAAAAATCTTACTATGCATTGTAAGTCAGAACACATATTACAAATGTACATGTTAAAGTTTCGGGGATCAGATCGTTTCAAACCAGTTTCTATATGTTATCTACCTGTACATTCTCGTGGAACCCCAAAGTGCCCTTTTTGAGAACAGGGTGCCCTTTTTGAAAACTTCCCCCCCGGCGGCCCTTTTTTTCTAGAGTCAACACTATTGGGTGCAATACAAAATTTGCATGAATGTCATTTATTCTAGCAATCTTCTGTGTTCAGAATTCAATTTTCCCAATTTCTATAGTTATCAATTGATGGATGAGTTAAATTGTTTGATCCAATTTTAAATGTCTAATAGTAATAAGGGTAACTTTGAAAATCTTTACTTGGTACTCATTCAATAATTATTGTGAACAAAAGAATTTAAATTCTGATTTATAATATTAAATTTTATTATATGCTGAACACATCTATCCTAATCCACTTACACTGACAGTCCTTTACTGTTCAAAAGTTTGTACCAATATAGGTAAAACATCCTATATGAATTGTGGTCCAGTAGTGATAGTGTGATAAAATTGAAGAACATAAATTAGCAGTCCCTCTGCCTTCCCCTACTGCCTAACAAATCATGTCTGGCTAAAAATTTCTGAAAAGTTCTTCAATAAATGTACTATTCTTATAAATAATAAACATTTATGTTATGTAATTTCGAGAAAAAAAAAATAAGCAGAAAATTCAAAATTACTTTTATTAAAACAACTTCTTTATTTTAAATCAAAAACTTCTAGTTATCTACAGATTTAATTCACATATTTATGTCATGCTTAGAGCAAAATATTATCAACAAATCCTTTTTCCTATTTCGCTTACTTACTTCTACAGAATATTTTCTCCAAAAGATCAGGGGAAAAAACTAAGACAAATTGGAAAAAATCTAACTATGCATTGTAGTCAGAACACATATTACAACTCTACATGTTAAAGTTTTGGGGATCAGATAGTTTCAAACTAGTGTCTATATATGTTAGCTACCTGTACATTCTCGTGGAACCCCAAAGCAGGGTTGGACGGTATTTACCGTCTGATGGTATTTACCGTCTTTGGAAAAACATGTTTTTACCACCTTAGAGAAAAACTTAATAATTTGACTATTTTTTGTCACTTTTTGAAGATTTATCTCTCCATCAATGGCTGAGAGGTTCTGCTATCGAAACTGGATGGTGGGAGGTGCCAGGTTCATACCCTCGTCGTGCCTGTTGATCTAGCTGTTCGGAGTTTTCCGTGGATTTTTTTTTTCAGAAATTGCACATAAATACTGGCTAGGATCCCTTAGGAATAGGAAGGTATTCCCCCCAATAGGATTAGGATCCTAGTGCAGTCAATCGGCCATAATCCACAAGCAACCAATGAAGATTTATCTGCTATTTTTTCATTTTCACAGGGAAACAAAGTTCAGGACATTTAATATCACTATTTCCATTTCTATATAACAATATTCACCTAATTCAGTGTCTGATTTGGTAAGTAAAAGAATGCTATACGAAAATAGTTCATTTTAAGGAATATAATAAACACAGAAAACTTTGATCCATGTTTTTATCTTACAAGAAATTCAAATTTATAGATAATGTACATTTATCATTATTAAACTTATTAAAACTATTATTATGAGAAGGCACATTACAATATTTATTACAATTATGTAATGCAGTCTAGTTTAATAATTTTTACTTAAAGGAAAATTGTAAATATACTTTTACTACACTTAACTTATCTTAATCATTTTAATGAAAACTAAATGCTTACAAATATTATTTGTTACATAATGTAGTTTGCACACATAATATAGTTTGCATCATCATGATGTCCTGATGATGATATATCAACATCAATTACATGAGAATACAGTTTTAAAAATAGCATTAATATACAGTTTATGACTCGGGGAGTTTATTGTATCATTAGGTTTTTACCCCTTTTTCCCAGGTTTTTACCGGTAAAAAGCCAACCCTGCCCCAAAGTGCCTTTTTTTTAAGAACAGGGTGCCCTTTTGAAATTTCACCCCTGTCGACACTTTTTTTCTAGAGTCAACACTATTCTAATCAGGGCTGCCAACTACTACGCATTTGGCGTAGTAACTACGCATTGTTTACTTTTTCTACGCTCTACGCAACGCATGTTGAGAACTACGCTTTTTTCCATCTTTTTCAAGGTAAAGAAATCTACAGCCAAAAGTGTACCATCTTATATAAATTTGGTATTTTTTTATATTTCAATATCCCTAACTTATTTTATGTTTTGTACGTGGATAGAAAGATATCTGCGCACCCCTGCCAAGTAATCGACTTGACGTTGGCGCAAGTTAGCTGGCCGTAAGATTTTTCGACTCCTTGGCTCTCTCCCCAGCCACGGAAACGTTCGCTAACGGATCTTGGCCAATCGGATGACTCTGCTCAGACGGCTTTCTTGACGTCAACGAAGGGCGCGTTCGAGAATTCATCGGTTGTGCACCGGTAACACCGGTGCACGACCAGAGCGTCCGAAAAGGCGGAGCGTTGGGCGGAGCTCTGGAATTAACAGCGTTCGAAAACGTTTTGGTCATGTAGCGGTTGTCTGCTCAACGTGACCAGAGCGCAACCAGAATGACCCTGCTAGCGAGGTGGGTTATTCCGGTTATTAGCGTAGTGTTGCCAATGTTTATTTTTGTTTTCTTGGCTTGGAATTGGATGTGTTGAGGATGACCGAAACCGGTTGACAACCGTGACGTCACTTGCACCGGTGCATAACCAACCGGTGAATTCTCGAACGGGCCCGAAAGCTACCGTTCCTACCATGTTGGGCTTGGGCAACAGAAATACGCACAATACGCAAAGGGTGCGCACATCATCTATTTTCCTTGGTCGTGCGTGCGCTGAAACTTCTTGGTTCCCTCTCTACTTTGTGCTGTAGGGAAATAAATATGAATTGCGCAAGAACGGATTGAACTATCATTGCAAACTAAGTCGCGTGCTTTGGCGTTCTTTAGACGTATAGTTTATTTATCCGTTGCTGTTATCATTTTGGTTTAGTCGGTTTAGTATACCGCGTGCACGTGCTACTTTATAGGACTCCGTGGTTTATCGCTATGTTAAAATAACGGAATTAACGTTTGCAGTTGAGTAGTGCAGTAACGTATCAGTTGAGGCGAAAAAAAAAAAAAAAAGATTGCGGGCCAAAAGGGCTAAGCTTCAATATACATCCTACTTTTTTTTGGCTCCAAAATTAGCGATAAATGTATTTGACGTTTTTCTGGAAATGCGAATAAATTCTGCACTACATTCCGTTTTTATTCTTTTTCACAACGTTTTCTTAACATTTTTTAATTCTTTTTGTTGTTATTTTTTAGTTTTTCGATAATTTTTATCGTTAAGATGAAACGCTGGGTTGAGGGTTGCGGAGCCTCCCCCCCCCCCCCCACACACACACATAAAAATCAATTGTTAGTTAATATTTTTTAAATTTGTGTTGTTTAGATTCTTTACCCTAAATTCTTATAACAAATATTCAAATTTTAGCAGTGTATTCAGTTGGAAAACACGTTTGAAAATGCTCACAGCTACTTTGTTTCTTTGGCGCCGTCAAAAACGGCATTTTTGGCACCAAAAATCAAGGTAGGATGTATTTTGAATGTGGGCCAATTAGCAATTGATAATGTAGAAAATGAATCTGTTTGTAGCATTTGTGCTGTTAATTAATAAGTATCATATTTTTATTTTCTCAATGTAACTTCTTTTTAGTTAGTTTTTAAGGGCAATAATGCAATAACTTCAGGGTGTTTTAGTGTAGGTGATACAAAATATCATGGTCCCAAGGCGCATCTAGTATAACAAAAGCACGCAACTACGCATGAAACATTGAAAACTACACATTTTTATTTTTTGTACTACACATAAAGGTTGAAAGATGTTGGCAGCCCTGTTCTAATCACCTCCTCTTGTAAGTTAACTATTTTTTAATGCCTATATAGCTATACATGAAAAATTTTAAGTGCCAATTATTTTATATGTAGACTCCTCCCCCCCCCCCCTCAAAAAAAAAAAAAAAACTTTAGATACGATAAATGCAGATTTAATATGAAAAAGTATTGTATGGTTGGCTGACCTTTTTTCTAAAAAAGTAAATGGCAATATTCACTTAGTATATACAGGCACGTATCCAGAAAACAGTTTGGGGGGGGGGGGGGGGGTCCAAACGGTACAGCTTTAGTATGGTCCCTTTGGCGCACTTTATTTTTGCCGACTTTTTTTGGCGCGATAAAGGATGCCAATATGGTAACCCCGCCGTCTGATGATCCAGAGCAGTAGATTCATCCGTGACGTCACGGTTTCGCTAACGTTTTCCTCCAGCGAATAGGGAGCGTTTGTTCCTTTATTAAACTTTTGGAGACCCCTTTGCCAGTATTTCGCGCGGGAGCTTCGAGTGGTGGAACCGCCATTACGCTTTATGGTTTTATTTTAATGGCTTTATTTTAGATTAAATTTTATTATTTAATGATTACTGAAATTTAAAATGGATGTTCAGGTTCATACTGACTGTTTATATACAGTTTTGTATGAATAAACATTCTTTTGATAGTACGTTTCAGGTTAATATTTTCGTTCTGGATTGTTTATTTGTTAAGGGTAGAAGCAACAAATAATTACGTTATTAATATTTTATACAGTGAAATAATTTTAGATATTTTGATTTTATTATTTCCATATTGTAATAATTTAGGGATTTTAATCAAGGTATGTGATAAGCATTGTTTGTTTTTATTTGTTATTATTACCTTTGTTTATTTGTTAATGGTAGGAGCAACAAATAATTCCGTTATTAATATAATATTTGATATTTTGATTTTATTATTTCAATATTGAAACAATTTAGCGATTTTAATTAAGGTATGAGATAAGCATTGTTCGTTATGATTTGAATTAGTTCTTTATTTTGCTTACATAGTCTTTCGTCAGAATGCTAAAATGTATTTTAATTTTTTTGTCTTTTTTATTTGTTATTTTTGTGAGGTATTGCCTTTAGAATATTATTTGTTTGCATTGTTTAATTTAACCTACTAAAAAGAGAAAGGGGGGGGGGTTGAGGGGGGCACAGCCCCCCTCACAAAAAGAAGTTATTAATTTTATTAACCGAATCTATATGTACATGTAAGCTTGTTATCTGTTTAATTTTCTTTCAAAAAAATATTTAAAAGCCATTAAAATAAATCATAGCAAAATTAACGGCGACGATCAATTATCTCGGAACCAGCGCCATCCGATCCGCCATATTGTTTACAATTGGCATCGGCAAGGCAAACTTGGGTTGGCGACATCGCCAAATCAAAAAATCGCCAAAAAGGGACCATACTAAAGCTGTTCCGGTACAGCTTTAGTATGGTCCCTTTGGCGCGCTTTGTTTTTGGCGACTTTTTTTGGCGCGATAAAGGATGCCAATATGGTAACCCCGCCTTCGGATGTTCCGGAGCGGTAACCCTAACCTCGGGCTAAAAGTGGATTCTTCCGTGATGTCACGGATGCGCTCGTGTTCGTCCGGCAAATCGTGATCATTTTTCCTTTCATGAACTTTTTGAGCCCTGTGTATTTCTTAGCGCGGGAGGTTCGTTCAAATGGTTTGTCTGCCATGTGCTTTATGGTTTTATTTTAATGGCTTTATTTTACATTAAATTTTATTATTATTTAATTATTTTTGAAATTTAAAACGGCTGTTCAGGTTCATACTGACTGTTTACATACAGTTTTGTATGAATAAGCATTCTTTTGATAGTACGTTTCAGATTAATATTTGCGTTCTCCATTGTTTATTTGTTAAAGGTAGAAGCAACAAATAATTACGTTATTAATATTTTATATAGTGAAATAATTTGATTTTATTATTTCCATATTGGAATAATTTAGAGATTTTAATCAAGGTATGTGATAAGCAGTGTTTTTATTTGTTATTATTACCTTTGTTTATTTGTTAATGGTAGGAGCAACAAATAATTCCGTTATTAATATAATATTTGATATTTTGATTTTATTATTTCAATATTGAAACAATTTAGCGATTTTAATTAAGGTACGAGATAAGCATTGTTCGTTATGATTTGAATTAGTTCTTTATTTTGCTTACGTAGTCTTTTGTCAGAATGCTAAGATGTATTTTAATTTTTTTTTGTTATTTTGTGAGGTATTGCCTTTAGAATATTATTTGTTTGCATTGTTTAATTTAATCAACTAAAAAGAGAAAGGGGGGGGGGTTGAGGGGGGGGCACAGCCCCCCCTCACACAAAAAGAAAAGTTATTAAATTTTATTAAACCGAATCTATATGTACATGTAAGCTTGTTATCTGTTTAATTTTTTTTCATAAAAATATTTAAAAGCCATTAAAATAAATCATAGCAAAATTAACGGCGACGATCAATTATCTCGGAACCAGCGCCATCCGATCCGCCATATTGTTTACAATTGGCATCGGCAAGGCAAACTTGGGTTGGCGACAAGATTTTGTCGCCAAATCAAAAAATCGCCAAAAAGGGACCATACTAAAGCTGTTCTGCTGTTCCGTCCAAACGGTAAAAAAGGTTGAATTTTTCACAAAAAGACTATCATTTTCATTTTAGTAACAAAAATGGAAATTTTGGGGGGGGGGGAGGTCCTGGACCCCCCTAAATACGTTCTTGAGTATATATATATATTCATATAATGCCTCTTTATATTCTGACGTGCCCTTGAAAGCTTAAATTGCCCTTTTTTAAGGACTAGCACCCTGCCCCTTTTTCATCCAAGGATGATCTCTGTGGATAGATTTTAAATATATTTAAATTCATTAACATGGACAATATAATGGATAAATGTTGCTAATTTTTACCAATATCAGTTTTTATTTCAAATGTAATAATAATATGAGTGATTAAGTATATTAGCATTAGAAAAAAAATGGTATAAAAATATTTTTAAATAATTTCTTGTCAATACTTAGAATACACTATAAATATTTCCAATTTTTACTTAAAATTGTGGATACATTGTAAAGATATTTGGGCTAAATAGTAACTTGCTATTATGCAAACACACGGGTTTATGTTTTCACAATACTGAGTTACTAGTGAAAACTTCAAATCAGTAATGGAACTACTTCAGAAACATTTCCAATATATACCCAATATTGTGGATGCATTTCATATGTTAGTTTAAATTCAATAGAAAAAATATTAGCATTATTTTTAATCTTACCAGCAAAATGCATTCAATATTTGGGTTTCAATATATAAATTGCAGTTTTAAGGGGATTTCGTTTACATGAATATTTTTCGAATCTTTCAAGAAAATTGATTTGACAGCTGGCGGTACTTGTATGCAAATGTATATAGAATATTTAATTACTATTAAAGCTTGTTAAGACTTTTTTTTTTTCAGTCAAACAATTAATTACGCTAGCCGATACATAAACAGCCGATTTTTAACCCTAACACAAGTGTTAGCAGCACAGTTACTTTTAAGACATTGTTATAAACAAATACCATTTAATAAGTTATATTTATTTCGTCTTATATTAATGGAATCTGTGTTAAAATAAAACAAAAGTATAGTACATACCAATTCAAAGCACGCAAGTTTTGTTTCTTTTGCAAATAATGGCACAAGCGGATGGCTATAGAAACATTGCTTATTATACCGTAGCCTACGAGGATTGTGTTGTTCCAGCCTGTTACTTAGGCCGTTTTTCAAAGCAAAAAAGGTAGATAAAAATACGTTCATTTCTAGCCGCTAGATGGCGCGTTTACCGGGGAAAACACATCCCGAATTTCCATTTGTTTACATGTTAAACTGAGTCTTATTTGTGTTCGTTTAAACGCTAATAAAACGCTACAATGAAGTACTGTTGTGTACCGATTTGTAAATCGATAGCTGGAGGATCTATAAAAACAAGTTTCTTTGAATTTCCATCAAATTTAGAGATTAGAGCAGCTTGGATAAATGCTATATCCAAGGAAGGAGAAAAACGGGGAAGTTTGTGAAAATCCACAGATCATTTGGTAGTGTGTGAAAAACATTTCACAAATGATGATTTTAACAAAAGCACGAAGAGAAAAAGGCTGGTTCCCAGTGCTATTCCGAGTATTTTCCCAGGATATCCATCGTACAAACTTCCAGGATCATCCAAAAAAAGGAAGTCGCCCAGTTAAAGATTTTGTGAAAATACAGTATTGAAAAAGTGCTGTTTAGAAAAGAATTCTGAGAATCCTCAGTTAATTTACCGGCAGAACCAATTGAAAGTAGTTCTGCTAATTGTAATGTTACAGTGCAAAAAAAGAAAGCAACACTTACAACTAAAAAGCTTCACAACCGGTTGAGAGCTCTAAGGAAAGTTAATTCTACATTGCAGAACAGAAATAAAAAATAAAATTTCTGCCTTAAAAGCAGGAAGAAAGAAAGAAAGTATGGAAGAGCGGCAACTAAAAAAAATAATAAAGGAAAAGTCAGAAAATAAGATGTCTGCTATTATGCTGATGGAGCAAATTTCAAATTATGGCAAGAAAAAAGTTACTCTGAATAGCACAGCTCTAAAATTTTACATTTTGTGGCAGAAACGTTCACCTAAAGGATATGATTTTGTTAGAAACATGGGTATTTTTAATCTTCCTCACAAATGCACATTAAAGAAGTATCTTGGATACTCAACAGGAGAAACTGGGATAACTTCATTAATACAGTTGCGACTTCATCATGAATTTAAAAACTTAACACATGAAGAAGAAAAAATTGGCTTTGAAAAACGGCCGAAGTAACAGGCTGGAGATAATCCCCGTAGGCTACGATTATACTATCCGTAATCGGTATGTGCTTTGCTATCGGACTACTGAAAATGGGGGAAATTCCACGTCGTTTACGTGCGGATAGGGCAGATGGAATCCTAACAGAAAACCTTAGACTTTTCTACCCCCCAGTTTGATAGGGGAAAACATGCGCCCGCGCAGGGAGAAATGCATTAGAAGATGGGTTCGTGGGGAAAAGTACTTGAACGTTTTTAAGCAAGGATCGCACTGCCTATTTATTAATTGTGCGGTCTGCTTTCGTGTTTTTTTTTTTTTTTTTTTTTTGGTAATTCAAATGAAAAATTGTCACAAATGTATTTATTATATATTATGTATGTACACTTAGAAGTTTTTAAGCTTGGTTACATGGCCAATTAATTGTGCAGTTTGTTCTCTCTTTTTTTTCTTCTCTTTTGGTAATTAAAATTAATAATTTGATTTGAGATTTTTGTTAATTGAGACCCTTAACCAGGAGGCTGTCGTCTCGATTGCTTCGAAGAGAAATTAATAATAGTTACAGATGGATTTATTACATATTTATAAATACATATATATGTGTCAACGATTGTTACTATAAAGTAATGCATTTATTACTTATATATATGAAAATATAAGTGACGTGGCCATGGGCGCCCATGGGAATTTTTCTAGAGGAGGGGGCAAACTTCAAAAATTTTTTCTAGAGGGGGCAAAGTTCAAACTTTTAACAAATTTAGTTCTGGTTTTTCCATTTGTTTACATCATGAGACATTAACCTAAAACTCTGGGTGGGCGAGTGCCCTACCTTGCCCCCTCCCTTATGGGCGCCCATGGGCGTGGCTACTGGAGAGAGGGGTTATAACCCCCTATGAGGAATTTTTTCTCATACAAAATGCATTTTCTTCACGCATACATAACCCCAGAAAAATTTCTGCCTACGTCACTGGAATATATAAATAATTTTTTACTTACTTAATAATGAGTACAATAACTTATACTTCATAATGACCTGAGGTCACATTATTTTTAACTAATATTGCATGGCCACTAACTTTATTAAAAAGGATGTCAATAAATAAAAAGAAATACTTCAGATTACGAACCACTTCCTAAAAAAGTTCATACATTTTTTTTTTTCATTTTTAAAATAATGGTTACGCTTTTCAACGTACGTATCTAACGAGTCTCTGAAAGTTAGTGTACCCTTCTCCTCCTGTGTCAATCGTTGCATTTGGGCAATCGGGAAGCAACGACTATCAAGGTTGAGGAATTCAGAATATTACCATAATCTTAGAGAACTTGACGCCAGAATTATTTAAACTACTGTTGTAATTGCATATATTAAGTCTTTCATTCAACATCAACATAATTGGGTCTTTGGTACAGCTGAGACACAACGTGTGCGTTTGGGGTGTCGGGGAGCAACGACGATCAGGGAAGGGGAATCGTAACCAATGACATTTTAGTTCGATAAGAGGAACATATACGATAATCATAAGATAAGATAGGATAGGTAAATAAGATAAGATAGTTCCAACATCTGAGATGAAGGTATAATTTTCTCAGTACCTCGGTGTGATTTTACTTTTATTTTTAAGACTATAAGATTTATTTTGAGGTAGAAGGAAACTTACTTTTTACTAGAATTAAAGTTGGTTTATTTTTATTTACTTACTTATTTTTCGTTTTATAAAACTAGAAATTATTCAATTTACTAAGCACAGACTTTCGATGTCCACGGGATCATGTGCAATAGTCCCTCTCATTCACCTGTCTCCAGCACCGGCTTGATTGTAAATAAATTGTTTAATGCAACTAATCATAAAATAGAAAATATTTGGGCGTATCCTAGGACCAGCATTTTTTATAGGGTGCCTATACTGCTGAACCTTGTTAACGCAAACAAGGTTAGGCAACCATCTTGTTTACGCAAAAATTCACGAGCAATAACTAGTTTTTGGAGTTTGTGAAAAAATAGTCTGCCATGAATGTAGCAAGTGTAGTATTTAAAGCACTTTAACAGGAGCAAACAAAATAGCTTTCATAGATTACACTCTAACGGCAGAATGAAAATATAATTTATTGCCTTTGTTTCTATTGCTACCTCTTATCGAACAGAAACGGTGGCTGCGATTCTCCTTCCCTGATCGTCGTTGCTCCCCGATGGCCCAAACGCACACGTTGCGTCTCAGCAGTACCAAAGACTCAATATCTTGATGCTGTATGAAAGACTCAATATATGAAATTACAACGGTAGTTTAAATAATTCTGGCGTCCAGTTCTCTAAGATTATGGTAATAATATTCTGAATTCCTCAACCCTGATTGCCGTTGCTTCCCGATTCCCAATGCAACGATTGACACAGAAGGGGAAGGATACACTAACATCTTTTAAGAGACTGGTTAGAGAAGTATGTTGAAAAGCGTTACCTTTATTTTAAAAATGAAAAAAATGCATGAACTTTTTTTAGGAAGTCGTTTGTAATCTCATTTATTTCTTTTTATTTATTGGCATACTTTTTAATAAATTTAGTGGCCATTGCAATATTAGTTAAAATAATTCTGACCTCTAGTCATTATTAAGTATAAGTTATTGTATATAGTAAATTAAAATGTATTTATACATTCCAGTGGCGCAGGAAGAAATTTTTCATAGGGGTGAGGGGGGGGGGGTTACGACTACAACGATTCATGTATATGTGTATATATACATGAATCGTTGTGTGTGTGTGTGTTGTGCGAGTGTGAAGAAAATACGTTTTGTATTACAAAAAAATTCCTTATTATGGGGTGGGTGGAGGTTAACCCCCCTGTAGTTACGCCACTGATATATTCATACATATATAAATAATAAATACATTACTATGAGGACAATACATTACTTTATATGTGTGTAAATACATATCTGCACACACATATATATGTATTTATTATAAATATATAATAAATATATTTGTAATAATTATTAATTTCAATTACCCCTCCCCCCCTCCAAAAAAAAAGAAAAAAAAACGAGAACAGACTGCACAATTAATTGCTGATGCTTATAAAGGTCTAAGTATGCACACGTAATATATAATAAATACATTCGTAATAACAATTGTTCATTTCAATTACAAAAAGAAAAAGAAAAAACGAGAATAGATCGCACGATTGATAAATAGCCTTGTAACGCTAGCTTAAAAACGTAGAAGTCCTTTTCCCCACGAATCCATCTTCTAATGCATTTTTCCCTGCGCGCGCTCGTGTTTTCCCCTGTCAAACAGGAGGGTAGGGGTTACTCGTTTCTTTGGAGTAGAGATAGTTTTGGAAAGTGCTCGCTCTTCTGGCAGCTTGTTTTTTAATTATTTCCTCCCTATTATTATTGCTAGCACAACTTAGTTCCGATCGTTTTATTTGGAGTAAATATAGTTATTTTTACGCAATGGATTTCCATTGTATTGCATCTATTTATGGATAGTGCTTGCTTTAAAAATTATTTTAGAACATTTTTTAATTATTTTCGTTTAAGATAAGCAGAAAATGGTAATTTCGTTTACAACTTTGAAAATTTCGACATAAGTTTTCATCACATTCTAAATAATTAATTTTAAAAGATTGTATATGCATTTTACGATTTCTTTTGCCTTCCTACCGAGAAATAGAAATTATTTAAGGGTGTTCGTCGGCCCATAGACGCTAATGCTATAATGCTGTGCACACATTATCTCCATAAAAATTCCATCACCCAACTAGCACACATACGTTGGGTTATTGATGGCACGTGGTTGGCACAAGGTTGTTACGTTGGGCAAACGTTGGATGTCCATATGGAAATGTCGGTATTCTGTTGGCTAAAGGTTGTGTTGGGCAACCGTTGGTAAACAACCGTTGGCCATCGGATGGCTGAATGTTGTGTTGGGCAACCGTTGGTAAACTACCGTTGGCCATCGGATGGCTGAATGTTGTGTTGGGCAACCGTAGGTAAAACAACCGTTGGCCATCGGATGGCTGAATGTTGTGTTGGGCAACCGTACCATTGCGCATGCGCAGAGACACACATTCAGGAAACCGGGAAGCGATAGATTCATGTCCGTTCGCCGTTCCGTTTCCGCCATTGCTTGTTATGATGTGTTGATACACTTTTATAAAGTGATTGATAGTTGAAATCTGAAACGAATATTTATCTTTTCAGCTATATTTCTGTGAATTTTATTCGTTGCATAGGTTCGTAGTAACTTGAATCACGATAACTATTATTATTGATGCATTGATTATAGTTCGATTGTCCATAAGCCTAACGATCTTCAAAGTATGTAAACAAACAACTTACTATGCAGCTATGCTAATAAATATATAATAATTGCACAGTGCTTATTAAAAGATGCGTTTTGGATTACTAAACAATGCTAGACAGCTTAATAATAAAGTTTTATTTGCTCATAGTTGTACAACAGTCGAGAAGGTAAAATTGGACACAATTGTTTTCTCCTAATAAGTTTATTCTGAAAAAAAAATCAACTTGAGCCGTGCTTATATTTTACAAGATTATAATGACTAATGAGATTTCAGATTTAGAAGTAGTTATTAAACTAACACTACTTCAATTTTGAAATCTCGTTGGTTCACAGTGGTTAATCAACAACAAGGATTTAAATTTGTGCATCAAAATTGTTTTGTTGTTAAAGGTATGTATAAAATATTTTACAGTTTTAAGAATTCAGTTATTTTAATATTTTACAAATGTGTTATAGTACTTTACAGTTCATATATATACCTATATTTACCAACTTCATTTTGTTATTTATTTATTATTTTAGAAGAGATTTTTGTATCTACACCTGTTATATGCTACAGGACTCAAATTTTATAGAGAAAAATACATAATCTATATGCAATCAAATACTCTTTGAGAGTACTGGAAGAAAAAACATTTTTATTGCTTTGACAAGTCTCTTCTACTGCGTATTTTAGTTGAATGAAAAATATCAGTAGCTCTTTAAGTAATACTGTGACTGAGAGTTCAGGTCCATGAACTGAAATCAATACTGCTTTTTTAAAACTTTTCTTCAGACATTCTATTTTTTGCATTAGAGAAAGGATGCGCTATGGAAAATAAAAAGTTCTCTCTCTCTCTCTTTTTTTTTTTTCCAAAATTTTGTGCAATGGTAATTATACGGGACGTGTCGTAACTTTTTTTTGCGTACCATCAACGACTTTCATTTTATGTGCTATAGCGTGTAAGCAGCATCACTAATACATTCTGTTGTACTGATATCTTTCTCATAGTCAGATAATATAGATGCGCCCGTGTGTTGATGTGTTGTGTGAAAAAGAGAGATTAAGCCTCCTTACAAAAGTTTCAATTGAGTAAATTTTCAGAGGTTTTGAGAGACACTTTACAAAAGTAACTGTCAAAGGAGAAGGAGGGATATGAATCATACTTCAAAAAATAAGCATTCTTTCCTTTAACGTTATATGTTTTTTCTTTTAATTAATTCAAAAAGTTTTTATGATTTTGGTTTGCCTGCTGTCCTGGTTCTCTAAAACTGTAAAGGATAGCTTCTGAAAGGACCTTCTAAATATTTTCCTGCTTCCGATCTCTTCCCCCCTCCTTTTTTTTAAACAGTTTATAAGTTGCACCTGCAATATTAATTCTCCTCATAGTGCAAAATAGGTTAGTTTTCTATAGATTAATATATGTTTGTAACTTGACAGATCGTTTACCATTTGAAAATAACACATTTCTGTTAGTGACGGGACTAGAGCCAGTTTTAGCAAAAATGTTGGGAGGGGGGGTGTAAAGACAAAATTATCTGACGATATATACCAATATGCTTTCAAAAATATACACCGATTATCTGGCCTCTTGGGCGGTTTCCTCCAGATGTAGCATGAATACGCATTAAATCCCCTAAAAGTCCTTCGCCCGAGGCACCCCCACCCCAGGCAGATACTTAATGTGCATGTTTGCCTTAAATACACACTACATTACATGATCTGGAATGAAGTTGGCTTGAGGGGACAAAAGGGACTTGTTTACTGGCACAAAAATCACTAAAAGGAAACTTGTAACAAGACTATGTTCATGATATAGTATAACTTATAATAAACTGTCGGCAGAACTGGTAATTTATACACTGAGCATTTTACAGATTGGAGATTAAAGCTGAAATTTGCTGACAGTCCTTTGGCAACTCACGATTTTGTCGACAAAAGTACTTTTTAGGGGGGGTGGGGTGTCTGCTCGCCCTCCTCCTAAGCGCACAGAAACCCACTGTTGAGGTGGAACCATATTTGATGAAATAAAAAATGTGACTATTTGATAATATGCTTCGTTCTACATATCTGCCGTCCCTTAAAACTTATCTGAATCTGTCACTGCATTTGCTGTTAGTAAAATAATTAAAAACTTTAATTTCAAATTTGACAGTTTTACATATATCTATAGAAATGTTATGAAATAGCACATAATTTGTCAAATATAATTATCCAACATTAGGTTTCTGCATTGGCCTAAAATATGAAACTAACTTATAAATGTAACGGTTAACAATTATGATAGCTAAATGCTAAAAATAACCAATTTCCAACAGTTGGATAATACAGTGACAGCATGCAGATTTTACGGTGTCCCAATGTATACATTTACACGTTAACCAAACATATGCATTTATACGTTAACATAATGTATGCATTAATACGTTAGCCCAACGTATGCATTCATACGTTAGCCCAACGGTTGGAAATATGTTGGCAAAACGTTAGAGCATACGTTGGCCCAACGTAAGAAATAACCAGTTGCCAACCGTTGGATAACCGTAAGCCAACGTGTCATTTCAACGTTGCCCCAACGTATGCATTCATACGTTGCCCCAACGTATGTGTGCTACCTGGGCAACTAAGAAGAAATTTTGCATACTTCTTTAGATTATTGAAAACTACACAGTAAAAGTAAATTATGTAAAAAAAAACATTGTAGAAATATTTAAAAATTGCATTTTTTTACGGTGGTGGCGCCATCTTTCGAATACCAGTATATAGTATTGTCGGAAATTGGAATGTACTTTTTATATATTAATTTTTTTACATAATTTTTTATTATGTAATCGCGAATAAACTGTAGTTATTTAGTAGCTTTTCAGTTGCTTTTAATATATAAATATTTTGTACTTTAATTTAGCATTGTGGAACCCTGAGAGTGTGTGCAAGAAAAAAGGAACTTTCCTACATTATCAGCTCGGCGCTGCGATCACTGCTTGAACGTTCGGAAAGTTTTATTACAGCAACCCCAAATCTCGATTGCATTTTTGTTTACTATAGGATTTTGCTGTTTTACAGTTGTACTTTATTCGGTTACAGTTGTACTTTAGTTGTACTTTATTCGTTTTTTAAGTTTTCTTTCTCGTTTTTTTTTTTTTTTTTTCAATACAAATGTATTGGATAATTACCGGAGAATATTTTCGAAATGTTCGAGTGGAAGCCAAACTAAAAATCAGCCTAGAAAGCGTGGCCGTATAGCTTCCGTGTTGATATTTGAGGATTCTTTTTACGTTTGTGAATTATTATATCACATTCTTTGTAAACCTGTATTTTTCAAACGTATCTATTACAATTCAACTGGACAATGTTTCCTAAAGACACCAGTAAAAGCCGAAATAGAAATCGCCCAAAGAAACGTGGCAAGCAGTCAGCAGCTCAGCGAAAGCGGAGGAAATCCGAAAAAGACATTCAAAGGTAAGCAATATTCTTATATTTTGCTCTATTATGAAAAAAATAACAATAATAAATAGTTTCTATAACGACCTTTAATGCCGTCAAAAACGCCAACAGGCAAAATATATACTATTTGTTTTTATGATACTGCGTGTGATAATTTATTTGTGTACTTTACTGTAACTGAAAATTTGTATAATGGGTGTAAAAAAAAAAAAAAAAAAAAAAAAAAAGAGAAAAGGTGGTGCAAAATGTTTGTTATTTTAGTAAATATTTTTGTCGATAATTAAATTCTTGTGAGCAACTTTAAATTTTGAATTTAACGAACTCTGTTAGCTGTTTTAAAAATGCACCTGCCATTATTACTATTATTTTTGTATATATAGTTGCTGCACTTGAAACTTAAGGTGATTTACTTAAGTCACCATGTTTTATTATTGTTATAAACAAATTTGTATGTAAAATTTTAACTTGTTCCATCCAGAGCCTGACTAAAAAATTGTGAGGCCCCAGGCTAAGGGTACTATTTTGGGGCGCCCTGTACAGTCATACCTTTATTTAATTTTTTTTTAACCAAATATAGTCACTGGGGAATTTCTTTTGAATATGTATGGGCAGGAAGAGGGGATTTGGCTTCAAACTCTCTCTTGTCCAAATATTTTTAACTTAAATTTCACAAATTATTGATGCAGTTATGTTAAAATTAAATGTTGTCACGTTATCCCTGACTACAGTGTAAACAAACCACATTTTGCTGAACGGTATGTCTTGTCAAAGTGCATCTCTTTATCTAATTTCAGTACTGTTAAAATTTAGCAGAACACATTTTTTTATAGAATGGTAAAATTATTTTAGTCATTTTGAGGCCACTAAAATTTGGGGGCCCTAGGCTGCGGCCTAGTTGGCTTGTGCGGTAATCAGGGCCTGGTTCCATCTACAGCAATTTTCAATAAAACAAAAAAAACCTTGAAATGTGAATAAGTCTCTAGGCTTCTTATTGCGTCAGAAGTGGTACTTACGTATTATCCAGGGCTGGGGAGTAGCGCGCTACAAGTAGCGAAACTACAGTAGTCGCTACTTTTTTTAGTAGTTTGTAGTGTAGCGCGCTACTTTTAAAAAAAGTAGTTTGTAGTGTAGCGTGCTACAAAAAATTAGTAGTTTGTAGCGCGTTTTGGAAGCTACTTTTGTCGCGTCATCATTTCCGGTGATTGATCTCGTGGTGCAAATTCTCTTTCTTATGACACCAAGCATAGAACTGGAATTGATGCTTGAAAGAATATCCAATCCCTCCCCCGCCCCTCCCAGGGTATCTATGTGTGCCCCGTGCCCCTCGGCATCATAGATCTTTTAAGGACTAGATAGGAAATCGCCATGCTTTGCTTCGACCACCAGGTCATGTGATTCGTAATCCCCACCCTCGAGTTGAGGACTGGGTTAATTGGCGGTAAAGCCTCTTTGCGTAGTTTGAGTGACAGCTTGTTCAGCAAATAGCTTTCAAGGCTTTCAACTTTGCTGGTATGATTGATGGCGATTACGTGCGTTTGAGTTCGCAGAGCCAGCTGAGAAGGAGGAAAAAAAAAGATTATTTAGGTAAGATGCAAAGTGAAATGGCGTAGCTCGATGATGATATTTATGTAGGATAATAAATATTTCAATCATATTTTTTAATTTTCGATCGTAAATTTCACTGCATATTTTTCAAATAAAATGCTGCAGAATATTTTTGTATTTATCACCCTAATGTTTATATCATAGTATTTATTTATAGTAACGTGACCAAAATTTCTATTTTGAGGCAGCTAGTTAATTTTTAAAAGTCAAATAAAAGCAGAAACTAGTGCAATACAGTATTCTATTTTAAAGTTTTTTTTATAGACGAAACAGTTTTGTTTTCATTGAAGGAACAATTACTATTCATAGTGTTCTTGGTATTTAAATATTTGCTTTCAGTATTCAAGGCGTCCTCGAAAATAAAGAACATCTGCTCATTATATTTATAGTGAGATCTTCACTTTGCTCCACTAAGAAAGTTATTTCCTTTTATATGTTCCGACTGAAAATCAGCTGTATTAGTTTCGGCGCGATCAACAAAAATCGCTACTTTTGACAAGCACCAACGTTAAGTTTGCTCTGAATAATGGCCTGACGACACTGTGCTGTTTAGCTAAAATATGTATGGCTATACCATAGTCGCCCTCACATAATTGTCGCACCCCCATTTTGAAGCAGAAAAAATAGCTTTAGAGTTCCAATATTATGTACTAGATTTTCCCCTCATAATAGTCGCACCTAGACTTTCACCATGAAAAACTGGCAAAAAAATGCGATTATTACATGAGTGAAGATGTTAATGCTATCGCTATGAAACATAACAATTATTATTATTACTATTATTTTTCATAAAATTAGTCTCTCTCTCTCGAATTTTAAATTGATATCAAAATTTACAAATTTTTAAACTTAAAAGGTAATTTTTCTTAGGATTGCCAGTAGGGCAGTGATAAAATCACAGAAATAGAAACGGACATTTATTTTTTCTGTACCAAAATTTGAAAAATTGATGGCATTAAAAAATATACATAATTAAAAAAAATAAATTATGAATTTCCCACAGTACCATATACGAGCCTCACCATGACACAGTGGTTATATCACTGAAATGGTAGACGACCGAAGTGTGAAGGTCCTGGGTTCGGGTCCCATCGCGCGGTCGTCAATGAAACGGTCTGGAGTTTAGGTAGGTTTTCTCCAAATGTAATGTGAATACGCGTTAGAACGCCTTAGAAAGTCCTCCTACCAAGGCATCCTCCATCTTAGGCAGATACCCTTCGCGCAGGTTCGCCCTAATCACACACAATCCAAAATCTACCATGTAGATGGAAAAACGTTTCTGCTCCCTTTTCCTAGGACATTCTTATTACATTTTTTTGCTACATTTTGAGTGGTCCTATGAAAAATTGTGATGCAAGGTCTTTTATCAGATGACAGGTCTTTAAAATATTAATCATTGAAAAATTTATGTCGTAGTTTCTATAAACTGATTCATTATCGACGTAATTTATAGCCGATTACAGAATTATAAAATTAAAATGATATTTTTTCTTCAAAACTTTTGTTTTTACTAATACATTTATGTAGAACACTGTTAGCAATTTCTTGTACGGTGAGGATCATACCTGCCAACGACATTCTTCAGAGATTTAAGTTCCGCGAGTGAAATAGCTAGAAATTAAAAACTGCAAAACAGTGAAGTCGTAGATTTGAAAGAAAAGTCTTCATGTGCATGTGCTTAAAGCTGTTTTGTAATATAGCAATGTCTGAAAAATATTTATTTCAAGAACGCCGAACGATCAGAATAAATCGAAAGAATCAGATAAGTTACTCCTTTCAACTCTACCGCTGCTTTTGTGAATATTTTTTCAATTACTTTTAAGTAGACAAGCCAAACAGAAAAATCCACTATACTCTATTAAGTGCATCCCATGTATTCATAAAAAAAAGTACCATTTTAGTGCAAACCATAGAACAGAAGATCTATGGTGTAAACGTGCTATGTACAAGAGTCGTAGTCGTTTGTCAAACAACTAACACACGAAGCGGCAAAGATGTTTAACAAGTACTTGAAAGAGATCATTAGTCATATGACAGCCTAAGTAAAGGGTAATATGCTGCAGGCACACACGAACGTGCAAAGACGAGCTTATAAAAGCCTATTGTGTATAAAAATCATTAAAGTAGTATGGTAAGAATTACCAGTACACTAGTGTATCGTTGCGCCCTGCGATGCTGAATGCCAGCATAGGATGCCGACATAAACAGTTGCACTTGAACACAATGTGATTGCCGTACAATATGTTTTCGAGTTGTTAAAAAGGAGACCTTCAAGTTCAAGCAAGGGTTTACATACACATACTGCTGTAGACATAATCCAACATATTGTCGTGGGCCATCGACGACTGAGGACTAACTAAAATTATTTTATTCAAAAATCAATAGTTAATTTTACTTAATAATATTTTTTCTTAACGACTAATCTCTAAATGTATCCATTTGTTAATCAAAATTTTAAAAAAAACCTTGATTATTATCAATCTGCTGAAAAATACCAACTTCAGTTTGGAGCCTATTCATTTTCATTTTCGGATTTCCACATCAGTTCATTTCAAAAGTACACCCTCCCAAAAAAGTATTCAAGTGTAAACGAAATTTCCTATTTTGTGCTTGCGAATGTTGAATCAGTTTTAAAAAAAATACCCAATTCGACAGAAATATGAATATAATAATTTAAGCAAAACCATTTTCTGATAAAGGATTTTTAAAAAGGAAGATTTGACTTTTAGTCGAATACTTCTTTGAGAAAGTGTACATAGACATAACGTTAATATCTACTGCATCAAAACAGTTATCATATATACTCATATATTCCTGTTGACAGAATGGCTTTTCTGAGTAACTTTTGTAAGTTAGCTTTTCTTTGAATATGTTTATGTGCTTCATTTTTTTTTTCTTTCTATTTTTTTTTTATTTTCTGGCTTTTCATTGGGTGTTTAGAATTAGAATTAGAATTTATTTTAAATTGTGGGATTAAAAGTGAGATAATACTCCCAAAGAAATGGTCATAAAAACCCCTTTTTTCCCCCTTTCTTTCCTGATTCAGAAATTTTGACTCCTCGTAATTTGCGAGCATAAATTTCAAATGCAAATTTATTGTTGATGTAAAAGAAACAAAGTATTTTCAAATTTTTAGAGTAGCGCAGATTACTTTCTTTATTTTAATTTGCGTGAAAATTTTCAAGTAAACTGTGTAGATGTATTATGTTGTAGATCTTTTTTTCTTTAGAACTTCTTAATCTTTTTGGAGCCAAGGTGGTAAAAGTTTAATTTTGGAGTGGTTGCCCGGAGTTGTTAGAGAGTCAATGAATCAGTGAGTCAGGTATCAGTGTAACTATCCCTTTTAGGATTTATCGACCACTTGAGAAGCCTGAACAATAATTATTAGGATATAGATAACATTTTGTGTGCGCTGATATATTATTAAAATGATCGCTGAATTTCGAAATCAGTTTACCCCTCCAAAATTCATAGATATAAGTATATATGATACTCCCATTTGAAATTCTTACATGGTCATTAAATACTAAACAGTTGTATTTTCTTTCATATCATTAATATGTTGCAATAGTTCGATTACTTTTATTTTGTATACATCATAAAACAGACTAAATACTGAAATAATACTGGTACCAAATTTGAATGAAGTATAACCGATAGTTTGATACACTATCAGTTTAATATGGTTGCGGTTAACCAGATAAGAGAAAATTGGTATCTGCAATTATTCTTCATTCGTTACACTGGTTACATCCCAGCACATTTCCGTTTCACATTCTCCAATGATACTGTAAAAAGGCACTTCTCGGGAAGAAATAAAAAACTGAATTTAACATTATGGATGCTTTTAATTTATGAACGTAATTGTGTCCTTTATAAATTATGAAATGTATGTATGCAATTCTGTGTGTAATTTTGTTGTAAAAATGTGAAAATAATATAATAAACACGTACAGATACGAGAAAAAAAAAAGGCGTAAATACTTGTTTCTAATTATTTTTACGTGATTTCTGACAGATAACATTTTTTTTTTTAAATATAACAATTTGTAAAACAAATTCTGTATTATATGGTTTAATAAATTGTATTCCAAGCCATGTTCACATCAGATAATATGCGTTATGTTTTCTCATATACATTTCTATAGATTTGCACAAAGGGGTGAGAGTCATAGAAGGATTAAGGGTGAAAAGAGTGGGTCTTTTCAGTTTTTATTCAATTGAAAATCTCAATTACTTCTGTGCTTATTGACACCAATTTGTGCAATTGTTTATATTACAACCTAAAATGCGCCGTCAAATTTCGTCGATTTATGCTTGCTATTAGCTGATTTTTGTTGAGTGAGATTTTATTAAATCTCATGAATGTTAAATAAACGCTTGTTTTCTTTTTTGTAATAATATTTTGCATGACAAACATTCTTTAATAATATTTTAAACTCCAACCGAATAAAGGGGGGGGGGCAGAATTTTGGAAAGGAATGTAAAGATCAATTTACGCGCACCCACGGGCAAAATGATCCTGCATTTGAAAACAATTGTACATTATTTTTTACAGTAAAATATTTAAAAGTGATTATGAATGTACATACATAAAAATTATAATTTCGCTTTCTTTACTTTGGCAACATACTACATCCATTCTGTGTACTCCTACAATGCTGACGAAAGTTCTTACTTTTTGGAAATTTGCATTTGGAAATTTTGGAAATTTGCCGTCAAGGACGGGTACTTCAGCTAGTAATGAAATAAAATAAGTTTTACAAATCATATAGTATGTGCAATTTATTTAATGAAAATTTTAAAATTAAAAAGCGTCGTAAACAAGAAAGTGGAATATTTCAAAATTAAAATTTTAAAAATTATGGCTTGTGTTAAAAAAAGGCAGATTTGTAAGATATATTAATCTGCTCAAGTTAGCGTGCCGTGCAAATACAATCCTGACAAACTAAGTTATAAATAAATGAGTTCTTATTTTAAAAAAAGATAAAAAGTACCAATTAAACTTAGGTTACTGAAACTTATGCTAAAAACAGTAAGGTAACTTTAAACCGTGCTTACTCAAAAATAATTTTTCATAAACTGTCTATAACAACCAAATTTCTCTGTATGTGTCTTATTATAATGAAACTTTCCAAGTTGTAACTGGTGTTAATATAAATGGATTCATATTAAACCTGGACGAGAAAAACGTTGAAAATGTATCGTATGTATTAATATACATATGTAATCATGATCTTTTAAATTACAATTTGAAACCAAACAAAAAAAAAAAAAAATACTAGATATGTGCTTATTTTTAAAAGAAATCCTTCATTCTGTAAAACATATATTTCACTTCATTTGCAATTTTAAGTATATTTAACTATAAGTATACATGCATTTTAAATTTGATTTTTCCTGCGCATAGGGAAATGCTCCATTTAAAAAAAAAAAAAAAAAAAAAAAAAAAAAAAACAGTCAAATTTTTACCTTTCCTCAAAAATCTATGAAAGAAATTGAGTCTTATCTCAAGATCTGAAATGTGTCACAGTGTATCACTATAGAAAAAAATAATAATAATCATGCTAGTACTATTAATTTGATCGAAAAAGTATAAAACCGCAAATGTCTAAAATACATGTATATTTCTTTCTTCGTCCCTCTAATCCCATGCACTTTTTGCGGCGAAGAGCGCTTTTCTAGTCCTTTAGTGATAAATGATCCATACACCGTAACAGCTGTCTGAAGGGAGATCTGGAAAACGGAAAACGCCCACCAGTAGGAAATCTGTCCCTCCTTCCGCCCGTCCTCCCGTACGTGTTGCGGTCGGAATCTCCATACTCATTTCTCTTCTACGTCCCTATCCTAGTTCTATGCTCGGCATTCTATGGGGGCACACACCACACGCACACGAGTGAGGGGAGGGGGGAGTTTCCTGCCTGAAGCCTGACCTTGTACATCTTTTTTCTATATCGTTCTCAGTATTATTTGTAGACTCACCAATCTGCTATAAAGAGGACAAAAAAAGAGGGAAAGAGAATCCAAAGGGCCGTATTCACCAAACTTTAAACCCTGGAGTTAACCCAGCAAAGCGAGCTACTTCAAGGGTTAGTGAGAAAATGGTATTCACAACTCCAAAATCAGGGGTTACCCCAGGAATTGACCCTGACTCCAGGTGCAGATTCTAACCCCGCAAAATCGGAGGGTTGACTCGGGGTTATAAATGGCGGATACGAGGGTTGTTTTTTATAGGTTTGGAAAATCCCAAATATTTGCTAATACTTGAATATTTTGTGCTTTAACAGACGGAAACTGCTGTGAAAACCACCCATCAAGCTATAAAAGCCGCCAAAAGTGATAAAAAAATCTTTGTACAATGTTTCCAAAAACTCTCGAGAATGACTGTACTTTTTTTGCCGTAGAGACTCCAGGCGCCATCTGTCGGACTTATCTTGGTTTGCTTTTCCATTCCCTCTCTTTTCTGATTTGAACGCTTTTTTATTCTTAATTATTTTTTGTGTTGAAAATAAGTAAGTAAATTCTGATCTTTCCTATTTATTTTCTTGTCTCTATTGTTCCACAGATGAGGGGCGATTTGGCCAGAGCACTGTGGATCTACTACGCCCGCGCCTTTTTTTTTTTTTTTTTTTTTTTGTAAAAAGAGGCGGGATAAAAATATTTACATTGAAGAGATTAATCATTTATGTGTAAAGGATGAAAATAAAAAATGTTGTTGAGGGGTTAAACATTTTTGTCTGATTGTAATGTACTGTACTTGGGAATAGCGAATTAACAATTTTTCACACAAATGTGAGAAAAAAAAAACAATATGTTTCAGTATCATAGAATTTTTTAAAGACATACATATTCTATGTACAATATATAAAGTATCTCAAAAAGAAAAACCTCAAAACTGCATAAATTAATTTTTGTGTGTTAAAAAATATGAAAATTCCTAAATTTGAAAAAAGTATAACAGACATGAAATTTTATTTATAAAAAATATTGGATGTAATTTTGTATTAAATGTTTAATCAGTCTATTTTTTTAAAATTAATTTTCACATTTTAATGCGCAGTTTGCATAAAAACAAATTAAATATCATGAAGGAAGAGTGTGTGGTGGGAGCTGGGTTCGATCTCCCGAACATTAAACCTAGTTCACCCCCTTCATGGAATCATTACTCTGACCAATCACAGACGAGCTTTCAAAGCTGGCTGAGACAACTCCAGAGTCAAGTAACCCTGGACGGAAATAAGTTGGTGAATACAGTTTCCGAGTTGTCTCCGAGTCAAACCGGCAATGCAGGTTTCCCAACTCTCGGATGATGGCGGGCTACTCACAGTTTGGTGAATACGGCCCAAAGATGATCATATTTAGATGGAGCCTTGGGGTACTGGGTTACTTGTAGGCGGCTAAGGCCAACACCATCTATAAGGGGGAAAGGGGCGGTTCCCTTAGAGACGGTATTGCAAAGGCGCACCCACGGAGGGGCTATGGGGGCAGCTCCCCTAAAACTGGAGAGTTAGATCTGAAAACCTTTAAAAATTGAAAAATGTCATTAATGAATTAAAACATTTTATTATTAAAAATTATCTTAACTATTTCTAAAATATTTTTTTACCAAAGAAAAAAAAGAGACGTTGGTTGTAGATACTTACAGTCAGTGTATGAAATACAGTTAAACTCTATTACAACGTCAGTGAAAAAGTCAGGTACTTATTTATGACTCTATAACGAGTTACGCTGATAGTGGCCTTGTGTTCTATGGGCGTGTGATACAGAAAATTTTGACGCTATATGGGAATTATTACTATAATCGAGGTCACTATAACCAAGTTCATCAATATTTGTAATCTTAGCCCCTCCTAAACTAAAATCTTGGGTGCGCCACTGCTTCGGGGCCCCCTTTCCTATACCATACTAAGCATTTTAACATATTTTCAGAGTCTCATTATCACACGGACGCGCGGGCAATAGCCCGAAGCCCCTGAAAAATAGAGGCCTCGCAAATCTCTCGATTTTTTTGTATATTAACTTTATATATGCTGCAATAATAATTTTTGTTAAGCTAAATTCCCTTTATGATATCTATATCATGATTGTGTAACAATAAAAAGACTTCGAGACTTTTATTTTCCGTTCTTCTAACTCAATGATAATGGTTTCTAAGACTAGATTAATAAAATAGAAATTAAAGGCGTTTTTGAAAACTTATGGTCATATGTACTTATCATAAAATATCCATTAGTTATCATTTTTTAATATATATATATTATGATGAAGAAAAGAAAATTTTCTGGCAGGCGGAACTTGGCGCACACATACGCTAATAATATAAATGAATTTAAAGAAATATTAAAATCAATTTTAAATGCATAGTTTTGTTCTAAATGACTATAAATACATGGGTAATTTTTAATTCAACTTTAGAATTATTTAAAAATGTTTTATTTTTATGCTGGGAAAATAGAAAACAATCAAAAATAAGTTAAATGCCTGTAATAGTACAGAGGCCCAAACTAACCTCTTGCCCCGGGGCCCCATCTAAGTATGATCAGGGTCTGCATATTTTTGACCGCTATTGTGTTTTTGCAACAGAAAACATTTTCAAAACTTCCAACATTGAATTTAAAAAAAATGCGTACATATACTTGAGCAAGATTATATAACCAAGAATAATTTTTTTTTAAATATTTTATTCATTTGTATTATTAACATTATGGACATTAAGTATGGGAAGAGGGCCGGATTTAGGGGAGGGCAACCGGAGCTGCAGCTCCAGGTCCTCCACAAGAGAGGAGGCCCCCACAATAGACATCTTTACATAAAATTTCCTAACGAATATCGAACTCGGAAATCCAATCCTGGACCTCTAGGCTATGATTTAACGGCGAACCCACTTCGCCACACTTGTCTTCGAAAAAATTCTTAACTTGTTTGAGAAATAATTAGGGGCCACCACTCCTTTGTTGCCCCAGGGCGTCCACACTTCTAAATCCGGCACTCTCTGGGATGTTTATTTCTGCAAGTCGCTCAAGTTTAGCGTGCTAGAAAATTTTCTTGGACCGACAAAAAATTTGTAATTTTCTTTCTTCTTTAAAACATAAAACACAAGGCACTGGTACTCGAGGTAAAAAATGGCATTTCAATTTACTGTACTTTGATCAAATCGTGTTCACCATCCAAAAAATTTTTCCCAGTTGATCTAGTGATGGAAAACAATACAACAATAACTGTTACAGAGGAAATTGTTTCATTTTGATTATTATTATTATTTCAGTATATATGAATTTTTAATCTATATTATTGGGATATTTGGGGACGCGGGACATCTGTACCCCCCCTTGTCAGTGTGATAATCTGGGGGAACGCCAGAGAGAAATCAGAATCAGAACACATGCATTTGCATTGATATCTCTAGTCTGACTGAGAGTGTAAAATAAAAAGTAGCTGCATTTAACTTCATATTAAGCCAAGGCCAGTTGGCGGATCCAGAGGGGGCATGTGCACTTCCCAGATGCATCAAGTTTAGACCATAAAAATTGATTTATTTTGAAAAATAATGTATGTAAGGTTTGGGTTTTTGAAATATCTATTTCTGTGCATAAAAGTGAGCATTTTTTGCTTTTGAAAAGCAATTTTACATATCTTTAAATAGCATGCTTTTGTGGCATCATTAATTTTCTTTTTTCTTCTTTTTTTGCACCCCTAAATTAAGTGTCCACTTGCCCACTGTTGAGTGTCCAGCATTCCGTGAACTCGATATCCTTCCAAAGCAGGAATGATAGTCAGTCCTCGCAATTAGCGAGCGCCTCCCATCCCCTCTCACAGAATTCAAAGGAATTGTGTGAGAGGGGATTCTTGAATTCTGTGGGAAGGACTTGCAGGGGGCAATACAGCTTCGTTTTAGAACTTCCTGGTTTACACAAGCCCAGAAAATTACTGAGAAAGCAATGAAAAGGAAGAAAAACTCCAATTATACCCCTTGAACCTGAACCTATAATGAATCAGCATTTTCTAAATTCGTTCTTAAACGTGAACTGCTCACCCATTTATTGTTGTCTTTTTTTTTTTTGGGGGGGGGGAGTATACGTAGGAGGGGTAGGAGTTACGTTGCGTTCAAATTTTCATTTTAACTAGGTTAATGTGACTTGTAAATATATAATTTTGTGAATAGTGTTTAAGTTTCTATATTCTATGTATGTTTAATTTTATGTTTAAATTTTATTTAATGAGCACAATTACCAAAATGGGCCTAAATCAAAGAACCGAAGGTGTGTTTAACTTAAGTATATATTTTTTTCTCTTTCTTAAATGTAATAAAACCAAAAATAATTGAACAAGATATTACAAAAATTAGTTTTATGCGTGATTCCCCGGCCCCGCCCGAATCTCGATGAAAGTGAAAGTTTATTTTTGTAATAGTTATAGTATTTTACGATCTCAAAGAAAACAACAACAAATAAGAATACGAGTTTTGTTTTAAAATATAAGTAACCGGATTATCTAAATACAAATTTAATTTTTATTTGAAAATCGCCTTTTCCCAAAGGGGGACAGGGGGCAAAAGGGGTATTTCACAAATTTTTAATATTGATTTCATATCTCAAATTAAAAAAAACAGACATTCACAGGATTTTTGTTTGAAAATATAGAAAAACAGGAAAAGCGGGGAAAAAAAAAAATTGGAAGATTCTTCGAAATTTACCTTGAGGGGGTAGGGTCAAAATGAGTTTTTCACATATCCTTCATATCTTACAGGAAAAAAAAAACAGATATTAAGATTTTTTGCTTTAAGATGTAACAAAACGGAAAACCTAAAGAAAAATTTAAGGATTTTTTACAGATTGCCTCCCCAAGGGATGCTACACTGGGGGAGGGGGGGGTCAAAATGTTTTTTTCATATATATTTAACATATCCTTTGTATTAAAAAAAGAACATCCATATGATTTTTATTTTAAAATACAACAAAAAAAGAATATCTAAAAAGAAATTTTAGGAAGGGGAGGGAATAGCAAGTTGGCAAAACAAAGAAAAACAAATGAAGTATAAGATTTTTATTTTGCTTTAAACTGTAATAAACAAGAACGTCTAAAAAATATTAGGATTTTTTTGTCGCCCTTATGGGGGAGAGGAGGGAGCCAAAACATGTTTTTCAAATATCCTTCATATCTGAAAGAAAAAAAAAGCAGATATTCTTTATTTGTTAATGAAATATTTAGATTAGATAAATATGTGTTAATTTAAAAAAACGTTTTGCTATGTCACTTTCTTCAAACATTCAACTATCAATATACGTCAAAAAATAGTAAGGCTGTCTCAGCCCCCCCCCTCAGAATATGCATTTCGTATGGCAAAATTATTACATACGTAGCTCGTAGTGACGTAAGTGACGTAAGCTGTCCTACCTTCGCAAATAAATAAATCATTAGCTTTTAAAATCAAATGTCGTTAATTTAAATATACAAGTACAACGTTGTGCTCTTACCAAAACATAGGAACTAAATTAATTTGGCAAGCCGTTACGTGATCTTCCTTCTTCACACAATGACACCCTCAATTATTGAATCGTTTCTTTATACAACTAGTCCCATTAGTGGCGTATGAAGACTTCCTTCAAGGGGGGGGGGGTTATAGACATAACTTTGTATTAAAATGCGTAATATTTAAGCTAAAAAATGAAAATTTATGGGTATTTTGTTAAAAAATCCAATTATTTTTTATTTATTTATAACTTTTTTGGTTCTCACGATTTTTCTCATGCTTTCAGAGCTCACTTTCTCCATTTATTTTTATCATAGAGGTATTAAAACTGAATTAGTTTCAACAATACTTTAATAATAAGCAGTAGTTGTCAGAAGCGTATATATAGGCTTCCATTTCGAGGGGAGGGGGACGATTCGGTATTTTAAACTTTATTGTTCTAAAGTTAAAAGAAATGTTTCAAAATACCTCCTTTTTAATAATTGCTTTACATTTCTTGAGGGGGCCCGCCGCCCTCCTCAAACACTCCCCTAAAGGAAAGGAAAAACGAAAGGAAATTCATGACGAATGTTGGTTGCTGTCAGAGCTCAATATTTTCATTTTGTAGAGCTCTGTTGAATTAGGGAGATCGGGGAAAACAAGTATAATGTTTTCTTAACATAAAATTCAGACAAAATCATTTTCAAAAAGTTTTAAAATTTTGCTAGACAAAAATGAGCTCAAGCATAGGAATACTGGTAGTTGTTTATTAGTGCAATAGTTTTTTTCTAATTAAGATATCAATAGTTTTCTCTAATTAGGATCCTTATCCTTAATTATGAATGTCCTTAAATATGAATGTAATGCAAACTGAATCTGTTAGCAAAATTTGTCTCCTAAAAGTAGTGAAAAAGTAGCGAAGTAGCGACTACATTTCAAAAGTAGTGTAGCTAACTACATTTTTCAAAAAGTAGTTGTAGTTAGCTACATTTTTCGAAAAGTAGCGGTAGTTGTAGTTCGCTACAAAAAAAAAGTAGTTTTTCCCACCACTGGTATTATCCCAGCGGTCATTCCCGCCAAACTGTTTTTTTGTCAAATGAGTTGCCAAACTGTTGCCAATCATATTCAAAACCATTAATAATTTTCATGTGCCCGGCATTTATTTCGGCAAAAAATCGCTTGTCTTGGCGGACCGCCGATATAATACGTAAGTACCTCAGGAGTTTTTAATTAATTATAATTGTTACTGGAACCAAATGTGTGCAGAATTCATCTTCTTTCCAGAAATTCACAAAACAGTTACAAAACTGGTAAACAGTGTTACTTTGTAAACAGCAGGGGCAGCCGGACACTGTAGGCATCCCACTAAGGCACCATCTTCAAAGAAGAATCATTTTGAACTCAAAAAACTGGATCTAGAGCATAAAATTGTGCTCCTTTTTGACGTTGTACGGTCACTCCTAGTAAACAGAAGGAGTATATGTCCATTTCATGTGTAAGATGACTAGCTAGGTTTGTAACGAATTTCAATTTCACTTATGCGTAAGCATTCTTATTGAGAAAATGAAAATGAAATTGACAATTCTTCTGTTAAATACAAGAAGTGCTGCATGCATTTAAAGAATAAATTCCTCGTGCCACCATGCTTGAACTGTAGAATGATTAACAAAAACTATGTCAGCATTATTCGAGATTTTAAAAAGGAAAAAAAAATGTACGGCCATTACTATGAATTAAATTTTAAAAAATGTGAAAACTTGCACAAAACAAGATTTCTAGATCAAATTTTTGAAAAAATCACTTCAAAGTGCATAATTTCATGTTTAAAACATCCTGTATGCCAAATTTGGTAGTTTACGTTTCTGTAATATCTGCATACATAGACATCTTCTTTTATAATAAGTAGAGATTTCCCCCTCTCAACATAAGAGAGTGACAGAAAAGAACTTTTAATAATTTTTGGATAACATTTTAAAAAGCCTTTCTTTTTTAAAGAATTTAATTGCATTAAATAAAAATTTAGAGTGTTTCGGGAATGCAAAACACTACAACAAAATGTTAATTGCATGGAATTTAGCAATATTTTCCTGAACAGGTAACTCCTCAACTGGCCCTGACTGGGAGGGTAGGGGCACGCCCGTCTCAAGAGAAGGGGGGGCCTGGGTTATTGTGCAACTGATAAATAATAGGATGTGTTAACTTTTGGGGTATGGGAGAAGGTATGGTGTTATTAATTATGATTGATAATTAATTCATTATTAAAATATTGATCTATTAATTAATATGCGTCATTTTATAAATTAATCCCTTGTTCATTCGGGAAACCTAACTGAAAAAATTTTGAGAACTACATTTAAAATGAAATGTTTTGAAGCCTTCTGGGGTACAATTGCAGCTGCAAAAAAATTTTTATGTGTCAAACTTCATTCAAGTGCTACCAGTTATAGCATTTTTAATAAATTTTTCTTTCTTTTTTCTGTTTGGGGGCCCGCGCTCAGCAGGGAGGGCCAGAGCAAAATTGCTAGTAGGGGTGTCATAGGTCCAGGGTTAGATTCCCTAGTTTGGCGAGTTTGGCTCAGCCTTTCATCCCTTGAGTGGTTCGATAAAATGAGTACCAAGCTTTGTTGGAGTTAAAAAACAGGGAGCTTGTGTCAGGCTGACCACCTGGCCAAGGACTATGCTTCCGCACCAAAGACGCTGTGGTCGTCAAAGCATGGTTGGGCAGTAAAACAAATTTTTAACATTTGAATCATATCACCGCCATCGTACAGTTGCTAAAGTAAGAACTGGCACGAAACTTTTTCTTTACTTTGTCACCTGTCATGTCACATCTGCTTCGCTCTTCGATTGTTCCTATCTGTTTTGTTCAAGACCTTTGTGACATTCCTAATCGTTCCCATCTATTTCTGAAACATTAATAAACATCAATAAAGTGACCATCCATTTCGACGGGTTTCAGCTGGTAATCATTAAATTATGAATATTTCAAAATATAATTATGCTGTCATTATAGTGTTTACTCTGTAAAAGATATTTTTTTCATGACCAAGATTTTTTTAGTTTCATTGATAACATAGTGTTGTGTGTTTTTAAGTACCTACAAATAATGTAAAATGAATTTTAATTAGTCTTTATTTAGTAAAATTACAAAATTGAAAAGCAATATTTTATTTGCAATTAAAATGAAATTAAAAAAAATTAATATTCGGCTATTTGGCCAAATCACTATTCATTACATCTCCACATTTTTTACAAGTCTAAAAAACGACATTCTTATGCATTTTGGCCTATACACTCAAACCATTTTAAGTGCACTAGTGCATGAACACTAGATCTGAGAGTGTTGAATGAAATTTATTTAAAAAAAAATAAATAAATAAATAAATCCTGGAAAATATAAAGTGTTCGGGCAATCAACTAGAGCCATTCCAGATTTTTTTTGCCAAAAAATTCATATAGCTGTAAAGAACTTGTAGGACATCATGAACCTTTAATAATTTCTTGAAAGTATTCGTTTATGGGTGATAACAATTTTTTACTACTGAAACAGAGATTGAGAATCAAGCTTTTATTCAATAATTTACTTGAAAAATACATGGGCATGACAGAATATAAGAAATTTAACATACACAGCATGTTAATAATTTCCTGTAAAATCTAATTTCACTTTTAGAATAAATCCCTTAGAAAAATTCATCTATTATAAATCATTAATTTAATTCTATAGATTATGCACTTTATTTTAAAATATCTGCTTCAGCAACTTCATTTTTTAAATTTTTTTTTCTTTCTTTACAGGTCTATGACTGGAAGTGAATTAGGTGAAAATGATGAATTACATTTGCTTCCTTCTTTTTTGTCAACTCCTATAGAAGACTGCCCTAATGTGTCAGTTAATGCTGCAGTTATAACCTCTACTCCAGTTTCAAAAATATCAATGACTGAAAATGTATCGTGTGGAGAAGAAACAGATTTACCGCCCCTCTGCGCGCCTGCAGATACACCCTCGGATTGTCAACCGCTCCTCTTGTAACAAAGTCCTTTGCAGTTATACTGAGAATTTAGTAACAGATAAAAAGGGAGGATGCTTGAATCAACTTGCTGTTTTAGCAGGTATGTCTACCGGCAGTGGATTCTCTCAAGAGGAAGAGAAGTTTAGTATGATGGGTATGTCATACATGTCCCAGAATACGTACAGGTCTCCAGAGAAAACTGCAGGGGATATCATTGAAGCATGTTCCCAAAAGACCATGGAGGCAGCAATAAATGAAGAAAAAGCTTTAGCATGCAAAAGAGGAGATATAGATGCTGATGGCTTCTATAATATATGCCTTATTGTGGATAGAGGGTGGTGTAAATGCACATACGGCCATAGTTATAATGCCTCCAGTGGGGTTGCAGTGATCATTGGAGCTTTAACACAAAAAATATTGTTTGTCAGCATCCGAAACAAAATTTGTTTAGTTTGCCAGGCAATAGACGACCAGAGAATTCCTCCAAAAGAACATGTTTGTTCAAAAAATTGGAACGGTCCTTCAACAGCGGTGGAAAGTGATATACTTGTTGAAAGTCTAAAGTATCTTTAAAAAGTTCACACCATTCGCAGCATGCGATTGATTGCAGATGGTGATACAAATGTAATGGCAAAAATACAAGAAAATGTTACATTTGGAGGTAGAGTCATTAAAGTTGAGTGTGCTAATCATGCTGTCAGACGATATTTTAGAGATATAGATATAATTCAAAAAAATTCTTCTAAATTCACTGGGATAAAAGTTAACAATACGTGCAAACATTGCTGTTGTGGCATACCAAAATCCTGCGCAGAAATGGCAACATGATGCCTATAAAACTTTAACTGGAAGAAGCCCTGGCACACCTCAGCAAAAATTTATTGCCAGACAAGTGAGACGCTATATACAGAGGTTGAATAGAAGAAAACTGTTTCCATCTAAGAAAAGAGTAGCAGAACATGTTGGCAGAGGTGGAGATAAGCATTATGGAGATGTGCCTGATATCCCTGATTTGAATCAAACGAGCTTTGATTTAAAAATTTCTGCACACATGTCTTCGATTGCAGTCACATCTAAAGATGAATTAGAAAGTGTAACCCAGGGGCAAGCTGCATGTGAAAGGTGGCGTTATGAAAGATCAAAAAGGATCCCGTCGACTCTCTTCAAGGATGTTGTTTCCAGAAAAGCTGCAATACTTTGTGCAAATTTAGTTAAAAGGATACTTTACAGGGATAATGTGTCTACAAAGACTATAGAGTATGGAAAGGCAAACGAAGATCTTGCAAAAAGAAAATAGGAAGAAGAAAATGACACCAAAGTAAAATATTGTGGTCTGTTTGTGGATCCCCAGTATCCTTTTCTCTGTACAAGTCCAGATGGACTTGTACAGAGAAAATGTCCATCTTCACCTATAAGTCCAGATGGACTTATAGGTGAAGATGGATTGCTGGAAGTAAAATGCCCATTTTCAGTTTTAAATGCAAAATCGTTGATAGATGTAGTGAATGAAAAACATAACATTGGCTTCAAAGTGAAAGACAACCAATTATATCTCCCTAAAAATCACAAGTATTATTTCCAAATTCAGGGTCAATTAGCAATTACAGATAGAAAATGGTGTGATTTGTTCATATGGAGTCCAAATGATACAGAAACAATAAGAATTGAAAGAAATCATGAAGTCTGGAATAAAATACTTTTAAAATTGCAACAATTTTACATGGACTGCTGTGTTCCAGAAATTGTCGATCCAAGGCTGCCTAGAAAAAAACCAATTAGAGAGCCAAATTACATTTTAGAAGCAATAGCCCAAAAGGAAAGTTTAAAAAATATCCAATTAAATGCAAAATCATCTGTCATTCCAGCAACACCTAAATGCTCCACTACTACTCCAAATAATTTAAATTCCACCGATATAGAAGTTTCTCTATGCCATCATCATCTACTTTTATCAGTGACTAGCTGCTACCCGCGACTTCGTCCACGTCGGCTTTAGAATTAGGTCCCGACAGAAATGTAGCATGTGTGAATAACAAATATTGTTGCGACAAAAGGAACTGCATTTAAATATTATTTGCTTTTTACTTGTTTCAAATGAAGTATAATGCATGTTAGTATACTTCATTTAAAATAAGAGAATATGCACAGAGTTACTAAATTTAGATTTTTTTAGGCATTTGGCGAATAGAGACAGTTATGACAGTATTTGCGAACTGTTTTGTAAAAGCAATATTTATGCTATATGCATGAATTTTAGTCTATGTTAATCAGGAATAGAGCAGCTTTCTTTTAGTGAAAAAGTTTGAGAATCGGTTCTGTAGTTACAGAGATACCCAGAGAGCGTAATGTATTAGAATTATTTTGAGTGTTCCTGTAAAGGAACTATTTATGCTACATGCATGAATTTTAGCCTATAATACTCAAGAATAGTGTAGCTTACTATCAATAAAAAAAGTTTAGGAATCGGTTCGGTACTTACAGAGATGCACATAGAGCGTAATGTGATTCTTATTAGCATCCCTGTAAAAGAACTATCTGTGATATATGCATTAAAGGTAGCCTATAACACTTAGGATGCCACCAGTGTCTAAGAAGTTCTGCTCTCAAAACTGCAAGGGGGGAGGTGCCAGATTCAAACCCTGGTCGCGCCTGTCGACCTAGCCGCTCCCAGTTTTCCGTGGTTTTCTAAAAAACCTCGCATAAATACGGGCTAGGATCCCTTAGAAAATCCCCCACAGAGGAATTTTCCATATAGGCCTAGGACCCTAGTGCAGTCAATCGGTCTTAATCCAAAAACAAACAATGATACTCAGGAATAATGCAATTTTTAATCAGTGAAAAAAGTTTTAGAATCGGTTTAGTAGCTACAAAATTTTCATAGAGCGCAATGCATTAGAATTATTTTGAGTGTCTTTGTAAAATAATTATTTATGCTATATGCTTGAAAGGCTGCCTGTATGTTAATCCAGGGCATAAGCTATTTTCATTACAAATTTTTTCATATCCGTTCAATCATTTTTGTGTGATTCAGTCAAAAACATCCAAACACACAAACGTATACATTTATATTATTGGTAGGATTTGGAAATTTATGAGCTTTTAGAAACACATCTAGATTTTTCTTCGTACTTACGTATTATCCCAGCAGTCATTCCCGCCAAACTGTTTTATCGTCAAATGGGTTGCCAAACTGTTGCCAATTGTATTCAAAACCATTAATAATTTCATGTGCCCGGCATTTATTTCGGCAAAAAATCGCTTGTCTTGGCGGACCGCCGGGATAATACGTAAGTACCCTTTTCTTTACTTATGCTTTTTAATTTGGCGTAAAATCAACATAATTTTCATGTTTTTCAAATGCATGTGATTTTGCAAATATAATTTCTGCTTTATTTCAAAAGCATAAATCATTTTGTGCGGGCGATAAAACGGCTTTTAATTAATAGTTTGAAAAGTAGTTAAAATTTCAAAATTTTGAGCCTCAGGTGCACTTTACCGAAGTTATGGGCTCAATCATGCTCAAAATTTCAAAGCTCTGCTTTCTGTAGATTTGTCTGGAGAACATTCATTTTTATTATTACAGATAGATAGATTTGGCATAAAACTGGCTTAATTTCCGTGGTATTTAATGTTTTTCAGATGCACGCGCGCTTATTTATTGAAGTAATAGCATTCTTGTTAGCTCAAAACATGAATCATTTGATACGGGCGAAACTCGCCAACCATGGCAATGTAAAAACGGTTTTTAATTAATAATTAAAAAAGTAATTAAAAATCTAAAATTCTAATTAGCCTATAACCAACTCCAGGGTCCCCTGTATATCTAAACCAAAATGCATCCTAATCGATTCAGCGGTTTAGGCGTGAAAGCGTCATAAATAAACAAACAAACAAACAAACTCACTTTCGCATTTATAATATTAGTTAGGATGTTCAATGTCCAGCATCCAGTTCAAAGAAATTTACCAAAACCCGTAGAAACGAAGCAGTTCACCAGGGCCGGACTGGACCGCTGAAACGGCCCGGGCGATTCGACCAGACCGGCCCCCAACATTAGTGGCGTATCTAGGATATTAGTTTAGCGGGGGGGGGGGGTTGCACAAATACAGATGAACCCTGTTATGCTAATGATAACGCTCTCATAACGTAAAGACATTCCGTTCGTTTAATAACTCGCCTAAAGTGCAAAAGCTCATTTAAGACGTCACTCGCTTATAGCATCTTAAATAGTCTGTTCCCTTCACTGACGTTAAAATCGTGTTCAACTGTATGCGGCATTAACCGAGAAAATTTAATTAACACCCAAACTTTTCAGTTATTCAGTAACAATTCTTCATTCAGTGATTCAGTAACAATTCTCTACTTTAAAAAAATTCACTTTAAATTTTACCCTTTAATTTTGCCCTTTAGGAAGGGAGGATTATCCTCCCTTTACCTAAGAATGGAACAAAATAATACTGAGTTTCCAAAAACAACATTTTTGTTTTGCTATTTAGTTGACCGCCAATCAATGAAACCACACTAAAGACTAAACGAATTCATTACATTCAATACATTCATAAAATTTTAAATTCGTACTATAAATTTTCATTCATAAACCGTATGGGTCGAAAAGAACGCGGTATTTTTTGACTGATCATTTCCCGTTAAAAACCTGACTCGCGCTAAATTCGAGGTATTGCCTCGAATTTATCGCTTTAATCATCAGGGTAAAAATTAAAGTGAATAAATATAGGATTTTTCTAAGTATCTTGATGATATATTTTGGGGTCGCGTTGTATTAGGACCAATGCGGTAATGGAAGAATGAAAAATATATACTGACAAGCTAAAACATTCTGATTATCTTCAATGAACTCGTCTGGATGACATGGAGAGCCCATAATTAAGTGGGAATGGTATTTAACTGTTGCTGGAGAAGGTGAGGAATCATTCTCAAGGCGGTCTGATCTAAGCGAATTTCATAGAGGGCAGATTTTAATGGCCCGAAAACTCGGAACGAGTATCTCCGAAACTGCATTGCTGTTATTTGTTCACGATCTGCCGTTGATAGTATTTATAAAAAGTGGATGATGAAACCAGCCGTAGACGCCAAGATCTTGGGCGTCCACGCATCATCAAAGAAAGGGGACAACGGAGACTGTTCCGTCAAGTATAGCAAAATCAGTGGCAGACAGTGGTTCAGCTGACAGCCTAATACATTGCAGGTCCAAGTACAATTGTTTCCGAACACAGTTTAGTGGACACTGTTAGATATGGGACTGCGGAGATGACGTCCTACTCGTGTGCCTTTACCAAGCGTCATTGTCAACTACACCTACAGTGGGCACGGGAACATCGAGACTGGACCATGGATATATGGAAGAAAGTTGTCTGGTCGGATGAATTCCCGTTTCTCCTTCATCACGTTGATGGTTGTGTCAGGGTACGCCATATTTCAGAAGAACAGGTGCTCCCCTCTCCCCGGTAGCTCAGAGCTCAAACACCACCATGTTCCAATATATCGACTTTGCGTGACCGCTCCTTAAATATTTGCTACAACATGGCTCTAGTTCTCTACCAAAAACTCGTGCAAGACGATTTGCAGCTGTTTTGAAGGCCAAAGGTGGCGCAACGCGTTATTGAGTAAGTGGTCATTATGTTTTGGTCCTTTAGTGTATCTCAATTTATTCTTCAACATTTAATCTTCATTGGCAAAGTATGAGCAACAAAACTTTTGAGCGCCTTTATTTCCAACACAAAGAACATTGCCCAGTTAGTCCTCGCATCCACTCACTAAATAAAGGCTGTTTGCGCCTTAAGAGTGTTACATGGTCAGACCATACGAGTTGAGTTATAGAGACCCATAGATGCTGCTCGAGCCCCTCTTATAATTTGTCCTAATATATGCAGTTATATATAGTTCGAATGCGAAACTTGAGCACAGGCGCACCCAATAATTTTGCAAATTTTACGCTAAACAACGTGAAAAAGCAACGAAACCGCAGCTATTCAAATAATTAAACAACACTCAAAACAAAACTACCTTATAAAACATAGAGCGATTTTCACAGATAGTAATTGCGATATTACAGATTAAATAATTTTTTTTTTCCATAAAAATTCTGAATTTAGAGTTACCGTCTACTTACTTTTTTTTTTCTGACTCTAATATGGGCTTGCTTTTGTTTTTTTAAACTCATTTTCCTATTCGGACAATTGTTTTTAGACAATTTTGAGGCATGAGTCCGGACTGAGCTAAGCTTATATAAAGGTCTGTAGACAGTAATGTTTAAAAGTCCTGTTGAATGGAGGTGCGGATCATCGCATCGACCCCACATTGTCTTAATTATAGAACTGCACGGGCCGGCCTGAAAGGCGCGTGCCGCCTACGGGTACGGGATTAATAAGTCTGTTGTCAATGGGCCGGCCGGACTCGTATTTTTTTTTTCGCCTTCCTGCAACCCGAAAAAAAAAATTTTAGAAATTGGCTTTTATAATTAATAAATTGTGGGATCATGGGGCTATTACTCCGTTTACTTTCAAAAACTTTAGTGTGGGAAAGTTTTCAAGTTTTGTTGCTCTTAGAAAACGATGTTATAACCGTTCGTTTTTGTTTTGCGTGTAGTTTACTAGTAGTGGCGGACTTTGCCATACGAGTGGGCCACCTTCCCCGACGAAAGGTCCAAATAATAAACCCAAACACAAATGTAGAATTTTAAATTTCAATACATGTATTTGTTTATTTTATTTTGATTTGTTTATTTTATTTTATTTATTAGTTTGTATTTTCAATACATGTATTATTATTTTATTATTTTACACTATCATTAATTTGAATATTATTTTTATTTTAATGCAGTAGTTAATATTAACAACTTTGCTTAATATAAAATGCCTGAAAAATATTTATATATTGATAAATTGGGTCGTCTTTATATTTTTTTAATTTTCTGGAATTTTAGATTTCCCCCCCGTAATTATGGGTCCGTACGGCCCGGGCCGGGGCGTAATGTTTGTTTCAAATATGTCATGGGCTCGGGCCGGGCCGGCACTCAATTTTCAGGCCCGTGCAGTCTCTAGTCTTAATGCGTTAGTTTACACGCTTAAAACTATCGAGCTAAATTAACGCTCCTTTATTGATTTAAATTCTAAACAGCCGATTTAAATCCTTTTCCCTTTAAAAACTCCAAGAAACGCTCCTTCGCGGACATAAACGCACCACCTCAGCCCTCCCTGTTTAGTGCACTATACGCTTAATGTGAATTTGGCCGAAAAACTACACATTCTTCTCCGATGGAGCGTTTTTTTCTATAGGAGCCCTGATTGGTCCGTCATATCACGTGACAGAACCAGCTTCGCCTTTGCAGCAAGAAACAATCGAATAATCACTTCGCTTGTTTGTATTTGATTTGTAACATCAATGGCACATAGAGAAGCACAGAAACTTTACGGTAAGTACAATTTTTAAATTTCATTCTTAAAAAAAGGTTGTATTGTTTTTTCTGTGCATGAATTTTGTTCATTCAGTAAACACTCGTAACTAACGAATCTAAAAATTCAGTGTCAAATTCATCTTGCATATGCATTTCTGAAATCGGAAATTTGGTAAAGAAACATGTATAATCAACTTAATGCTATGACATGAATGAGCATTTTGGTCTGGAAAAAAAAAAAAATGAATCTTTTTTTCCCGCGCAAACACAAAGCGATCTCATAAACAGCGGCGTTTTCAGTGGGGGGGGGGGGGGTAAGAAAACAAATAAGTTGTTTAAGTGAAGATTTTTTACTTCAGCTATAGAAATTTTTTCTTACGCACTAAGAAAGACATTGAGAAAGTAAACAAGGGCATTGCTGTTGTTAGGGGTGTGGAATAATCCTCCTATAAAACACCAGACACTCCGGCAGTGTTTTGACATAATGTCCGCGCCGGCGTGAGGCCTTTTAGGCACTTTTTTGCCTGGCCTCAGTGTCAGTAGTTCTCAAGGTTTCGTTAGAACGTAGACACGCTGTTAGGTGTTGTAGTTAACCGAGAACGGATTGTGTTAATAATAAAGACCGATATTTTAATGATTAAAAAGGTGGTATAATGCCTATGCAGGAATCAGGTAAGAGCTTATGATTTTTTACCTAGATTTATTGTGGGATTTTGAAGAATCTGTAGATAAGATTCTACAAGGGGTGTTTAGCAGTGGCAATCATTTTATGGAAGTAAAATAAGATCTTTTACATGAATTTCTTTTTTCTCGGGATGGAGGGCCGTCGCCCCCTCTGCCCCCCCTTTTAATCCGCCCTTATGTTTAAGTACATGTTTTTGAAAGCATATTGAAAAAGAAAAAAAAAGTTTGTAGGAACACAGAGTGATAAATTTGTGTTCCTACATTTCATAAGTAATTCAATCTATTTTTAAATAAATGGCCATTAAAATTAATTTTAAACATTAACAAGTCCACACACCCAAGAAAAGATTAAGATCGCAGTGAATTAATTTTGTGGAGTACTTTGCTTAAAACTTATTTATCAAATTAGAAGTACATTGGGTAAATTTGAATAGTATTGCTATGATATAATAAAATTGTGTTCTTACAAACACTACTTTATTGCAGAATTAATTAAATTTAACAAAATCATACATAAATCACTGTTCAATATATCAATTACATTATTACATTGTATGGAATACAAATATATCCTACACAGGGCTGCGCTGCCCATGTGTGCAATGTGTGCGGTGCATACAGCCGCCAGATACTCAGGGCTGCCTCGAAGCGTCCCTTAAGTTAGGAACACTGTAACACATTCTTAAGTCTATGGTAAAAGTGGCAGCACCTTTTATTAAAATGGAATCTTTGACAATGGAAGTTAAAATTGGGAATGTTTCACTAATTTACTTTGATCTGAATTAACCCAATGTTTCTTCATACTTACTATGCTTTAGGGATTAAACATTACCTGGAAAGAGCAGCGGCTGTCATTGCTGTTTTTGTTAATGAGCAGCCGAATTCAAGTGACTATCAATGGATGTCGTATGAAAGGGCAGTATATGGAATTTTCTAAGTTTTTTTTTTCTTTTTCTAAACTTTCGGAATTAAAAATAAATAAATATATCCATCATCAACGTTTATGGATGACGTAATAAAGATCTACACAGTATCTCTGGCAGAGTATCTTGGGAAAAACGTTCTTCAAATGAGAATATTAACGATTTTACACATTTTTGAATTAGGTGACCAGTTATCGCAGCTCATTCAGAATCAACTGAAAAATTATTTTCAACCTTTAGATTAGTCCAGCAGCAAATAGGTCAATTAAACTTGGTTCCCATTAGAACACCGAAAGTGAAGCAGCACCAGAGTGGCTTGTTCATGAGAGGGTGTACTCCTCTCTCGACTGTACTGTGGACTGTGTAAACCAAAGATAATGCTGGTGCCCTAAAATTTTCGTCGCTGCAATGTCCTCTTTGTTCAAGCGATACTGCTGGGGATGTCAATCCAAGTGCTAGGTCTCTCATCTGGAATGGATTCAAAATTAGAAGACCACTCATAGGGGCAGCATTGGTCTGCCTATTTGGTGCCCCCATAATGAAATGACCAACATCTCCTACCCTCATAGAGGTCAAGTCTAATGCAAGTAGGCTGTTGACCTGACCATTAGAAAGAAAGAAAAGAAAAAACCTTTAGATTAACTCTTTTAGCCCCTGAGGACACAAAAATCACCTAGTGCCGTACAGGATGGAGTCTTATCCTAATTTGTACGCTTTAAAAAAAAAAAAAAGACATTTTCCTCAAAAATTTAATAACTAGCATTTTATATTAGGTTTTAGTTACAAATTCAGTATCCATTATCAAAAAAAAAAAAAAAAAAACATATTTAATTCAAAGATAAATCAGGTTAGAACGGGTTGATCTCATAGAGGAAGGGTAGGGTTAATACAGTCGAAGATGCGTAACAAGTTGGATTGTGAAAGGTTTCAAAAATTAAAAAATGGGAAAAGAAATCTAAAACACTTTCATATTTTAAATACACACTGAAGTGCTATATGTTAAGAGTATCATAATCCATGAATCGGCCCTATTAGTCTTTCTTGCTTCATTACATAGGAAAGTGTATCATAATACATGTGTAGGTCCTATTTGTAATCCTTGTTTCATAACGTTAGAAATTGCATCATAATCCATAAATGTGCTGTATTTCTCTTCCTTGTTCCATAAAACACTTCTTTGGAATTAAAATCTATATTAAAACAGGGTGTGAATTGACGGGGGGGGGGATGCCCGGGATTGCCCCTGGCTGAAAAATGTAATATCCCTGGCTAGAGAGATATTAATTGATCCCTGCCAGGGATACTATTTATCCCCTGCTGGAGAAATGTTAAAATTAGTCCCTGTCCTTACAAATTCAACAGTACCTAACAATTTTAAGTATTGAAAATAGAAATTATTTTATTTACTAGACAAAAGAGCAAGTTACAAATGTCCCTTTGAAATCGATATATACATGCCTGATGCCACTTCCCATTCTGCAACAAATTAAGACTGCAAAATGAACGAACAAGCGCTGTTTCACCACAAGCCGAATTTGAGGGTAGACGTAGAATCGACATAGGCAGGAATATGTGTGCACAGAAAATCTGGGGTCGACTTTTGTTTAAGTGCCTTCCCAGACATGTTGGCGACTGCATTTGTCATGTAATACTTAATATATTATGTGAAGAGCATTTTACGTCTTCCCTCCTTTTTTTTTTTCTTTTCAAATGTCCCCCCCTGAAGAAAATGTTCAATTTGCACCCTGTATTAAAATTGCCTATTTAAAACTCTTTTACAATCTTTGTCAAACATATTCTAACGATACTTCACCTTTATTGCTAGAAGTCAAAGTTCTTATATCAATGCTTATATCAATTCATTTAAGTCCAATTTAAATATTTTTTTTTTTTTCGCTCTTAATTTTCCCATTTCTTCAAAATTTATTATTATTTTTTTTTACCTTGACTTCAGAATAATTGGATAGATATGATATATCGTTATTTTATTAGCAAAATGCTTAGAATCCAATATTCCTGGAAACATTACATAGTATCAGAGCTGAAGTTTCTAGAAATATCTAATTGCTTATAAATAGGAAAAAATAATATTAAATAATTAAAAGTATACATAATTTTGTCATCTGTTACAAATTAGCTACCTTTAATAAAAAAAACAATTCTTGGTTAATTCCTAGTTTAGGGGTCTTCTCGGCACAATTTCAAAAATTGCCAACTTGGCGCATTTCCTCATTTTGTCCATGGGAGCTCCAACACTCATCTCCTAGGGACAATGGCGAATCCAGAAATTCTCTTTTGGGAAGGGCTAAATTTTGAAAAAAGCTTATTTCACAAATACAAAATGTACAAAATAAAGCAAAATTTTAGTCTAAACCAATAAAAACTTTTGGGAGAGGCTAAGTGATTAAAAAAAGATCACTTTACATATTCAAAGTGCATAATGTTACCCTTTAACAATCTCTTTTTTTGGGGGGGGAGGAGGGTGAAGCCTCCTAGCTCCTCCCCTGAATCCGCTACTGTCCAGGGACACTACGGAGAAAACGCTAGAGACCTGCACGGGCTGGGCTGGCCCGCATGCCTTACTATGGGTACAGGAGTAATAAATCTGCTGTCAACAGCCTGGGCCGGGCCAGGCTGGACTTGTGTCTAGTGTTAATTTTTTATTCGCCTTCCTGCTACCTGCAAAAAATTTTAAAACTTATGCCTGAAAAATATTTATTTATCGATTTATTTGTTCATCTTTATATTTTTTAGAATTTCTGGAATTTTTGAACTTTTACTCCTTAACTATGGGCCCGCACAGGCTGGGCTAGGCCGTGATGTTCGTTTCAAATTTGTTCTGGGCCGGGCCTACAAATTCAAGGATTCCTCGAGCCGGGCTGGGCTGATACAAGCAGGAAAAGCACCATCATCAGCACCAAATGATGAGCTGGTAAGAAATTTGTGCCTGCTTTTATTTATACTTAAACAAGTAAAGAATAAATCCCCAATATATATATATAGTATACATTCCATATGGAAAATACTTTCAAAACTCTTAGAAAGTATATTCAGAAGGAAAACCCAATAATATCGGATATACTATATCCCTGAAATATCCCAAATTTATTGTTTATAATGGAGCCTTGGTATGAATTTTGTTTTAGTAAATCCATATTTAAAAATTTTTTGAAATGTGACTTTGTAATGATCATTGTATTAGGGTCAATCCAAGTTAAATCAACAAATGGGTTGTACAGCACAATTTTTGATTTTCATAAGATTTTACAGGTGATGTATACCTATCGTCTGTAGTCTGTAATGAATGAGGAAATGGCAAAATATAAAGAAAAGCCTAATAAGAACTACAAGGTTTTATTTTCAAGTCAGGTTATATTTTTAAAATATATTTCAATTAAATTTGTTTCAATAAAATGTTTAATTTAGTAATTATATTTGAATGGTTAACCTATTTTTATTAGTGGTTATGGGTGGATTTTTGTATTATACTTCTAAAATGTTGTATCTCCTCTGTCTTTTAGAATAACAAGATAATTTTTGTTTTGTTTTAAAGTAGTGTGTAAATGCTTTGTACCCTATGATTTAGACATTTTTATCAACTGTCCCACATGAGTTTTTTTTTTGGGGGGGGTGGGGGTGGGGGAGCACATTTTTAAATTTTTCTAAAGTCTAAGAAATTCTACTTGATGAATGACCACCAACAGGGGTGTAGCCAGAAATTTTTCATGGGGGGGGGGGGGTGTTACGACTACTGCAACTCATATGTATGCATACATGTGTGTGATAATGTAGTGAAGAATATACATTTTGTATGGTAAAAAATTTCTCATGGGGGGGGGTTATGACCCCCCCCTTGGCTACGCCCCTGACCACCAATAATAGCTAACTTTTTTTACCACACATAGTACAGGAAAAATAATTAATATTTACTTTTTGTCCATCTTTTTTTTTAATGCTTAAAATGCCCCCGCCCAAAAAAAACAGTCCTATTTGGTCTTTTTACTAATTTAAATAAAAATTCTACAGCTTTTAGAAAATGAGTCTAAAATGGTGATTTTTACTCATCTGCAGAATAAATAAATACTATATATCAAGAACAATTTCTCTTTTTAACAAATTAAAAAAAAAACTGTTTTAGGATAGGTAAATACATAACACCTGACAACATCTCATAAAAATCAAAAATGGTACAGCACAACTTTTGTTTTAAATTTATTGATTTTTTATGGAGTGAGCCATCATTTATTTTATCTGTGCAGATTGATGCTGAATTCAGATGTATGCACCCAAATGCAGGTTGTTTTCTGGGTGCATTTCCTTCCGTGTATAGCGAAAGGATAATAAAGTATGTCAACAAACATAGATTGGACATAAAGGAAAGAGTCACCGATCAATTAGATGGTATGTATGTATTTAAGTATAGTATTTTAATATATGTGTAATTGTTTAGTACTTGCGTATTAACATGTTAATTTTTTTTTTTTTTTTTTTTGCTATTTTTTCTGCTCAAACAGAATAATTTAACTTCATTCAAAGAAAATCTATTATGTACCTGGTATAACTGGATAGATTTTCTTAATGTTTCTGGGATGGGTTTTATCCCTTCTCCCTCCTATCTTCCAATCTAGAGGGGGTCTATCTCCAATTCATGCTATAGAAGATGAATAATTATTTTATATTCATAAATTATAATATATTCTTATAGAATGGGCATAATCTCTCATCCCTAATAACTGTGTTCATACATGACACAACCTTAAGTGTGTATCTCCTCTCCAAGATATATAAAACTTTTCCTGACAACAACAACAAAAAAGTGTTCTGAAGATTTAGTCGATAGTAGTTATCCTTTTCTTCTTATTATTCAAGCTGGCATAGGCATCCCTACCTAATGATTATTGGGGGAGCGGGAGGACAAAGAGCAAAATATTCTCTTTTTACTAAAAATTAACATTAGTAAGACAAAATATTAGGGATTATGTATCCCCCACCTTTCCCCATAGGTAAAGACGCCCAAGCTGATATTTGTATTACAAGCTGATATTTATATTTAATCCATTCCATATCTTACCAGACCAAACTTTATAATTCTTCATTAAAAAGTTGCATTGTTTTGCAAAAGTTAAGTGATACATATTAATATTTAAAAAAATTTCTCCTCTTCAGATAATTTTAGATCTCTGATGATGCTTGCTGAGCTCTTGCCTGTTGTCAGGCTGAAGAAAAAGAATTAAGTTTAATTTGTAATCTGCCTCTTATTTATTCTGTATATTTCCTCTTTTTTGTTCTTCGGCTGCTTTCAGGCTTGAGTCGATTGCTAAAACGATATATTTATGAATTTAACAGGTAGAGATTTATTTGTTTAAAAGAAAATCTTTGACTATAGTACACTTGTCTAAATGCTGCTTAATTAATAAATTTTTTGCTTCAAAATCTACTGACAAAAGCGAGCAATATTTGAAAAAGTTTTTTTTCTTTTACTTAGATAAAAGAATGTTATCTGTTATGCATAAATGTTTAGTATAAATGTTTTGTTAAAAAAGATTTATATGAACATAGTCAAGCTTTTAAATACTTCAAAAGTCCAGTTATTTGTTAATCTCAATATATCTTAATATTGTGCTAGAATTTCAAATGTAAAATGCATTAAGATCTTGACAAATCATCAGTTAGCTATATAATTATCTAAATGTGCAAGCTACTGATTCCTTATTTCAAGTAAATAATCACATTAACTATTTTTCAGGTCTTCATCGAAGGAAAACAATCTGAGGTTCTGTTCAGACATATTGGGGTGATAGTTTATTTGTTATTTTTAATTCATTACAAATGCTTACAGCTAAGAATACCTGTTTATTGGATTTCTACCCACAATTCCAAAAAATGGACTTTCCCCGATTTCAGGTTTTTTCCCTTTCCCATAAAAATTTTTAAAAATAACAATCCCATTTAAATTCTCAAAATGTCATTGAGGTTAATTGCTAGCAAACTTTTTAAAAATAATCAAGCCTTTTTGAGATAAATTCCAACAATATTTTATATAATTTTATTATATGCTTTCTCATTTTTAACTATTTTACTTTTGAAATTTGTTCTAAATATCTTATGACAAATATGATTAAATACTTTTTTTCTAAAAATATCCTCAGTTTTCCTATCTCAGTCTCTATCCTCAGTAAAAATTTACTAAAAATATCCTCAGTTCTTCCAGGAGCTTAGCAATTCAATAAATTTGGAGGGGAAGAGGAAGCTCTGTTACAGTTGATTTGGGCAAACAAAAAAAGCTCTGTACTGAGATAATTCATGGTTATCCTTTCCCTCCTCTAAGATATAGAAGGGCTTGAGTTCCCCCTTTCCTATGCCACTGACTGAGGTTACTGAATAAAATGCCTATACTGTGTTTAAATATCAGACGATAAAATGTTGTAAGTGTGAAAGTTCATTCTGTCGTTAATATGTTTCATGAAAATACTTTCTCTTTACAGGTAAATATATGCTTAGATGAAGCTGTAAACAGCCTAACTGAATCTATTTTTCATAATCCAACTTTTTTTTTCTAATTTTTATTCTACTGAAATGTGAATAATGATTTTATTCAAGTTCTCTGTGATTTTTTAAAACTTAATGTAGAAATAATACAAGTAAGTAGGCAAGGAATATTTAATTTTGTGATATTTTAATATTTTGTTGTATTTGTAACTGAGAATTGGCTTTTAAAGTCATCAATTTATTGTAGTTTGTCTCTCCATTTATATTCTCCATATTAAAGAAAAAAGTCACATTCAATCAAAAAAATATTCACAGAAATTGTTTATATAAATATTATATGAACATATTCTTTGAGTAAAATCAAAGAATAATCAGGAATAACTTTTTTCCCCCTTGAATCTTATAATCACTCTCTCTTTGTTAAATGTGGAGCTTTTAAAGCTTTTTGGAGACATGTTTTTAGCAGCACTATATTAATCCATAGTTGTACTACAAGCAAAATATCGAAATTTTTTTTTATCTGATCGGAGTTTTCAGCAATAGCAAAATTTAAGGACATTCCCCCCCCCCCCCTCAGGACATAAGATTAGTTTTCCCTATACTTTGTAGCTAAGATTATTTCATTTATTCAAGAACTGTCATCTATATTTATTAATGTTTTTAAGCTTCTATTGTTTGATCAAAAAACATGTTTGCTTTGCTTTAGCAAATAGCATAGCTGTGCACATGGTGGCCACTCGTCCTTGAAAACCTGGAATGTCCTTAAATTTTGCTATTGCTGAAAACTCCGATCAGATAAAAAAAAAATTTTCAATACTTTGCTTGTAGTACAACTATGGATTAATATAGTGTTGCTAAAAACATGTCTCCAAAAAGCTTTAACGGTGTTATTCGAAAAAATCATGTGATTTTGGTACATAATTACAAATAAACTATTTATGCCAGGCACTTCAAAATTTTGAAACTGTCTCTTTACAAGCTGTATTACATACTGCAAAGACAGGCCAATCTGTATCAGTTTCAATACTAATACAGATTGGCCTGTCATTGGCCTTTCATGCATTTCCAATTCTTAATTCTTAAGAATTGGAAATTTTCGCAAAGCGTGTCACTCTTCGAAAAATCTTGCAGCTCAAATCCATGTTTAAGAATTTTTTCTGAAAATTTCACAAAAGCCACAGCGTTTTCGCTTATCGTAGTGTGTAAAACAGCTTATGAAGAAACATCTGGAATTTTTCAGAGACCATGGTGCTATTAGTTTATTTCAATTTGTGTACCAAGACTAAAAACAGAGTTCTTTTTTTTTCGAAGAACAGCCTTAAAAAGGTGTATACTTTAGAGTTATCAGTGGAAGCAAAAATCTAATGTGCCATCAAAAAATACAAGAGATATTTTTTCCCATATAGTATGTTTGGATAATGGCCACTGCACTGTAGTTATTATTTTGTAAAAAAAAAAATGGATCCCCCCCCAGTATTTTGTAGTTACAAGTATAAATTTATTATCAAAAACTGACATGCATTTTAAAGATTTCACAGTAACTAGGAAAGAGAAAAATGTTCATTCAAGAATGAATAACAGGTACCACATACTTAGTGAGTTACAAAAAATTCAATATGTAAAAATATGTGACAGTAATTTTTCATAAAGTGTACCAATTTGGATGTATAGGTGCCTTATGTAAATATATATCTAATATATAAAATTTTCGCGTCACAGTGTTAGTTACCATACTCCTCTGAAACGGCTAGACCAATTTTAATGAAATTTTATATGTATATTCGTTAGGTCTGAGAATAGGTTTTTAACAGGGGGGGGGGGGTATGTCTCATACCCCTAAGTCATAAGGGTGGTCCACCCCAAAATTTTTAGCACCAGAGTGCTATTAGTTTTAATCAGGTATTTGTGCGTGTTTGCCAGATAACGTGGGGGGGGGGTTAATAAAATGTTGAAAGTCACACAAGGTTTGCAATTTTTGATAATGGATCGCTAAATGTGGTGCCAAAACGTGACAATTTATTATGAATATATTTCGAGTATAGTTAGAAAACGCCTGGCATATATTGTAAAACAGTTTTATTAGGCGATTTTAATATAGATTTCTATTCCGAAAAAGTGTTTTGTGAAACAAGAAGGAAAACACGGTACACTCGTGGATTAGGATGCCCATTCCAAACAGTATTTAAAATGTCTTTGTGGCATAGTTAAAATATGCCTATAGGACGAATATGCCTGGCGAAGATTGTAAAACAGTTTAAGTAGGCGATTTTAAGATAGATTCAGATTCCAAAGATGTGTTTTATGGTACAAGAAAGAGTTGATTCCTTTTTTAATGCCCCCACTCTCGCCAACCTAAAAAATCCATGTACTTTGGCGAGCTTTGCAGTCATCAATCTCTGGGAGTTATGCACAAGTTTCAACAGTACTTAGGTATTACCCCGGCGGTCCACCAAAGCAAGCAATTTTTCACCAAGATAAATGCCAGGCACATGAAATTGTTGATGGTTTGGAATATGATTGGCAACAGTTTGCCAGCAAATTTGACGAAAGAGTAGTTTGGCGGAAGTGACCGCCAGGATAATACGTAAGTACAGTTTCAACGCTCCCAAAAGAACTAGATGAAAACTAAAGTAAACAAATTAGCGATAAACGTACCAGTTAAGGAATTTGAAGACACTTAATTATTAAAACTACATTAAGTGGCAATACAAAATAAATATAAATGTAACGGCATGCTGTACTCACATGTTGTTCCAAATCGCCATTTTAATTCTAAATTACGATTGCCATATAAATGCAAAAAATCATCATGGTAACTGCATATGTTTAATGATCGCCAGGTAATAATACTGTTACCAGGTGCAGGTCGCCAAGTATGAAACATTGCCAAATTGTGAAGATGGGTAAACATGTTTACGATGGCGTGATGTTCTCAAGTAACCCTTATAAGGAGTTGAGGTGTAATTGAGTTGTGTTTTTGTTTCATGATGTCATTAGAAATTATGTGATTGGTCAAAGAAATTAACAGGGAACACAGTTAAGTTTGAAGGAATTATGTAATTGGTTGAAAGAATTTATCTGTAACCGAACCTGAAATGAACCGTTGAACATGCTTGTTTGTTCTGATTCATTGGTGGAAAAGTGCGCAGTTATTTAATATGGTTTTTAATAAGTGAAATTTCATTTTTTTAATATTAAATAAGGATAAGTTGTTTAAAACTGGAATTTGCTTTATGTTAAGATGCGTTGTATGAATTAAGTTTTTGTTGTATATGAAAATTTGAAAGTGTTTGTTAGGCAGAATATTAAACATATCCGCGGTAGGCTTAAATTCTGCTTATTTGGGTGCTTTTTGATGCATCAAAGCCATTAAGTAAGGAATTAAATAGAAGATTTGAGGTATGTGTTTTTGTTTATTTAAATATTCATTGTATGATTTACTGTATTGGTTTGCGGTTGAGATTTAATACTGTTTTCTTTTGTAGCATATTTATGTAAAGGTTATCGTATGCTGTGTTATTTTAATTTTATGTGAATTGCTGAGTAATGATTTGTGATGAAAAACGGAGGTTTTTAGTGTTTTAAGAAAGATGGATAATTTTATTCGATATAAATCGGTTTACTTACATGGATTTGCAGAAAACAGGTACAATACTTCGGTTTAATATGAATTAATGTATAAGGATTTTGGGGTTGTTTGTGCTGAGTTTTGATTTTATTATGTTTTTAGTAATGTAAATTTTGTGTGTTTTGAAAATATTAAAATCGAATGAATCTTTTGAGGGGGGAGATAGTCAGTTTATTTGAGTGTTTTTTGATTAATTTTAAACTGTGATTTTAACATTTTAAGGGAAATTTTGTTGTATATTTTTTTGCAGAAACATATTTTAGTATTTTGCCTCTTTTGAACGTTTTATATTATATATTTTTTAACGTACCCCATAGCCCCGAGGTAGTGCTTTGTTCATGTTCATTTTGTTTGTAATTGCATTTAAGTATGTGTACAAATGTTTGAATAAGCTGTTTAGATAAGTGCATTGTAGTTTTTGGGTTTATTTTTTCATATATAACTATGTATGTTTATGTTATGTTTGGCAAGAAAGCAAAGTTGCCAAGGTTAGATGTTGGTGACAAAAAAAAGTCGCCAACTCAACCTGCCCCCGTTTACGGTATTATTCCCGATTGCGATCTTGGTGAGAGTCGAGGCGTTCAAGTAGGAATCAACCCAAGAAAGACAAACACACTACACTCATGGATTATGATGCACATTCCAAACAATATTCAAAATGATGAAGTATGTAATATACTTGGTGAAGATTGTAAAATAGTTTTAGTAGACGAATTTAAGATAGATTTCGATTCCAAAGATGGGTTTTACTAAACAAGAAAGAAAAATACAGCACAGTCATGAATAATGATACACTTTCCAACTTAATAGAATAAGGAAGAAAAATAGGGACGACGCATAAATTATCATATGATTTTAATATATAGCACTATAGTGCGTATTTAAAATCTGAAAGTGTTTCAGATTTTCATCCTCTTTTATTTTATATTTTTGGACAAAATTTTTTATGGAATGACTATCAATGAGTCTCAAGGCCAAACTATGCCTGTTTGTGGCTTAGATTTCAGCACACCATGTTTTTCACACGGAGAATTATACGTGGCATGCTCTCAAGTGGTCAAACCATCCAGTTTATTTGTATTGGCTAAAGATGGTATAACAAAAAAAATTGTTCACTCTATTCCGTTAAGGGATTGATATTATTTTTTAGTAAAATTATTGTAATTAGCGATATATATAAATTTAAAGAATAAATTACAATGAATTAAAAATATAAATGTTTGGTATTGTTATTTTTATATTCCAGCATCGTTCACAGCGCTCCATGCCTCTTCCACTCATATACCATGTCTCACACATTTACAATAAGTTAGTCATTTCTTTCTACTAAAATAATCCTAGGAATAATTTATATGGCAAAACAACGTTTGCCGGGTCAGCTAGTATATATTTATTTATTTATTTGCTATTGTGGTGGACTCACAGTTGCCACGCTTTCGTTTGCTTTATTTTTCGGCAATTGGAAGCTGAGCAGATAGTTACCTTTTGTCTAGTTGGATAACATCTGGATCTAGTGCACCAGAGTTCTCTGGTTTGATCCCAGTTTTCACCACATGCTTCTCCTATGCTGCTCAAAGATTTGTTAATTAAAAATAAAGCTTTTTTTTTTTAACCGAAATATTGCACTTTTTTTTTTTTTTTTTTTTTTTTAACTAAGCAAAAGTGTTTTAAATTAATGTGTATGCATAAAGTATATATTTTAGCCTCCCTTCAAGCTTATAGAAATCTCAAGTAAGTAGACTGCTTGATTGTAAAGAAGTTTACAAGATATTAAAAATGTCTCTTGAAGTTACGAAAAAGGAAAAAAAAATATTCTTGTGCTGCTTTTTTTAAGTGATATTTTCTATGTCAAAAGAAAAATGTAAAATTTGTATATGTTTAATAAAAGATTTTTTATGACAAATAAAAGGATTATTTATTTACAAGTTATTACAAGCATTTCTTTCTTTCCTTCTTTTTTTTTTTTTTTTTTTTTTTAAATTCTCTCTCTCTTAAAACGGAAACAGTGTATTAAGAGAATTGGTTATAAACATCAATACTTTTTATTGTTCGGATATGAATTTAAAAAAAAAAAAAGAATTAACATTCAAATATTTTTTCCTCATAAAAATTATTCAAACTTTCAGAGACTAGTTTTACTCCAAATGAAATCATCAAATTTCTGTTATTTTCCAAAGTTGAAAATAATGTAGTAATTTTATACCTAGTTAAATAATTTGTTATATAGAAAACTTCAGTGCTTTTTTTTTTTTTTTTGATGGTGTTAGTAAGAGGTTTTAAACATTGGGTACTTCTAAGTTTGATTGATGATAACTTTTATCTATTAGTTATCATACCTAAATGTTTATTATGGTATTTAAAATGCCAAATTAGACCAGGGGTATAGATCCAGAAAAAAATATAGGGGTGTGCACATATTTTTGTCTGCTTCCTCTTATACAATTGAACTTGTATAAAAACCACTCTTTTATAGTTTAAATTTAATTGTGGGCAGTGGACATAGCCCCATTTGGATCCACCAGTGGCGTAGCCAGAAATTTTTCATGGGGGGATTATGACTACTGCAACTCATATATGTGTATACGTGTGTGTGATAAGGGAGTGAAGAATATACATTTTGTATGGCAAAAAATTCCTCATGGGGGGTTATGACCCCCCCTACCCCCCCCCCTTGGCTACGCCACTGGGATCCACCAATGGCAGCATATGAGTACTCATAGGGGCTCTCACATATATGAGGCTTTCAAACTATAAAAAAAAAAAATCAGTATTGGGAAGGCTTCCTTCAATATAGGGGGGTTGTTTGGGGGGGGGGGCTCCATTCTGCTATAAATGCATTTGACTCCCAACACCTTCTGGATTCGTTAATGGTGCCATGCGAGTACTTATGAAATACAACACATGCTTTCAAACACTACAATAATACGAAAAAAATCAGTATTGGTGGGGGGGGGCAGTGCCCCAATGTGTGTGTGTGTGGGGGGGGGAATATACGGAGCGCATTATGGAGTCTCCTTTCATAAATGCATTTGAATTTAAAAAATAATTCAATCCAATAATATAAATTTAATTCGTCTGGGGGGGCACCCCCCCCCTGTGGACCCACCATTGGTGCTATATCTTTACTTACGGGGTCTATAATTGGACTTGCTAACACTAGCATTAAAATACAAAAAGTTAAGCACTAGGGGGGATCCTCCCCCCCTTGAGGGAGGGGGGGCTTCTTTTAGTGATGTTGTGACATGATTAAGAAGTATAATCAATTAATAATTACACATTTTTAAGTTCAAGCAATGTGGACGAACCGGAAAGAAAATACTTGAAAACACTCCTTTTATATCTTAAAATAATCAAATTTAAGTCTAATATTTAATCAAAATTTCCTAAAACACTCCTTATCAGCTTAAAATAATAATCAAAATTGAGTACAGCTATATTAATAAAAAAAGAACAAATTTCTTAGAACACTCCTTTTGTGTATAAAATAAAGTCAAAGTGGAGCGTTTATAAAATGTTCATAAAAGGAGTGTTTTTCCCTCCACTGATTTTTATCGATAGGTGGAGTTAATTTAGCTCCATTGGGAGAATGGCTGTTTGAAGTGGGAAAAGGAGTGTAAATTAGCTCCGTCGGAGCTTATTTAGCTCGACATTTTTAAGCGTGTAGATAAGGGAGGGAAGCATTATTTAGAATACAAGATAGCCCTCCCATTTCCTTCCCTTGCACATATTGCGTCTCAATCTTGCGGGTCACTGTCGTGTTCAGGCCTTCCTGACCAGCGGCCCACATGGCAACCGGCCCATCGGGCGTTAGTCCGACCGCCCGAAGGCCCAGTCCGGCCCTGCAGTTCACACTGTCCTCAACTACACGTTCTGGATGGCAGATCAAATTTAATAAAAAATATTTAAATTAAAGCCTTTCTTGTAGCCATAAAAGCAAACTTGCAATACTTATTATTATTGTTTTCAAATTTCCTCTGTATCTTGGAAAATTTCATGTGAAGTGAATTACAGACATATGTGTAAATATCTCATAGATTACATACTTTGTTCATACAGGATATGAGAATATTTTTGTAATTGTGGTATTCATAGTATATCCATCCGTGTTGGCAGCAGCATACATATTTTCCATAATGCATAACATATCATGGTATTCTTAATGAAACATTCTTACAGAGGGTGTTTACACATTTTTAGAACGAATTCGGGGCCGCGAGACTACGCAGACGAGACAATTCGAGACTACGCAGGAATATGTTCAAAAGGTATATATGCAATACCTGTATCGGTCTTCATTTTTTCAAGGAATGCGCTGGTAGCTGAATGCTGTGGTAGTTTTCGAAGTATGACTTGATTGAGCCACATGTCTCGGCAAAAGCTGGTGAACATTGTTTTTTAGCTTTTTTAATAGATCAGTATCCCAGGGCCCCCAGACCTTACTTATTTTCTCATTCTCAAAATGTATACGATAGAGTAGTGTTAGTACGTACAGTAAACGTATGCATACTTGTTAGCTTGGGCCGACGGCCAATCCTCAGGTACCACTTGCTACGGGTGCGTAAAAATAATACTAACTTAACGGGCCGGATTTGGCCCGCGGGCCGTAGTTTGCCCATCCCTGGAATAAGAATATTTCTCTTTGGAAAGTGCAAAAACATATCCTTCAATCCACAGCTTGTTTACATATGACATTTTGCAAGAAGAATAAATTTAAAAGTAGCAGACGATACTTCTAATTTCAAATTATAAGCTGTTGCCAAAAATTTTTATTCTGAAACATTTACTTTTTTAAAAATTCTTTATCGAAATCATTCTAAAAAATGCGTAAACACCCTCTGTAATTTGATGTGTATATATTGTATTTCTGTCTCCTTAAATCATACTTTTTAGTTATTTTCTAATTGTATTAGCATCGTGTCCAGAGTTTTAATTTTTTGGCCAACTTGATTCAACAGCCCAGAATTTTCGAAGATTTTCTTCTAGTGACCTCTGTGGTATTTTAATATTTTGTTAACAATGTCTACAAAATTGTAATCTTGCGATCAGCCTTATTCCAACGAGCAGCATTTTGGAAGATTTTACTCATCTAATGTCTGTGTTAGTTTCATATTGTGCCTGTATATATATATAAAAGAGGAAAGTTTGTTTGTCTGTTCGCTATAGGCGCCCAGACCGTTCGACGGATCTGGATCAAATAGAGTGATAGATAGATAATAGTTTTTGAGTTATTTTATATTTTGCACAATTTTCGGCCACTTTTTCCCTTCTCCCAGGCCTTCCATGATTATCTATATACATGTTACGGTAAAAGTAATAAACTGGTGATTATATATAATAGCCGGTAATTATACATAATCACCACTAAATACGGTAAATATGATACATTTTTGAAAATTTATCAAATTAACTGGATTTTTTGCATAATTCCCAACTTGTAATGGTAAATGTGATAAATACGACTGATTGGGCCAGTAGAATAGAGTACAGTATTTTTTTTTTTTTTTTTTGTGTGTGTGTGTAGTTACTACTCAGAAGTATATTTTTTCGTTGGCCACTATGGCGTAAGAGACCACAAATTACAATATTTTATATTTTACAATTAAAAAGTCAATAAATCGTTATTTTAAGTTACATACATTTATTTAGTCTGAACGAAATTTGAATAAGGGACTGACAGGTGTAGTGAAATGAAAAAAAATATAATTTACATGAACTTGTACAAAACAGATGCACATAAAAAAACAAGCTGAAGAAGTTACATATAAAAACAAACTGAGCCCATTTTCAAGAGGAAAAAAAAAAAAGAAAAAAACCCACACACACATATTTTTTTCAAAGAACGTTAAATGCTTTTACTACAAATTACTAAATATTTTAAGTTTACTTATTTAAGCATATTAGACTTATGACATTTAGAATTACATTGTTTGCCACATTTTTTACATTTGCACTTATCAGACTCGCATTGTCCCTTACAAACACATCTCTGATATACCTGACCTCCAGAAAAAAATGTCTTTCTAACGCATTCTCGAAGTTATATTGCTAGATCTGGAACATCGTCAAGCAAAATATTTTTTTTTTCCTTCACAAATTGTGAATTGATTTCTGGTATACAACTGTGAAAGTTTCCTTGTTTCGTTCCTAACTGATAAAACTCTTCATTTTAAACTTCTAATATCACCTCTAATAAATTTCGGGGATTACTTCTTGCTCTGCCAACGTCCGGGATTCTTTGTTGATGCACAAAACGTAACCCTTATGACCATTTACTGGTGTGATTGCTTTCCAGCCAAGAACTTAGCAATATCCTGGTTTGCACGTTCAACCGAACCTTGAGTCTGGCTGTTCCTAAGTTTTCTGTGCACAGTTTTCTGATACGGCCACATTGCTCAAGCTTCTACGATTTTGTTATTAAACTCACGACCGTTGTCACTTCGCGGTTCATTGGGAGCTCCAAATATAGTATAAATATCAATTAGGTGATATCACTTTTCAAAACAAATTATCATATCTTTCTTTCGTCAGAAAATCACTGTTTGCCTTCTTAGTCTCCATTATATTAACTAATTTGGAATTAAAACGCTCAAGCATACCAGACATTATTCAATATTTTATAAAATACGAGAGGGTAGCAAGAAAACGTCTAGATGCAACGAAATAAGACAGTTACTGAAATCACGTGGTTGTCACTTATTGATAGAAGTACAACAGTTATGCAAATGGAACGAATTTTCGCATTTGCGAATTGTAAACAAACACGTATCCTTGGCGACAAAACTAAATAAACTGAAGCTGTTTGTAAAGTCCAAAGAAACTGATAACCACTGACAGCACTAAACACACGCATTCCAGTTTTCTTACGAAAACTCGTACAACGAGTTTGTCGTATACTAATGCACCCCTTGTATTAGCATCGTGCCAAATGTTTTAATTTTGTGTTGAACTTCATTCCAAAAACCATATTTTTCTTTTAAAATTAATGTCACTCTCCTGTGGCAGTTAATTAAAAAAAAATTGATGTGTGTGTATTAGTGTATTAATATGAATTACTTATATTTAGCTACATATTGATTGATTTGTGTTTTCAGACTTCTGTAGTCTGTTACAAGTATTAACCTGATATTGTTTAGCATTTATGTTGTTTGATTGTGAATTCTGATTTATGTGTTTCTACACTTTCTTAAGCTCTGTAAAATTCCTGTCTGCTATAATATTTAGTATTTATCCGAATAAATTATGTTTTGTCTAAACAGAGTGTTTATTTGACTCTCTAAATCTATATGAATACTGAGTTTAGTGACATCGATTTAATACTCTACAGAAAGTAGCATTTGAAATTTTAGTTGTCTGTAGTAAATTGCACTTGTATGTAATGTACAATTCTCCGTAATAATCTTGCAAAATATTCTCATTAAGGAAAACAGTTGATCAAATTCTTCTGAAATTTATTTACAGTAATAACATAATTTTATGCACTGTATGGGTGGATGATCATCACAAATCTATACAAAAGATTTAACGTCTGTATTATTTGAAAATTACTCAGAATACTAAGTAATTTTATCATAAGTAAATTATCGTAATATAATCTCAGAATACTCTGATGAATTTGTCTTCTAGAGTAATTTAAATTTCCAAAAATTTTTCAAATGAAATTAAATTTTTAATTCAATAATTTCAAATGAAAAGATTTATATAATGCTTTATCACTTAATGTATTTGGACAGTGAAATGGGGTTGTTTTGTTGAAGACAGAAGCAGGAAACAAAGTGACTGCATATACAAACAAGTTATTTATTTATGCAAGAATTACCCTAGAAGAGGTTCTCAAACTGTGTGCCGTGGCACCCATGCCAGGGGTGCCATGTTGAAAATCAAGAAAAGTGTTTTGGTGGAGTATAATCAAGTAATTTCCTATGAACCTGTGTCCCACTAAAAAGCTAGCCAAGCCGATGACCAAGTGGGCGATAGTAAAAATATTTCAGTCAAGTTCGTGACAGCTCTGTGTCCAGCAGCCTCTCTTTTACAGAAACTCCCTGAAATGGATGGGGATGTCAAAATTCTATATCCCTTTTCTCCAAGAGAGCACTTTCTTGATAGTTAGTTCTATAAACAGCATAAAATAAGTAGTTCAAAATACATCCAAACATTTTCTAACCTTCATGCGTGCCGCGAATTGTTCTTAGCCTGACAAGGGTGCCACCGCAAAAAAAGTTTGGGAACCTCTGCCTAGAACATAGAAAAAGGTACCCTACTAGTTGCATAGCGCTAGCGCTTTGAACTGGAAGACTGAAGGTGCCTGGTTCAAAACCAGGTCGCGTCCATCGACCTAACCGTTCAGAGTTTTCCGTAGTTTTTTCAAAAACTTAGCGTGGATACGGATTACGATCCCTAAGAAAGACCGTCACGGAGCGCACCCCACCCATAGGCCTAGATCTGGACTGTAGATAATTGGACTTATCCCACGACACAAAAAAGGGTAGTATTGGTATTTGTTTGTCTTTTGTTATATTTTAAGCACTAGTGTGGAAGAATAGCAATTTTGTTAGTGTCATCATAATCCAGTGGTACTTGTTATATAACTATAATTAAACAACTCAGGAAGACCTTCCTTGTCCCACTGCCATGGTACGATCACCAAGACGGTTCAGAATAGCATAGTCGGCAAGTTTACTATTTAACATGAACACTACTTCTAAAATAATTATTTACAGGTACATGAAGACGACGTTTCTGACCCCGCATTGATATGTGATTCTGAACTGTCTTGCTAGATCCTATCCTTCCGAAAAGTCTGTAAAACTAATTTCGAATTACCCTGTGTTTGTAAGTTTTCTTTGAGAAATTTGTAATTCAGCTACTGACTGAATCCAAAATAAAAGAATGAAATATATAATAACAAATCTAATGCATGTTTTCTTCCACCTGCAAAGAGTTTAAACTTGATTTCTTAATTTTCTATCTTTGTTTTTTAAAATTTATTCTTATATACGTAAAATTTATTCTTATATTCCCTCCCACCCCCCTAAAAAACATATATATGTACTATTACTTAATGCTTTACTTGGGATTCAATATTACGCAAGTTTAGCTATTTTATATTATGTATATATAATACCGGGTGATTCAAAATAGATGTTAAGGCGATTATTTTTTAAACCGTACAGGATCGAAACATACTTCAATTAGAAAAGTCCGTCAATTAAGAGTAGCTTTCAGATATGGCATTTTTTTTACTGGGGGTTGAATAACTATTAAAATACGAAATTTAATTTTTATACGGTCCCTCCTTTTCTACCTTTTATATTTAGAAGAATGTTGCTCTTTGCCTAAGAAAGTTAATAAAACAAATCCCGTATCTCTAACTGAAATAGTTAGGGAGAAAATTAATTTTGAAAATGATGACTTACACCACTTTACCGACTGTGTTGGCGTCCGTTTTCAGGGGGGGGGGTTTCTCCAGATGTAACGTGAATACGCGTTAGAACCCCTTAGAAAGTCCTCCTACCAAGGCACCCCCCCTTGGCAGATCGCCCTATTGTAGCGTTGCCATAATCACAGAGGGAAAAATCTTTACGTTAGGGGACCAACTATCAGTTGCTGAAAGTTAAATTAAGATCCCATTGAGTAATCAAACGGGTTCAGATGTGTTAACAGGTACATTTTACCTATGGACGCCGGCAGAATATTTCGGGGGGGGCAAAGACTACTTCAACGTATGGTTACCATGTTGGAAAGAGCAAAAAAGCAAGGGAAAACACTGCATACAAAAATCCACGGGGGGGGCATTGCTCCCCCCTTGCCCTATGCTGCCGGCGTCCATGGTTTTACCTAAAATGATCGTTACTGCTTTATGAAATTAGCGATAATTTTGTCTTTTAGGGGGGTCATCCACTAATTTCATCAAACTTCTAGAGAAAGAATTTTAAAGTGTAAAGGAGAATGACAAAATAATGGTGAAGGTTACGATGATGTGGTAAATTTTACTAGAAACTTCCAAATATGCTTAACAGGAAAATTCTAGCTAAATTAGGATTTGAGGAGTCAACGGTGTATATCAAGAGACAATTAACTTCATCGGAAAATTAATTACATTTTTCTCACTTTTGAGACATCTCCTTATTATTGGCGACGAATGCCAAAATTTTCAAATTGATATATCGCGAAAACTTTTTCACTTACAGACACGGGATTTGTTTTATTAATTTTCTTGGGCAAAGAGCAACAGTCTTCTAAATATAAAGGATAGGAAAGGAGGGACCGTATAAAAATTAAATTTCGTATTTTCGATCACTTACGGTTTAAAAAATAATCGCCTTAACAATTATATTGAATCACCCGGTATATATTATATCGATTTTTATAAGTTATAATGCAGTTATTTATAAGTGTTATTCGTAGTTTTTTAGTTCTCGGCCACCCCCCCCCCCCCCGAAAAAAAAATCCTGACTACGCTAGTGTCTCTTTGGGTCCCCTTTTTCAAAATTGAACGAAACATTTATTTATAGCGTCTTACAGAATGGATTTAATAATTTTTGCACAAAAATAATTTTTCTTGAAAATTTAATGAAATTTTTTATTTGAGAGAAATTATTCTATCAGGTCTGAAAGGCTTGAAGTATGATATATTTTCTCTTGCTCTGACAAATTTTATTCACTCAAATAAAAAACAAACAAAAAAAACTTGCATTTAAAAACAAATCTGGAATTTTAAATGCAGTTTTTCAGTCATTTTTGAGCCCATTTAATTGTTCTTAGAAATTTGAAGGGAAGCTCAACCTTTCCGTGCCTTTTCAGTAATCCGGCACGGCAGGATCGTACCCAGAAAAAAATTTCGGGGGGGGGGGGGGGGACCAAACGGTGAAAAAGGCTAATTTTTTCACAAAAGGCTTCATCAATCATCATTATTGTTTTGTTAACAACATTTTAAATTTCGGGGAGGGGGGGGGACCGGACCCCCTGGGTACGGCCTTGAGGCCCGGCTTTTTCATATCAGCTGTTTGCTCCGCTTCTTTCTCTAGATCCATAATGCTTCAAAACTCCCCCTGCGTAGATTTCGCCCTCGAGATCAAAACGAGAAGATCAGTTTCTGCACTGTTCATGCTGAAACAAAACTAGTTTTTCAAGGTCTTAGCGGATGCACGCGCATATTTCAACAGACGAAATCCAAAAACGAAACGTGATACACGAGACGCTGGGCAGGGCGGATTAAAGTGCTCTCTGGCGATTTGGCGTGCAGTCAGACTCCTTTGGCAAGAGTCGTTCCTCCCGCTGTTATACACTGCACGCTAGGGGTTGCCGCCCGCACCGCAACTTGATCCGCGAAAAACAGTAGAGCTTCCACATTCTTTTTCTGTTGCAGTATATTTACATACAGCATTTCAATAATCCGTTTCTGTCACTGCTATGGAATAGAAGTAAGGTGTTAGAGGGGGAGGGGGGTGGGTTTTTAAAAAGTACATATTTATTTATGCAATAACAATAATGGAAAATTGGGAAATTCAACGTTTGAGCATGAAATTTTATCTCGCAGCTATTTACAGTTTTCTTGTTATCTTTTTATTTTTTCTTAATGTTTTACTTCTTTCCCTTGTCTTGCCTTTGCCATTGGAAAAAAAAAAAGACAAAATGTCATTGACAATACAAGAAATTTCCAGATTTCACCGTTCATTTTTTTTTTTTTCCCTGTCTTTATACATAGACAATGTTTTGACTGAATTACAGTAAGTTGTATTTAAAACAAATAAGAAATCTTTTGCGGTTTAAAACAAAGTCAACAGTAAAAAAATTATCTAGAATTTGCTTTCTCATTTAATTTTAAGTTTTTAGCTATTTACCTTATTAATTTTTCACTGAAACAAAATGGTCCAAAGAAAGTCTTAAAAAATCGTTCTTGAATACGAATTAGTTTTTTCTTTCATTGAATTAGTAGTTTGTGCTTGATTAAAAGAATTTAGCATTTTATAAATATAGATTATATGTAAATGAACTTTACACAAAGTTTAACATTTACTTTCTTACCGTTACAAAGACGAGCGGTTATTATTCTTTGTTGTTACACACATTATTGCTAGCCCATATTAATCTTTCAGTATCCTACAAGAATCAGTAATGCAATTTTCGTCCTCGCTTCAATCTGCATCCATGGGAACATATAGGTTTAAACCCGAAGAGTTTATCTGCATCTATAATCCATATCTATTAATTGCTAAAACCCCGGACTAAACATTTAATAAAGAAGGGTTTTCTCTAATCGTATGTAAATTCATACAAAGCCAAATGATGATTGCTTTTTAACTGTCCACTGTTTCTTTTTTATTTCCGTAACATATTACCTTCAAATCTAAAATTTTTTATTCATATTTAAATGCATGCATTTAAATATGAATAAAAATTTTAGATTTGTAATTTTAGACTGCAATTTTAAATGCATTAAAATATATATTTAGAACAATTAATCAACAAATAAAATAAAAAAATATTAGGAAAAGAACATGGAATTTCTAACTCTACTGTTTTTCGCGGATCAACTTGCGGTGCGGGCGGCAACCCCTAGCGTGCAGTGTATAACAGCGGGAGAAACGACTCTTGCCAAAGGAGTCTGACTGCACGCCAAATCGCCAGAGAGCACTTTAATCCGCCCTGCCCAGCGTCTCGTACAAGACACTAGCAGTAGCAGCGGAAATTACATAGCCGGAAACCAGTTTGCCATAAAAGTAAATTTATCACACATGTGATATTCAGCGCCATCTGTTGGATAACTGTTTCCCTAGCTTCAAGCTGACGAACCATCTTAAACACAATTTGCATGTTTTCATGAGTAATTTTAGTATAAAATAAGGTAATTATATGTATATATATGTATGTAAGTATACAAAATTTATTGCTAAAAAAATAATATATAAACAATTCTTGTTAATAAAGCTTTTTTAAAAAAAATTACACTAAGAAGAGATTATTTTTCACGAACGCATTATTATTATTATTTGGAAACAGCTTGACAGAAATATGCATTAATTAAAAAAAGAATAATTGTGCAAAGTTCAACTTAGAAAGAAGGGCAGCTACCCTAGGCGCAAACGTATAGGGTTCAGTACACAGGTTTTTTTAGGTGAAATATGATCCTTTATAGCCTAATTTTTATATAGTTTTCATGGAACTACATTTAATGGAAATTTGTAACACATCTAATTATACCAGAATTTATCACAGCCTACATAAGTAAATATATTTACTTTTGAAAAATTGTAGAATACATATTTTACAATTTCTTCTCAGTTTCAGCAGAAAATTCGAAATCATTTAAACACGATTCGCTTTCTCTTGTACCTTTAATATGAATTAGCAGTAAGATTTTACAGAAATTAAAATAATTCTTTCATTTTTAATAAGGAATTTTTTTAAAATTCGCATTAGGAAAAGGTTATTTCACAAGAACATTATATTTTTGATAAGACTTGACAAAAATTTGCATTAAAAAATGTAATTGCAACAAAGTCGGGCGTAAAAAGAGGGGCAATTGCTCCACACGCCAAAATAGAAGGTTCAGTAATTAGATCACATTAACCCTCTCGTCACCCTGAACCTCATATGAGGCTCCTACTTCAAATAGCAATATTTAGAGAGAAAAAATTGAATGTAGTATTTTTTTCTTTCAGTGATATCAATAGCATTCATTCAAATAGGAAGTATAGGAGGCTCTTAACTAGATGCATCAATCGTGCCTAGATTGCAGTACTAGTCCATTTTAGCTCATTTTTTTACAGTTTTCGCTTCATTGTTTTAGGAGAAAAATTCAGAAAATAAGGACGCTGCTTTTTGACCTTTTTGTTTTGTTTTGTTTTGTTTGTTTTTAAGGTAAGTATAGTTTTTTTTTTCTTATTCCTCAACCTTTACCTAATAGGTGCATCTTTTAAATTAATTTGAGCGTAACAAAATGCTTCGAAAATGCAGAAATGAATATTAGAAAAATCTAATATGAATCGACATTAGAAAAAAATATTGTTGCATGATTTATAATAGTATTTCAGATGCATTAAATGCTAGACAGATTTTTTCTCCGATTTTTCATAATTCGGTGACGAGAGGGTTAAAATATTTATTATCAGGGTTGAAAAAAAAGTATTGTTTTTGAAAAAAAAAAAAAAAAAAACTTTGTTTTTTTTGTAGTTGTTGTTTAAAGCAGTTTTTGTTTTGTTTAAACCAGGTTTTTAAAAAATCCTTTTATAATTACATGCATACAAATATATAAATAAAATTACTTATAAAATGTTCAAGTAACAATTAATATTCCTTCTGAAAGTAGTTAAAACTAAGTAAATGAACAATTGTTGCTACTTATGTGGACATTGAAATAATTAAATTTTAATAATCTATTTAGAGAAACTATTTTTTAAATTTAGTATATAATATAATACAATAGTAGTTGTTTACTACATAATACTTGGACTATTACTCTTAGATTCATCAGTAATAATGGCGGTAAGTTGTTCAAACTGGACACCTTTGTGCACGCCGTACTATTTATTCACTGGAAATTTCTCTTTTATTCATACTTTCATAGATTTTTAAAAAATGATTCTTAATCTCGGATGAGTCCCAACACGGCCGAGTGGTTAAGGCACTGAAAATGGTAGACGGTTGAAGTGTGAAGGTTTCGGGTTTAGGCCCGTCACGCAGCTGTCTGGAGTTTTGGTCGGTTTTCTCCAGATATAACCTGAATAGGTTAGAACCTCTTAGAAAGTCCTTTGCCCAAGGCCTCCCCCCATCCTAGTCAGATACCCCTCGAGCAGGTTTGCTTTAATACAAACAATACATTTCGGATGAAATAAGCATTTTTTCCCTTTCATCATCTTAAATTTTTAGCACTTGATCCAACTTATAAAATAATATCACTCGGGTTCGCTCTTTCTTGGATTAGAAAAGCGGCTATCGCTTGGGCTCAAAAAAATTATCCAGAAATCATCTGTAATGTCTATACATTTAATAAATATAATAAATGAGTACAAAATAATAAATAAGTACAAAAACATGAAACAATCAACTCCCCTTAAAATGCGCACCATAAAACCCAAGGTCAACTAGGCCGCCAAACCACCACCCTCTTGATAAGGGGGAAAGCGTAGACCGCCAAACCTGTAACACTGATGGAGTGTTTCTTTGGAAAGCAAAAATTATATTCTAAAAGGCTGTATTCCCTTTTCCCCTCCCTTCGCGTAGAAATTCCCCGTCCAATTTTCTCTAAGTCCGATTGCATTAAGAAGTGTTTCTATCGCCATCCGCTTGTAATAATGGCGGTGGGTGTCGGTAGTCTCACAACGGAAGTGCGTGCATGCGTAATGTTGTCCTCGGTTTTCCTCCGATGAGGGAGGTATTTGTGAAGCTTGGCCCAAGCACTGTTTGAGTTCAGTGTATCAATGGGTCATAAAGAGGCGTTTGGCCCATGCACCCTGGACAGTTCAAATCCCAAGCACCGTTTTAGGATGAAATTTTTAGTACTGGCCCAATCAGTATCTGCAGTGCACATCCCATGCACCCTTTTAAGATGAAGTTTTGGATACTGGGCCAAGCTTTGCATTTCGCGTAACGATGAGAAGCCAATCAAACTGGTCATCGCCCAAGGAAATGCCAATCACCCATTGCTACTAGGGTAAACACTCCAACTTGCCTAATAACTTGAAAGGTTGATAGAATCACTTTCTAAAATATGTATAATCTTCCGCGGTGTAACGGAGTTGTCGCGAATTAATTGTTTCATCTGTTCCATCTGTGGTGTCCAGAGGAAGATGATAAATGCCAACGGTTCTAATGCGAGAAATTTCATCTGGGAATCGTCCCAAAGTAGCTCAGTGGTAGAGCACCCGCACGTTTGCGGCAGGCCTGGGTTCGATTCCCAGCTCTGGAATTTTTCGCATAGTTGGTAAAAAATAAAAATTGATCAGCCTAAACACTCCAACTTGCCTAATAACTTGAAAGGTTGATAGAATCACTTTCTAAAATATGTATAATCTTCCGCGGCGTAACGGAGTTGTCGCGAATTAATTGTTTCATCTGTTCCATCTGTGGTTTGCAGAGGAAGATGATAAATGCCAACGGTTCTAATGCGAGAAATTTCATCTGGGAATCGTCCCAGAGTAGCTCAGTGGTAGAGCACCCGCACGTTTGCGGCTGGCCTGGGCTCGATTCCCAGCTCTGGAATTTTTCGCATAGTTGGTAAAAAATAAAAATTGATCAGCCTAAACACTCCAACTTGCCAAATAACATTTGCATTTTTGAGGAAGGTACATATTTTATATGGGAATGGGTTAGTTGCACCGGGCGAAGGGAGAAAAGGGCGAATTGCACCGCGGATGAATTTAATCTACGAGCTAGTTGCACCCGCGAAATGGAGGTGAGGGGGAAAATCACAGGGGAGGGGAGCCCTGCGGTCTCGCAAGGGGCCAGCGATAATTTTCAGATCCCCCCTACAGATATTTTCGGACCCATCGATGTTTTCTGGGGTCTCGCAAAGGGCCAGCAATTACATATTTTCGATATCAGCGATAACATAACATAACTCCACAGATCACCAGTATTCAGTGAAATTAGTTGCACTTATTACCGCCAGATGGCAGCATAAGACTTATATATTACTCATTGGTAAATTCAGCTTGGCCCATTTTCAAAGCGTTGCGTTTGCCTCCGTGCCTTCTGTTTTTTGGCCTTGGAAATCTGTTAGCATAACGTCAGAAACTGGTCTAGGGATCAAATAAATTGAAAATACTAGTACACCACTGGTGTCGCTGGCCGTTTAGCGATACTTTACGTACGACACCACTGTGGTGTCGCCGGACGGCAAAGTGTTAACAAAAACACTTTCTCCTTCAGTAAAATCTACCCTTTCTCTCGCCTGCCTATCATAATAAATTTTACTTTTATCCCTCTTTAAATTTTCCTTAAAATTACTTATTATTTTTGGCTGTAATACAAATATAGTTGCAGGAAGTTTGGTGCGAAGACATCTGCTCATAAGTATCTGTGCAAGGGAGACATTCATTCCTCAACAGGTGTGTTTCTATGCTCAAGCAATGCTTCATTAATTTTATTCGTTTCAGTGCCAGCTTTACGAAGAATACCCTTTGCAATTCCTACCATTTTCTCGGCAAATCCATTTAATCTTGGATATTTAGGACTACTGTTTATGATCTCGATACCCCACTCTCTAGAAAATTTGTTCATTTTAACACTAGCAAATGGCATGTTATCACAGACCATTACATTAGGTATGCCATGATTGGAAAAACTGCTTTTAGTTTTGATATTATTTCATCTGACGTTTTGTTGGATAGCTTTATAATGTCTAACCAATTTGATAAATAGCAACCAATAATTAGATAACTAGAACCCCCATACTCACAGGTATCTATCCCAATTTTTTCATATGGTAAGTTTGGAAGCTCATGATGAATCAAAGGTTCTTTTATATTGCGGGGTCTGTATTTCTCACAGACTTTACATTTAGAGACCATATTTTCATTATCTTTTGTATCGCTGGCCAAAATAAAACCTGTCTAGCTCTCGCTTTTGTCTTCTCCATCCCACAATGAGCTTCATGAAGCAACTTTAACATTTCTTCTCTTAAACTTAATGGTACTATGTTACTCTGTTATTTAAAAATACCAATCCCTCTTCCACACATATATTGTCCCTGTATTTAAAGTATTTCTGAACTGCAGGTGGGATATTTCTACGATTACAAGGCCACCCTTTCCCCCAAAATCACAAAACATGTGAAAGACCAACATCAGTAAGTGTTGCCTCCCTAAATTATTTTTTTCCTAAATTCACTAATTTGCAAATATTTAGTTAAACTATGAACCATCTCTGTCATCTTCTAAGGGTTTTACAATATATGATCTGGACAATAAGTCAGCTATATATATGTATTTGGCAAGTAAATATTTAAGATTTAGTTGATACTTTAAAAGTTTTATTTTCATTCGTTGCAATATAGGGGACACTACACTAGCTACATTTTTATTCATTACAGAGACTAATGGTTTGTGGTCAGTTAGTACTTCAACTGGCCTTCCATAGTTAAAATAATGAAATTCGGTCGCAGCAAATACAATGCTCAAAAACTCCTCAATTTGTGCGTACCCTTTTTCAATCTCAGTTAAACTGCGAGAAGCAAAGGCAACTGGTTTTTCCCCTTGCAACATGCAGCACCCTGGCTGTCCAGTCAAGATGCAAACACGGCATACGGAAGTCCGGGGCCGCCGTTGAATAACCTGCTGCACCGCTTCAGCATTCGACTCTGTAAACTGAAAGGCGTGGCTTTCCAATACAGTCATCATTCCCGCTCCCCGTTCGTTCGAATTTCTGGAATAGAGTCCTTATCCCATTATCTGACGTCCGTTTCTCACATGAAATTTTCTTTGGAAACTGCGCCTCGTTTGAACAAAAATGTGTTCCAGGCGGTGGAACTCAATAAATACCCGCTGTTCAACGGAAAAAACCATTTTGATAGAGCAGACTTGCAATCTCAACAGCACACGCTATCAGCTTGACGACAACTACGGAATGGCGAGCTGAAATACTTCGTCTCTATACCTGTTACAGAGAGCCTACAGCGCCATCTCTTGGTAGAAATGTTAACTGGATTTGAAATTTGGTGGGATAAAATTCCCCGATTTTCGAAGCATAAGGCCGCAAACGATACATATCTATCCCATTCCGTCTTTTACTTCCTTGTACGGAGTATAAGGAAGTAATGTGATCTTGAAAAATTTTGGGGGCCAAATTTCGACGAAAAAACCGATTTTGACTAATTAAAAAAAATTAATTTTAATTTCTAAATTTAATTTAAAATTTTTTCTCGATGCATCTCATCGTGAGCTAGCATGCACGATCATATAAACGCGTCTGCAACTCATTTTGACCAGCAGCGAGTCTATTGTGGCCAGTTTTTCCATGTCGTCTGTACATACGTACGTATGTATATAACTCGCATATCTCAAAAACTATTGGTCGTAGATTGTTGAGATTTTATATTTAGGATTGTTCTATGATCTAGTTGTACACCTCCCCTTTTGGTCTCAATCGAATGGATAGTTTATGTACAGGACCGCCCAAAACATTCGAAATACATTACGCTCTAAGGAACGAAATTCATTAAACTCTCTTATCTAAAAAAAATATTAGGCGTAGAATCTCCAAACTTTATATTTTGGATAGTTGTGACATCTAGTTGTGCACCTCCACTTTTGGTTCCATTCGACTCGATAGTTTATCTACAGGACCGCCCAAAAGATTCGAAATACATTACGCTCTATCGAGCGAAATTCATTAAACTCGCATATCTCAAAAACTATTGGTCGTAGAATGTTGAAACTTTATATTTAGGATTGCTGTAACTTCCAATTGTGCACCCCCCCTTTCGGTTCCATTCGACTGGATAGTTTATCAACAGGACCGCCCAAAAGATTCGAAATACATTACGCTCCATGGGCTGAAATTCCTTAAAGCGTAATTTAGAGGTATTGGGCTATTTCAAACGAATCAGAAGTGATATATGGTGTTAAGAGTTACAAAATGAATTTCTTCATTAAAAGATGTGTCTTTATCATTTATAGTTCTGCTACAGGAACACTCAAAAGATTTCAATATATTATGGTCAATGGCAATTTTAGGGGCATTCATCCATTGCAAGCACAATACCGTCCTACCATATGTTAGGTAATGGTCCGACCACGGTCACGTGCCTCCCTCAAGAACTACGCCATAAGTCGCCAAGCTCGGAGACTTTTGGTGTACGTGTGTGTGTATTTAACTCTCAAATACCAAAAACTATTATGAAATTTCATGTATAAGATTTTTGTAATATCTAGTTGCGCATCTCGATTTTTGGTTCCAATCTAGCGGAGAGTTTATTTACAGGACCACCGAAAAGAATTTCAATACTTTAATGTCTATGGACATCTTCAATATAATACAACTGTAGACAGTCATTGTTTGGTCCATGCCCAAAATCTCGCCGTCTGTCGTCGACCTTGGCGAGTTTTGCCGAAATATCACCAAATTTAGCGATAGTCAGTCATTTGGTCCATGCCCAAAATATCGCCATTTGTCATCGTTCTTGGCGAGTTTTGGCAAAATATCGCCAAATTTGGGCGGTAGTCTGTCATTGTTTAGTCCATGCCCTAAATCTCGCCATTTGCCGTCGACCTTGGTGAGTTTTAGCAAAATATTGCCAAATTTGGCGATAGTCAGTCATTTTGTCCGTGTTGAAAATATTGTCATTTTTCGTCGTCCTTGGCGAGTTTAGTTAAAGCCCAAAGTATAGTTGTATTTAGAACTAACTCTCAGTTCTTTTTCCCTGGCGTTCTGATAGGCAAAGTAAGTTCTAAACTTTCCCTTCTCTTCAGCTTAACTATTTGTAGTTAATTACATTAAAAAATTATTACTATAATCTAGTACTGATTCAAGATTTTTTGCTAGCAAGCAGTAGATGATTAGAGCACTATAAAAAGAACGCCTCTTATTATTTACAATTCAGTCATGTGCGATATAGAGGTCATTGCTATAAACATTTAGTTTATCTGTGTTGGCTTCGTTTATTAAACAGATAACTGAGATACATATATACTGGTGTAACGAAATCTACTTTAAAATCTTTATTGAAATGTATTGAATTTGACTTCCTTAGGGTCGGCCACTTTGCTTGCCGGAATGTCACTTAGCTACGCTCTAACTAGCTCTCGGACATACGTTTCAAATTAGTGCAGAACACACCCAGCTTACCGAGATTGCCGGAGGGTAGCGAACCATCATTTCCACCCCTCTAATTGGAAAGTACTTTCCGGTCATTAGGAGAGATAGTCGAATCACAATTTTTGTAGAAATATAGACTTCATATTTCGTTTTAATTACTAAATTATTTATTATTATAATTTCTATATCTTTCATTGAAAAGACATTAAACATTCTGAGCAATCGTGGCTAGTTTTTAAAAATCATGTATCATAGTTAGCAACCATTTTACAGCTGTTCAAGCACAAAATCAGTGTATTTACAAACATTATTTGAATTTTAAAAATATTAGCAAAATTCATATCAAAATTTTACAAAACGCATTAAAAACATCGCGTTACTAGCTAGATAGGGGGGAAAATCGAGACTGAGTATTAATAACTATGGATGTTATGAGAGAAAGAAATTTTTTCATAGGATTATATGGGACTTCGCAGCTTCGTTTTCGTTGGCCGAGAATCACCTTAAGACCGAGTGACTGCACTAGGGTCCTACGCCTATAGGGGGGAAAGCCCCCGTGGCGGATTTTTAAGGGATCCTAGCCCGTATTCACGCGAGGTTTCGAGAAAACCACGGAAAACTCCAACCGGCTACGTCGACAGCCGCGACCAGAGTTTGAACCTGGCACCTCTTACCTTCCAGTTTCGAGAGCAGCAGAACCTCTCAGCCACTGGTGGGGCACGTTTCGTTTGAATCTGCCACATTGCTTCCTTTGATCTGAATTTTTGATTTCGGAGTGCGTTGTCTTTTTCCACATTTTATGGTGCCGCCTGAAAATCAAATGCACCCCCTGGACAAAATGTTCAATTCATACTTCATTTACAATAGATTTAGATTCCGTGATAGAGACTAAAAGACAGAAACTATAATATTTTTATTCTTTCATTTAGTTGTTCCTTTACAATCTTTAATTGTAGACAAACACCGTCAAATATCAGATATCGAGCAGCCCTTTGTCATATTTGGAAAACGTATAAGATAAATTCTAGGTTAATTTTCCAGCAAAAGATACTGTTTTATACATTCAGGTATTGGTAGTGCTGATATCTGTTCAGGAGATCGAAATTTCCGTCTAACAGCGTACCTACTCAAATGTTTTAAAGTTCTTGGCTTGAATTCGGGTGAAGAGTCGTCTTCGAAGAGCTCTGCTACGGTATCTTGCCAAAATGTAGGTTCCTCCAGGTTTCGTCGAAGGTACGATCGTAAGTTCATTCGTATCAGGTTGTTATTGAGATATTGCTGCATGTCTCCGATGGGCAAATACGGGATTGGAATGGCCCTCCAAAGTAACTTAAAACATTGGACAGTATTTGGAAGTGGATTATGAATGTTTACATGATCAGCAGTCAAAAAAGTTATATAGGTGAAGGCCGCGTACATTTCAATACAGTTGAATGAGTCACTGTGGAGCTGGTATTTTTTTCTGGGCCTGGAAAAATGTATTACAAAATGTAAATTTAAGAATACACAATATACAAAATACATAAAAAAGAGTCATTAAAAATATTAATTGAGAATGCATAACTAAACTTTAAACAGTAATAGTAAAAAAAGCTAATTTAATATTAAAAATATTATTCAGATAATATTTAAGAAATGGCAATATGTTTAAATGAACATTTAAGTGTCAGGAAATACTTCAAGGACACGTATTTACAGTAAGGACACACATTTATTCGCATTTTTTATGAATGTAGACACCTAATGCTTATGTTTCATTTTTATTATTATTATGTTTCTCATGGTTCATTATTCGCTATAACGTCAAAAACAAAAAAATAGAACATGAAGGCGAGCAGACTTCGAGTTCTCTCTTTATCAGGAATAAGCAGCCAGGATATTGTTAAGATTATCGAAAGATCAACGAACGATTAATGAACAATTTCTTGACGTTAAAAAAGTAGTTACCCAAAGATAAAACCTCGAAAATCATTTAAATCATTAATATAAGGTCAAAAAGAGTTAGTTTAAATAAAATAATTGAGAAACTGGATAAGGTTATCACAAAACGACTCGCACGGGTGGATTTTAATTAATTTTTTTTGTCACAACCTATAGACGTATTTAAGGGGATGGTGGGCTATGGCATTTCAAAAAATCTACCAAAAAATTGGAATTTTTTCACTAATGTATTAATATTCTATGATTTTTACTGTATCTAAACAAAAAAACAAAAAAAAACAACGCGTGTCACTAAATTAGTAAAAAATTTTTAAGTGTTTAAAAAATGTAATTATCTCATAAATGGCCCTTTAAAAGTCCGAAAACGTGCCTCTTGTGCAAAATGAATATTTTTCGCAGCTCTGTGTCTTTAAAATGTCCCTTGTGACACAATTTTTAAAGAAACCCCATAAAATTCATTACAGAGACTCAAGATACACATAAAAAATTCTTATCCGTTTTAATTTTGGTGTTCATTAAGATTATAAAAATTCAATGTAAGTTTATAAAAACAGTAAAATTTTGTGAAAATACTGTGTTAACATAAAAATTCTTCCTAAAATTTTATTTTTTAACGAATCTCTAAATTAATAAGAAATGTTCTTCGGAATACATTTTTGAATAATAACAAGGTAAAATTGAAGAAAAAAAATTAAAATTGGGGCGCAAGACACATTTTTGAGAAATTTATTTTTTTTAATTTAAATTTTAAAAAAGTAATATTTTAGTTTTTTTTTAAGTATTTATTTTGTCATACTTCAAAGCATATCTACACAAAAATTCATAATTTTTGTGTAGATATGTAGATTTGGTCAAAAATTTAAAAAAAAAAAAAAAAAAAAACGTTTATAACGTGCACCGTTCCCTTAAACATTTAAAAAGCTAAAGAAATCGAAATTAACATGTTTGGCATATACTAAAAGCATATACAATGTAATCTGTTAAATCATCCTCAACACCCAAAAAAATTTTTACTTTGCAGAGAATATTTTCAATTTTTTTATTATTATCTTTTGAATTTTATTCAAATCGGAGTTTTGACCGCGAATATTTGAAAATTCGCCTCTGTGCGACTGTCAATACATTAACCAATTTGATGATGTGTGCAGTGACACAGAAAATTTGCCAAACCCCTAATAATTGTAAAATAAATATATATCTCCCATGTTTACAATCCAATATAAAAGTTACAAACACTTATAAAAGACGAGAACTTTTCTTTTTAACTACTTCAAATTTAAACAATAATCATTAGGAGCCTATAATATTAAATTAACTGTCGACGACATATAACGATATTCTCAGAAGATGAACCTAAAAATAAATGAAAAAAATATATTTTGGTGTTTACTTTTTGTTGTTAATTACCTAATAATGAGGAGAGTAGCAAGTATTAGCAATTACAATAAACATAGACATTAAGCTACGATAAGAAACTTTATTATAATATTTATAACGTAGTCCGATTCTAATAAATTTATAACTTTACAGCTCATCACAGCTTAAAGTCAATCATTACATGAAATTTAACACAAAGAGATTTAAAGAAACAAAATAAAACAAAAGAACTAAAGAGAAAGTAATTATATTTTCTAAATACAAAAATATATCTCCCATGTTTACAATCCAATATAAAAGTTACAAACACTTATAAAAGACGAGAACTTTTCTTTTTAACTACTTCAAATTTAAACAATAATCAATTTTGTAATATAGGAAACGACAGATTTTTTAGAAGTGGATGACCGTTAAAACTTTCCATTCAAATATTATGCAGGCTGTCATTGGATTCAAGAAACCAATAAGAATCGAAAAAATAAGTAACATGATTGTCTTGGCTGGCTTCGTATATCGGAGTTTTGACCGCGAATATTTGAAAATTCGCCTGTGTGCGACTATCAATACATTAACCAATTTGATGATGTGTGCAGTGACACAGAAAATTTGCCAAACCCCCAATAATTGTAAAATAAAAATACAATTCTAGACAGTCCCCTAAAAAGTTAAAATTCTCATAGAAAGATGGGAAATCATTGAACTTTAAACATTCGCATTACAGCTTATTTAATCAACTATTTAAACTCAAAACAGTGCGCACGTTTGGACTTTTTCCTTGTACTTTACTAATAAAAGTGGCATTAAATTTTTGTCTAACAAAAGAGTGAACAAAAGATTTCGACATATTATGTTTTAAGGCCAAGCATTGATGTAAGAGCAATTAACAAAATTAAATTGGTACGAGTTATTGAGATTTATAAGCATGTATTCCATACAAAAAGGATGACGCCATATATAGCTTTTTACAGAGACTAGCAAAATAACTCACTCTCATGGATTAAAATCACCAATTGAAATATATGCAGAATCTCCCTAAAAACACAGGCACACAGACCTACGTTTAAACTCCTTAAGTACTGATCATAAACTAATACAATAAATGACACAGTTACGTTAAAAAACGTACAAAATTTTATTCTGTCTATTGAATTTTTTCCTGATATTAAATGTAAATGAATGGATAATTAAAATCTTTATATGGTCCCCGTAGAAAAAAAAAACTCCAATTGGTAAAATGTCCCCTTTTATCTATATTAGAAGATTTACAAAACTGCAGGTTTTCTCCATAAAAAGGCACAATTATAGCAAGGGCGCCGGCAGGATCATTTCCAGGGGGGTGCATCCAAGATACACATATACATATACAGGGTGTAACTGAATTCATAGGCCATACTTTAAGAATAAAGTGCATATAAAGAAGCATTTTTTGTGTAGCAGGTTAACGTGTGGGGTTAAAAATAAAAAGTGTAGATGGAAATATAGTAAATGCAAAATAAATGAAAAAGCTCTACTGTAAATGCTCAAATGTGCTGGTAGCGTCTATCAAGTGAATGGAGTACCCTTTCGAAGATGTCAGGTGTTCCACGAAGGGTTTCAGCGGTTACTAAAGTTTTGGAATGAGGCCCTCATGTATGTCAACTGGAGTCCCGTAAACGAGTGCCTTGAGAGAGTCTCGATAGTTCGAGTCTCAATTGTTCTAGTTTTCCATACAACTCAGTTAGTGAAAAAATCAGTTTAGCTCCCAAATAATGACCAACATATATAAAACAGGCGATTTTTTTTTATTGCCGGACAAAAATTCAAATACTTGGTGCACCGGAAGCCCTATCAGAAATCCCTCTCCCAAAGAAAGTGTTTGTATTTTTTCTGTAGATGTTCTCATAGACCAGCGTTTCTCAACCTGTGGGTGATGCATGTTTTTAAAAAATCATCTTATTTATGCTCATTTTTACTCAAAAATATATCCATTTTCGCTTAAAATGTTCATTCAAACTTTACAACTCGTAATTTATTGCTTTGGCAATGGCGCGATACTGCTGTACGGTAAAGAGTCTACGTGTCAATACAAAATATTGACTATTATTTTCCGAAATTATTAACCTGCTCTAATAATTAATGTGATAATATGTAACTACATTTTTTCATTTAAATATGCACTCAGATCACAAAAATTGCTTTATTTCCATTTATCTGTTTATTAATTTAATGATTTCGATAGTTATCATCATAACATTTGAAAGCCCGGTCCCGTCTACCTCGAATATTATCCAGACTATTTCAAAATATTTTTTCTTAACTACGGGCACATGCCGTGAGGCATTCAACACTACTTACGACCGTAAGCGTTGGGCAGTACATTATGAGGGCTCATGGCGTGCTCCAACATTATCCGAAAATAAAAATGTAGATGACTTCTCAATAGCTTAAAATTTATGTACAATCGTAGAAAATATGAAGCCATAAACACAGGTCTTAACAGCTAATTTAACACGTAGAATTCAAAATATCACACCTACATTCAGGCTCTTTTTTATTTTTATTTTTGCTGTCCTAAGGGTAAAACAAATTGCTTATATTTTCAGGTTAATTATACTTTTTTCAAACTCCAGGGGGGTGCAAGTGCACCCCCTTGCACCCCCCTCCCGGCGCCCATGAATTATAGGTAAGGGGCTACACAATACCAAAAGAAAAAGCAGTATGTATTTATTTTGCAAGCATTGTTTCCTTTCTTAATTTGCGTGTTCCATTCTTAGTGTGTGTGTATTGTGTTCTGTGTGTGTAGAAACTTTTTTATACAATTTCATTCACAATAAAAGAAAATTCGCCCTTCTACGACCAAACTTCACCGAGTTATTGAGCAGCCAATATTTTGACTTAAGTCACTTTTGCACGTTTAAAAATGTCCCGTTACGGTACACGGTTAAGTGACCATATAAGTATTGAAATTTTAAATTATAGGTTATAAATTCATTTTCTAGCATAATTGGGAGAAAGAAGCAAAACTGATATTAGAATACTAATTTTTAATCAAAAGGTTATAGTCAGGCTCTATAAAAATCTGTGCGGTATCAGACATACTTAGGGCGAGATTCAAGTGAAACGCGCGCGATCGAGTTCGATTTGAACGTTTTTCAGTCCACAGTTCGAACGTTTTGGCAGAATGCTTCCAATGGTTTTTCAAGCTGAAACGAAATACACAATCGCACTTTCAGGGTTGCTGAGACGAAGCTTTATCGCCGAAGAGGGAAGATGTCACTTTCAGTTACGTACGAAGATTTTATGAACCAATAAAAATACTGCATTTTTCTCTAGTGAATATTGCTTTTAACCTCAACTGTAAAATTCTGCTTGTTTGTTTACAAGTTTGCGCGTGTGAAGTGGCCTCACCATGGCACAGTGGTTAAATCACTGGAAATGGTAGACGGGCGAAGGTCCCGGGTTCGGGTCCCATCGTGCGTCCGTCGACCTAACTGTTCTGAGTTTTCCGTGGTTTTCTCCGAAACTTAGCGTATATACGACCCTTTAGAAAGACCCCCACGGACGGCATCCCCCTTGTGTTGTCTTACTGACAAGGAATTATAAGTGGTATTCGATTCAAGCGCACAATTCCGATATACGTGTTCACAATAACAATAACGTGTGAAGTGTGTGCATTTTTTTTTCTATAACTAGTTATAATTTTTGGGAAATTATTAGTAAGTAATGTTCCTATCTTTTTAAAAATAGTTTTAATATGTATTAGTTTATATTTATTCACTTATTCAGCTTACGTAATTATTTTGAAAGTATTAAATATTTGTATAAGATTATGGCACAATCAAACAAATGTGTGTGTGTGTGTGTGTGTGTGTACGCGTGCGCGCGTGTGTGTGTGTGTATCTGTATGTGCATAATAATAAATTAGCTAAAGCTAAAACTAGAGCAGTTCAAAATAGAAATAGAGCAGCTAAAGTTCGATCGAACATCTCAAAAACGTTCGAAACAAACTTATCGCGCTGTCACGTGATCAAAACACGATTGGCTTGTTTCAGTTGAACAAGAACATTGATATCTTTCGAAGTTTCCCCTGTTCGACGCGAAAAACGTTCGAGTTGTGTTTCACTTGAGTCTCGCCCTAAATCGCATATATGTGTAGCATGCAGATGTGTAACACCTAGTATATGCTACGCACAGTACACAGTCTGATTTTCTACTCGGGTGCATATTTGCATTGCAGCCGAAGGAAGCTGTACTTTGAGCAAAAGTTACGCTAACAGGATTTGCAATATTATTTTAAGTTTCTAAAATAAATATACTTTTACTTTAAAATGTTTCATTTTCTAATTTAATGTTTAATGAAGTGTTTTATTCCCTTGTTTTTGTATTTTAAGTTATTTAACGCCAGTTCATTAAAAAAATTCTTTCAGTATAAGCTATATTTTTGTTATTTTATTGGATACACATAGTTAATCTTCTTAATTTGTTGCAATCTACAATCGTAAAATAATTGATAAAATAGCTAATAAATATCACAAGGCTCAAAACCATGTGCATTAATTTTTCTCAAACTCATTTTGTATACAACTCCTATTTCGCATCTCGAAAAGTGCTCTAACTTTAAGCAGCTGTAACTCTGAATGGTGGTCGTAGAAGGACAATTTTTTAAAATTAAATTTTGCGTGAAATTCTATAAAGAAAATTTTTTCCAAACATAGCTGATAGGACTGGGGACCTCATAAAATTTAACTTTCGTAATTTTCTTTTAGGAACTCAACCAAGGATGAGTCTATAACCCTTAAATTTTTGCCCATGAGTATCGAAACACCCTGTAAATATAATCCCCATGCAAAAACCCTTAACGGGTTAAAAATATGTGAAGCAGACTTTTACGTTATAGCTATATGAATTTTAAATATGGGTCTTAAAAATAATGATATCAAATTTCTAGTGACGCCCTGCTGTGACTTTTAAAGAGTTGTTTTTAAATTGTTGCAACTTTCACTGAGTCTATATAATGCATGCAAATGAATTTATTTCGATAATTTAATTGCTTTCACTTTTCAATAGCGTGACGCAAAAGATAAATTAAATTATTGAAATAAATTCATTTGAAAACATTATATAGAGTCAGTGAAAGTGTGATCATGGAGAACGACAGTTCTACGAGTGACGCAGCCAGCCTCAACCAACCAACCGTAAAACATCGCGGCACTTATATTTACAGCTAATTTCCGCTATTTGGAAAATGTATCTTCTGGATCTCGGAATCCGCTCTAACGAATTTTTTACAATGAATATATGACTTTAATCGGTGCCAAATTCGATGAGTGACGTCGCCGGTTAAGCTAGGAAAACCCGTTTTTTAATTTAATCTAGTTCAAAGAGGGGACTATTTAACTCGCGCAATAAAATACGGAAAATGATCTTTGAGAGGCGGTAAACAAGGCAGGGAGTATGAATGCAGTGCTGTTGGCGGACGCAAAAGGGAGAGAGCCTAAGAAAATATTTTTTAAGGATAAATAGGCTCTTCATTTTTTTTTTAGGTTCAATTAATCATCAATTTTCATCACAGTATTCCAAATTGTTATAAATGTGCTCTGGACAAAATTGATGCAAAGAATTGACCTAAAAAATCTAAAGGGAAATGACTCAGCGCTCAATCTCAATCCATGATTTCGTACACACATAATTCCGTTCGGCCTTCTTTTTGAATATGTTATCACTTATGTTTTAATTAGTCACTCTTAATAATATTTCTATTTTCTTTTGGCTCTCAGCTAACCGACATGTCGCGTAGATCCGTGACAAGATTTGTACAACTTAACTTATAACGTAAATCAGTTTGGTCCTAGATAGCTAGTACGTTCCGCTTCTGCTCTCTGACCAGAAGTCTTCAGTTCGATCCTCGCCGTCGTTCTTTTGCGAGATGGGTTTGTTTTACCGTCGTATCAGAGTGCTTGCTTAAAAAAGTCACAAGTTCTTTTGAAACATGTAACAGAAAATTGGCATCTTTTTGTTAGAATTTTATAATAAGAGTTATAATATTGATTGTAATAAATATTTTTTTGAGTCATTTTCTATTTATTATTTGGGTCGAGGATTAGTATCCCGGCCGCTATCTTTGATTTTATTTCATTAATTTGCATTCAGTTTAATAATAAACGTAAGTTAACTTTTTACTGTAATTATATAACTACTGGGCCTCACCAGTGGCCGAACGCATAGCGCTCTGAACTGGGAGACGGAAGGCGCCTGGTTTGAAACAAGGTTGCATCCGCCGACCTAATCGTTCGGAGTTTTCCGTGTTTTCCTCAGAACCTTAGCATAAATACGGGTTAGGACCCCATAGAAAGACCCCGACGGAGGGCACCCCACCTCTCGGCTTAAAGCCTACGTGTAGCTAATCGTCTGTAATTCCAGAACAACAATATATAACTATTGGTTCTATTGTTTTAATGCATTGTGATTCATTAATTTGCATTCAGTTTAACGATAACCGTAAGTTAAGTTTCGTTAAAATTATTAATTAAATAATCTCGTTTTTAATTAATGATAGTATAATTATTCGTTCTATTGTTTTAATGCGATGTAATCTATTAATGCAATGTTTGCTTTCAGTTTAAAGCTATCTCCAAGTTAAATTTTTAACTACAATATGATACACTATAAGTTTTTAACTATGATACATCTCAAAGTTCTTAATTAAAATAATTAATGATTATGATCATTAATAAAATAGAAAATTAGTCAAAAAATTGGTTTTAATTGGTTTTATGTCACTTTTTAGAAAACTAACTTCATACAATGTTTTTTTTTTTAGCAGTTTATAAATTCATTTTTTAAAGGACGTTTAGATGAACTACCAGTTTAAGAATTTGCGCAAAAAATTATTTATTGTAAAAAAAGTTTTGTAATATGAATTAAAATAGAATCACCCTCGAACCCTCGTGAAAAAAAAGTTTAAAATAAAATTTCCTTGAGGCTGTCGGTCTAGAAATCGAAACCTACTTCAGATCCCTTGAGCAGAAACCAAAATAAACTAATTTAGTAAAGGTTCACCCCCTCCCCCTGCCCCAGAAAAAAAAAGTGACCAGTGTCAGAAGAATTTTCGTATGTCCACGAGATCGGCAATCCACATGCTGTAGGTGGGAAAGAGACTGGGCGTGCTGACATAAGCCGGGCGTATAAAGCACCATTTCCACTTGTGTCTTTACTGTCCCTAATGTCTTTACTGACTCAAATGTCGTAACGCTAAAGCAGAATTCCGTTTCCACCACCTTTGTTATCTCTTTTCGAATCGTACGCTTCCTTCAATGGCTATTACCGATTTCGCACATGCGTGTTTAAACTTATCTGTTTCCCGTTTTTAGATTTAAACGTATCCCCTTTTGTTATTTTTAAATACAGAAGAATCTTAAATTTGGACTTCCAATTTACGGAATTTCAATTATCAAGGCGAAAGACCTTAAAATAACAATAAATTAGTATTCGAACGAAAATGTTTTAGATTTTATTTAAAATGTTTAAAAGAATAGCATCTTTCTAATGAGCAATTTCTCAGTAAATGTATTTTACTTTTAATACATTTTTCTATTAAAAAAGGTCTTTTTTTTTAAACTTTAACTGATTATAACGATTTTTATTTTTATAATCTGGAAATTTGTGTTATGCCGAATCGGTAAAGTCCCGTAGACTTTGAATTTGAAAAATTCTACTGCATTTATTTAAGGTACTTTTCCAGTTAGCACATATTATACTTATTTTAGGATGATTAAAAAAAACCTGGGTGTCAATGATTCCCATAAATTGAGGCTTTAAAATACTAAGTTAATTGAGCTGTTTTGATAGATTTAAAAGGCAGCCACATTTTCGATAAATTTACGTACTGCATGCTGTCTTTCACCAAGTAAGTAATTAATACAATATTGATATCTGCTTTTCGTGTGTTATAAATTTAAGAAATAGATTATGTTATTAATTAAATTGCAGTTTTATCTAACATACACTAAAAGCATACAACTATTTCTGAAAAGGTATTTTATTGTGTTATGGTAAACACAGACGTACCAAGTTCCCAAAATCAAAAAGCCTGAGATTTCTTATGCATATATTTTCAGCATAAAATATACAATACAGACATAGTAATAATAGAAATACATAGAAAAAATCAATACACATATAGTAATAATTAGTTTTTTTGTTCCTTAAATGCCATGCATCTCCACATAAACGTCAGATACATCATTTCAAATCAATGGCCTCAGGTGGTTGAGTATGATCATCATGAAAGGGACAAGAACTTATCTTGTAAATCTGATGAAAAAAAAAAAAAAACTGGAGAAAGTTAAAATTCCTGAATTCTTAAAAAGCCCGAGAAAATGAAGAAAAATCCCGAGGCCCAAAATACGATCAAAAAGACTGAGACTTGGGCCGAAATCCTGAGACTTGGAATGCCTGTAAACCCATACAAGGAGTATTTCGTATTGCCTATAGAAGGGGGGAGGGTGCCTTGAGCAGGTGATTTTCTTAGAGCTTCCGGAGCGTATTTACGTTACATCGTTAGAAAAACCGTCCAAAAACTCCGAATTTTTAGATTATCAGCCGTTCGGTAGACCAGAACCCTGGATCTTTATACTTCCGTTATCTACCATCTTCAGTATCTCAAATCGGCTCAGGTGGACGCAACATCTTGTTTTAGATACCATCTCCGGCCTTTAAATGTCTAATACAAAAGAGTGCACGTATAAATTTAGATTAAATAGCAGTGCAATAGAAATTTGATTAATTAATTTATCTTTTGCGTCATGCTATCCAAATGGACAAGCAAAGTTTTCATATACATTTCACTTAGTTTGGATACTATGACACTAAAAGTAAATATTTACGTAAATTTTACTTGATCTTTTCGATAGCGCTGCGCAAAAGATAAATTAAATTATTGAAATAAAATCACTTGAAAACATTATATAGACTCAATGAAAGTGTGATATATTTGACAGTGTATTTCATAATTAAAAGCACTGCTTAAATGAGTAAATCTTCTTTAGAAAATACACAACGAAAGTAACTAATGGAATTTAAAAACAACTCTTTAAAAGTCACAGCAGGGCGTCATTTAAAATTTGATATCATTTTTAAGACCCATATTTAAAATTCATATAGCTATAAAGTAAAATGCTGTGTCACAAAATTTTAACCCGTTAAGGGATTTTGCATGGGGATTATATATACATGGTGTTTCAAAACTCATGGGCAAAAATTTAACCCCTTCATGGTCGTATTATTTTCAAGAAAACGGTCATAAAAGTACCTATTTTTTTTTTTCAAACTATATTGTATAAAAAATAAGTGTATGCACAATCAATGCATTCATTTTAACGTTTTGGACATTTTGATGTAAAAAGTTTTCCGTGCATAAAAATTGAAATGCTCCAACCTTTTTGGTGCATAACTTTTGCACTGTCCATGCCGAAAATACCACGGGAACGAGACTGAAGGGGTTAAGGGTTGGTAGAGGGAACCAAGACGGTTCAGAATCACATAGCGATGTGGGGGTGTAAATGTTACTTTCACTTACCTGTTAATAATCAATTCAATAATGAATCTTGTAATCAATATACAGGATGTCCGAAAAGTCCTTGACACATTTAAAAAATTCACATAAAACCATCAAATTGTCGTATGAATACGCGGTTTGCACAATAATACTTCTCAGGTTCTCGAATTTTTTCGACATTGTAAAAATAAAACAAATTACTTCCAGTTTGTGTTCATAGGTGGCGCTGTACCGCCACAGTAAGAAAAATTAACGTAATGCGTAGTGTATAATCATTTAATTAAGCAGAAAACAATACCTTTCGCTACCAGAATTCAGTGTGCACCTTTTGTTGCTCAAACCACATCTAAACGGTACTGAAGTTCATACCATACACTCAAGTCATCCGTGTCAAGTACAGTCTCATCTGATTTTCGTGGCTGACCACTTTCCCTATCTAAAACGCTTCCAGTCTATGAAAAGTAAATTCTTGATTGTGTGAAGCATTATTGTGCGAACCGCATAGTCATACAACAATTTGTTGCTTTTCTGTGAATTTTTGAAATGTGGCAAGGACTTTTCGGACACCCTGTAAAATCCTTACTTTAGTAATCAAAACTGTTAATAGCGATATATATATATATATATGTCGTGCGTGGGTGGTTTAGGAACAGCACAAACGTCAACGTCCATCTGGAATATTTTATTAAGGCATAAATAGACTATTTACAAGTTTATGTACAGAGGAGTTTGAAAGTATCTCGAAGTCATGAAGAGCTGCTATGCGGTAAATGTCTCCTGGTTTTGTCAGTTAAGTTCACAGAGTGTCCACTAGGCGGCAGCTCTGTCTGTCCATCATCTAGTTGGTCCACAAAACCATAAGAAAATCCTCATTAATAAATAGAATAGAATAGATTAAATAAAATAGAATGTAAAATAAAACAGAAATGAAATAAAATAGAATTTTTAAACTATGAATTTTAGTCTTCTGTTTTCGGAGAAAAATACATTAGTTTCTGACGAACAATGGTCGGAAAGTGCTGTTGTTTCAGCACCTTTTCCAAAGTGATTATTAACAGCTACATAAAGACGATGTTGCCGACCCCATATTGCTATGCGATTCCGATTCCTTATTATATTCCCTACCACCTCTTAAAGTTTTGTCCAAGAGTTTAGATTCACCATATATATATATATTGCTGCCTTATTTGCCTCAACATGTTTGTTCTGTCACAGAAATGAGATTGCAGGTATTTTACTTTTGTGCCAATAGTTGTGTATCACCTGGGTCTCTCAATGTCTCAATCCCTATTGAGGACTAGCAAGGCATTAAAAGATTAATCCCAAAAAGCAAATGTACTCATTATAGATCCATATGCGTTTAAATAAAACTGTATAATCAATCTGATTTCATTAATCTTTCCTTTATAAAACTAACTTACCAAAGTTTAGGTTCCACAGGAAACTCCTCGCCCGTACTTTTCTTCAACATAACAAACATGAACCAGACATGATTTGTGTAATTTGACGAATATTCCAACTCAAGAATCAGCTTCATTGATTCGATCATACCATGTAGAAGGACAGAAGGCAAAATTGCTAGTATTCTCGTGGCTACGTGGAATGGAATATTCTCGAGTTCGGCTCGTTGCAAGTGACACAAGAAGAATATATAATAGTCATTTGCTCTGATAAACATCAGAGGGGAAAACATCGAGCCCCCACGGCCGTTACATAACTCTACCACGGTATCTATTATGAAGGAAGAATCCTGACAGCATGCGATCAGAACTTCAAAAAACAGGTTGATGTCGTCGGTATCGACCGCTGTGAACCGGGAAAAATCTGGAAGGCGCGAGTTCCAAACTGCACATGTTCGCAAAACATTCATGTACTTTGTAGCATCCCATCGCTTTAGCAGCGACAATAAAGTGATGGCTCGATACTCAAATAGTATTATAGTAAAAGACCTATCTCTGATCAAAGCAATCAAATTTAAAATTGCGGGCATATAATCTTTCATATAACGCCGGAGTACTTTGTCTTCGGAGTCTACGAACAATGGATCGTGGTTTGCAAATTCTTCAATGTGACGTAGATCGCTGTCCGAGACGCTGTTTTCAGAGTCATCCTCATCAAAGAATTCCGATACATGTTCTTCGAGATTCAGGTAATTCAGGGTTACGGAATTGGTGGGAATGACATAAAGTTGATTTTCTTCAATGTTAATGGGTCCGTTAATGGGGTTATCACACTCCGAGCAACTTTTTACTGGAACAACTTCTCCGCCAGACCTGAAGGCTTGGTTATCTTTAAGGGTTGCAAAAGTAAACAAACTCTCTTCGACGCCAAATAGTCATCGCATGTTAAGGAATCGCTGATTCGGCGTTTAGGTTGTATCGTGACTCCGCATCTAGCATAACCCTTTCGTTGGTATATTTACATTGCATCGGCGGGGATTTGTTAATGATTGTGATACTAAAATGACTAGTCACAAAGGGAATTATGGGTCAAAAGGTGCGTTCAGACTACGTTCTTATTGTCGTTCCAGTTCTTATTGTAGCTATCGGTCTTAGTTATGACGTCAGTTAGCGACGATAAAACCAGTTTTCTGGGATTTAAGTTTTCCAAATCCGTGCCTAATGTCTCTACCGTCTCTATGATTCCCCCTCCTCTTTTGTTGATACGTTTTCAAGGTAGGGAAAGGACGTCAACATCAATCATTCTTCCCGCATGCACCGTACTCAACCCTTTTTCGTTTCACCTAGAACACTTCCCCCCCCCCCTCCCCAAGTGATTCAAAACTTTCAAGTCCAGAGTGTGAACGCTCTGAATTTTTGTGCTTACGATTTTTGCGACATTAGCTACAAGAAGAACGATCAAAAACGCTAGTCTGAACGCACCTAAAAACAACATCTTAATTTTTTCTGAAAAGTCAAAAATAAATTTAATTTGGCATGGAGTAAACTTAAATCATGTTGCAATTATTTAAAAATAACTTTATTTAAATTTGAATTATTATTCGTATTATTTAAGTTTGAGTGACCAGGAATTACCTCGGATTCGGGTAATTATGGGTCAGGTATGAGGTATTTTTGACCTATTTTTTAATAGTAACTAGGGGCCAAGGCCCCCAGACTCGCTACGCTCGCTTTTCGTATGAGGCATTCGGCCCCTAATAAGGCTTATTCGTAAAAAAGACAATTTCAACAGACAAAACCCGAAGATTAGATCAGATAGAATGTTACTGAGCTACACATTGCTTGGTTCTTGCAGGTTCATTGGTACATAAAAATTTAAACTTCACACTACAGTAGATCCCCTCCCCCTCATAACACGGAAGATATTTTGTTATGGGAATATGTGTTGTACGGGTCCTGAGCTATACTCCACCTGGAGTGCGGACTCCGCTTATAATCGCTGGAAAAATTATTTGCACTCTTCAGAAACACAATGATATTTAATGTTGCCATTCAAAAGTTATATTAATTAGGATCTAAAGCATAATAAAATCAGAACATCTGTTTCAGCTGTATTTTTAATAATGTAAAACCTAATGGACACCTTGCGAATTTGCCACCCATGGCGATTTTTCATTATTTAGCGACTTGCGTACATGTAAAGTTAATAAAAGCTACGGAACAGATAGGATAGCTTGCCACCAATGGCGACTTTTCATTATTTGGCGATTTACACATGCTCACAACCTATAATTACTGTTCATTTAAGGTTACCGGAAAGCCGTTATCCATATTTTCATTTACATAATCGTTTGCAGATTGGCGTACTTAGCACCACGAATTATACCATCTCGTCGCGCTAGCAAATATCCAAAGTGTACTGTAACTGCTATAATGGCATAGTTAACGCCGCCAAATATTTCTACTGGTAGCAAATAATCCAGCTGGACCGAAACGGCTTTAAAATAATCTGCATTTTATTTTTCATTCTCAAGATATTAGTTATTCTGTTTTGGAAAAACGGATAATCGCTAATTCTAAACTCCTGTTGTCTAAGCGAACTTACTATTTAAAAATTGTCAACTTTGTGTAACACATTTTGAGTTACTTATGTCATGTAGTTTTTATTTTGGCGTAAAATGGGTGTATTTCTACTTCATGTTTGACAATTTCACGTGATACTACATACTTGGAAACGCTTTGTTGCAAAGGAATGAATTATTTTATGCCAAATCTGGCAACCACTCAGTTTATTTTTTCAGTTTTTTTATTAATATCTTCTAAAATAATTCGATTTTCGAAATTTAAGTCGGCTCATCAGGTTCCTCGGAATTTTTCGAATCTGTGGGCACCTCAGTCGAAACTTAAATCCCCACAGTTTAGGAGGAGATAGGCCAACAAGATTTGACAGCGCCAGCGGCCTTTACTTTTTTTTTAGAATAGAGAGATACCCAAATTAAATTTCATGCTGTTCTGGAAACTCGCGGAATCTTTTCGCAATCGAAAGATTTCGTTTTGTGTACACAGCTATTCTCATGTCCATGCAAACGATTTATTTGTGAAAAATAAAAAATAAACTGTGTAATCTGGAAAATCTTTTTTAAACGAATTTGAATCCCAATTGTATGACGTCATATTCACTTGAAAAGGGTAATTTTGTCACGCAAATGATTTACTTTTTTGACTCTCGGAAATAAAATGGTGCTGAAAATAGCGAAAAATCGCTTAAAAAGGAGGGAACGGGTGGATTTTCAGATTTTTAAAGAAGCGCAGATTGTTTTCTATATTTTTATACATGATCATGAAAATTTTCAAGCGGATCGTGCAAACTGTGTAGAAGTTATTAGGCTTTTTGTGTTAACTTTGTAAATTTCACGCGATTCGAGATACTTGGAAACGCTTTGTTGCAAAGGAATGAATGATTTTATGCCAAATCTGGCAACCATTCCGTTTATTTTTTCAGTTTTTTATTAATATCTTCTAAAATAATTCGATTTTCGAAATTTAAGTCAGCTTAGCAGGTTCCTCGGAATTTTTCGAATCTGTGGGCACCTTAGTCGAAACTCAAATCCCGATGGTTTAGGAGGAGATAGGTCCAAAAGCTATTGACAGCGCCAGCGGCCTTTACTTTTTTTTAGAATAGAGAGAAACCTGACAACATTAAATAAATATATTCAATTATCATTATTTAGCACACAAAATACATTTTAATTATCTAATGCGTTGTATTTAAGAAAAAATAGATTGATTTAAATGTAGTAAGGTTTTTTTTTTAAGAGCCTGTTACAATTTTTTTCTGCTCAAAGCTCATAATTCCGGACAAAATTTCTTATTTGTATTCAATGTTTATTCTGTTATTATCAAGAACAAAGCGATTATTTCTGTTTAATATGTACTTGTTTGAATTACTTCCAAAACGTCTCATTTGGGCTAGCAAAAATTTCCTGCACGTTGTTCCAGAAATTTTATTTCTACTTTTTCGTCCAAAATTTTACCTATTTTCCCAATGTAGAATCGATTATAATCAAAAAACATAGCAAAATATTTATGCTCTTCAAATACTGAATGCATTGTAGCACCTTCTTAATATCTTCTTCAGAGGATTTTTTTCGCAACTTCTACCAGATTATTTTATTATAATTTGACAGTTCTTCATCACTGTTACATCAAAGTTACAGTTAAAAGTATAATATAATATTACAAAAAATATAGCAGTTAAAGTAAATGCTAATATTATTTAAACAGAAATAAATAACACCTGAAACCATCACTGACAAAGAATTACCCCAGTAAACTGGTCGATAAACCAATATACTTAAATATTAATGAAGAAAAAAATGGGTATGAAAATAGTCATGAAAAAATAGGTATGTAGGTATGAAACGTTAAGAGCATTTTCTATTTAATAACAGCACTAAGAAATTTGTTTTTTCAAAAATGTTTCACCGGTATGGATCTTTAAAAAAAATATTTTCAGAGACAATTTCTTTAAAGATGTTTTTATAGAAGTATAAAAAGTTTGTTTTTAACACGCTTTTATTAGTTTCACCTGTATGTATGTAATCGACTCCTTTGAACTCGATTTTGACCCACTTTAAACAGTCAGATTTAATTTAAACTTTGTAGACTTATCAAGGACCGATGACGATACAATAATTTAATAAGTTGATCCCATTAATTTAACACGCTTTTATTAGCTTCACCTGTATGTATGTTTGTAACCGACTCATTTGAACTCGTTTTGACCGACTTTAAACGGTCAGATTTAATTTAAACTTTGTATATTTATGAAGAACCGGTGACAATACAATAATTTGATAAGTTTATCCCATTATCCTGATTTTAACACGCTTTTATTAGCTTCACCTGAATGTATGTTTGTATGCTTATGTTTGCAATCGACTCCTTTGAACTCGATTTTGACCCACTTTAAACGGTCAGATTTAATTTAAACTTTGTAGACATATCAAGGATCGATGACAATACAATAATTTGGAAAGTTTATCCCATTATCCTTATTAGGATCTTCAGGATTAGTGATTTTCTTTGAGATCCTTTGCGTGAGAGCAAAAGAGATTGAGCAAGCGCGGTCTACGCATGCATACCATTTCGGCACTCGGCTCAGCACAATGGATTAGAACCTCTCTCGCTATTGGTAACTGTATTCAATGGTATGTTTGGGTAGTTACGTTTTAAAAATCCAGATGGCAAATCTAAAAAATTTTTACAGGGATGCTTGCGTTTGTTGTAGTCGTTATGAAACTTGTTTGTTGATTAGAGAACTATTTTGCCTTTTTAGTGAGGAAGGCAGCATTTAATTGCAGGTTAATTAATACTTTGGTGTACAGCAGGGGAGTAGCCAGAGGGGGTTGAGGGGGCTGCTGCCCCCCCACCGAAATGAGACCCTTTACTTAGCTTACAATTTGATATTTAGTTTACAATTGAACTTTAGCTTTAAATTTGATACCCAGCCCACCCCGAAATAAAATCCTGGCTACGCCACTGGTGCACAGTGGAAATAAATTATCTCACAGTTTGTACTTTCCAACTTAGTGATCCTTAGTGTCTTATGAGAGATATCGAAAATTAAAAATATATATAAATTTTAAATAAATACAGATTAAAAAACTAAAAAACACACTTTTATAGCAAATCGAACTAAAAAGTTAAAAAAAATATACTTTTAAAAAACTAAAACACGCTTTAGTGATAAATTTAACTAACTAAAAAGTGAAAAATAATTCTTAATATTGAAATAAATTAATGAACGAAAAATAGTACTGTGAAAAAAGCGTGGGGGGCTCCATATCTCAGTTCTTGAGAATATTCGATCGGTACGATTAGTAAAAAAATGATACAAAAAATACAGCATAAAGCGACGCCCACTTTTTTCATAATAATACCAATTTTCGTTCATTAATTTATTTCTATACTAACCGCCTCCGGCGACCAGTTGGTTCGCCATCTTAATAAATCTTGTTCGGAGAGAATACTGTTCCTCACCGGCTTCTTTGGCACTGAAATCTCTTCGATTCTGAATGGAATTTAAAATTAAGATGGTTACAAACAGGAGCGGCCCTACGGTAAGTGTCGCCGCTCGCTAATATAAAAAAGACGCCCCTTTTATGCTCTACTTAGTGTTCGAAATTACGACCCTTCGAAGCCGGCGCTCAGATGCGATGCTTACCGTGTCGGGCCGCCCCTGGTTACAAAAGTAAGATGGTTAAATGATGAAAACCTACAAAAAAGGAACAAATTATTTTCGTCCTATATTAATTCTGAAGAGCTTCTGGATATATTTGCCTTTATATATATATATATATATATATATATATAAAAAACGGAATGGAAAAAAAAAAGTAAGAAAATCTGAAACACTTTCAGATTTTAAATACGCACTGAAGTGCTATATATTAAAAGCGCATTATAATCCATGGGTCTTCCGTATTTTCGTTCCTTATTTCATTAATTTGGAAAGTATATCATTCTTCATGAGTGTGATTAAACAAAATTAAAATTGATATTTCTAACACCCTTTTTCTGGATGTAATACATTAGAAATAGATTGGGGAAAAGCTGAGCAGAAAAATTCACAATTCCTACTGAATGGAAATTTCAAAAACTTATTCTCAGGAGTATTCGTAATCTCAGTAGCAGACTATGAAATTACGATAAATTGCGCCAAGAGTTAGAATCATCTCAAAATCGCACATCAACTATTTTATTTTTCGCCAAATTAAAAAGTTGCACATTTTAGTCTCGGAAAATTTCCAAATCCTATTTTTCTCTTGAGTATAAAACATTTCATTCCAGCTCTGATTTCACATGCACACGATATTTTAATTAAAAAACAACGTTACAAATAATCCAAACAAAAAAATCGTAATTAATTCTTTTATTTTTACTTCAAGAGTCTGAATCGTTTAATAAACTTGCCAAATATGGCAACCTAGATATGCTGTATTTTCTCTTTTTCCACTGCCGGGTTACAATTTCTATACAAAATTTGGTAGTTCTACGATCACCCGTTTCGTAGCTACGCACGGTGCAGACTAACTAACGGACAATTTACACTTTGTTTTATTTATATAGGTTAAGAATTATTTTTCACTTTTTAGTTAGTTTTTCCTCCTATTACCTGCACAGATATTGTTTTTGAATTTGATATATGAAAGTAGAAAATATAAAAGGATGACTTGGCGTAATATAGTTTTTACTTTTTAAAAATCATTTTTAACGCTGTAAAGTTATTTACCCCGAAAAAAGAGTGACTCAGAATTCCCCTATATGACCCTACATTTATCAAAATAGTGAAATTTTCAAGACATTACATGGGTAATTTTTTTATTTTATGATGTTTGCGTTAAACGGAAAAGTGCGAAATTTTATTTTGAGAAAAAGCAAAAAATGAGTTAAAAACATGTAAATAGCTTTAAATTTTAGTATTTAAATAGCTGTAACTTCTGTTCTAAGTAAGATAGATATAAAATTTAAACGGTGTTGGGAAACTAAAAGATGGGATTTTAATATTTCGGAAAAGCTGAAAATTCGATATCATGCAATATAAGGTTTTCAACGTGTACGGTTACCTTAATTTTATTTTTAAATGGAATTTCAAAAATATAGCCAGCACAATAATCCAAAAACCTAAACACAAAAGTGTTGGTGACAGACCCCTCCCCCCCCCCCCCCCAACAGTAAGCTTTCACATTACTTAACAGTATGCCATATCTAAAGATAGGAATCAGGAACGAATCTGAAGAACAAAATCAGGTTTGAATGGACCCAGTAAAATCCCCGAAACGGAATTTTAGTTATCTCTACTTATTATAAAAGAAGGTGTCTGTGTGTGTGTGTCTGTCGGCAGCGTTACGGACAAACGGCTACACCTAGAAACACCAAATTTGGTACTCGGGAAGATGTAAATATGTAGTTGTGCACCTCGAAGCGATTTTCAAAATTCGACCTAGATTTTTTTTTATTTTATGTTTTATGCGATTTTTGGCATTTTTTCTCACCTAATTCGTACTGACGGCGGAAATTACGCTCGCAGCAAAACGGCATTTGTATCATCGGATAGAGGAGACAATTTTCTTTTAAAAACAGTTTGTTCTGAATACGTAACATGATTTACCGATTTTTAGGAATTTTTTTACTAAGCATTTGCTTCGGCGAATTGTTTCGTAAAATAATTTTAAAACTGTCGCATCTTGAATTCTATCCGTCATAACTTTTTGATATTTTGACAGATCGTGAAACATTCTTTTCTCCCTCTTTTAAAATAAAAACGAAAAAATTATGTAAATTAGATGATTTTTTATGAATTTTAATGCAGCCTAATGTTTAGAATTTAATAGCATCAACGCGATCTTACGCCATTCATTACATTGCGATCACGGCACGAGAATTTATCTTCGGTTGTTGCCACAGAAAGGATTAAAAAAAAGGGTTTTCTCAACCAATCGAGTTTTTAAATGGGATATCGGAATTTCAATTCGCAAGTGAGGATCTATGACGTCAAATGCTTTAAGATACGTAAAAATTACGCCATAATTATAACTCATTTATTCCAGCTCTATTTTCAACACAGGGAGACGATATTTTGATTAAAATTTACTGTAGAAATAAACTAAGAAATTCACGATTATTATTATTAGAAGTGGTATTTTAATCCGGTGCTTATTTAAAAATTGAAATGTCTTCACGGTGCTGAAAATGTTCATTTTAAAAATTACAAAGTTCGTTTCAAAGCGCGATATATTAAAATTTTTCTATTTACTATTTTTATTTTTGACATTTAATTATGGCGCAGACGTTGCCTAACATATGCATGCAGGCTGCGAGTATAGTTTTTTTTTAACGTTGAATTACGTTCCTCCATAAAGGTCCTACATAACGCAAAGTTTTAATGATACCGTTTGAAAACTACTATGCGAAATATCGAAATTAACTCCCTCAACCAACTGGGGTATCCTTTACGGCAGTCAAACGGTGACGTCATAAATTAAAAAAATGCGTGAAATTTGTAAACTGTGCAACTCTGCGCTATGTCACAATTAAAGCGGGAATAAGTAGCTCCTCGAGATTACACAGTTTGATGTTTTTCAGGAGACAGGACTATGGAGGATATAATAGATATCGCTATATTAGATACATGGATATTTAAAATGGCCTCCCTTGGATATTTTCTCCCCACAATAAGATGAAATGGTTTGCGGCGCTAAATACGCCAATCTTATAAAACTATGTATAAATTAAATATATATGGAGAGTTTCCTTAATGGCAACCATTATGTGAAATGATTATTATTTATGCTAATGCGTAAATTGCAAAGAATCGCCATAGAATCAAAAGATTCCATTGGGGCCAAATAATCTAAGCTGTTTCTTTTAAGGGAACCTTGACGAGGGAGAACAGAAGATAGATAGTATTAATGTACGTAATAGGTAGTATCATTAGATTCGTAAGGATAATATGAATAAATCATAATATACCACGTTAATAAATATTTCATGAAATTAAAAGTGTTTCTCCTTTTTCAACGGTTGTCTTACAACCAACTAAACGAAAAGTAATTCTAATTTGCGTTAATATATCCCGCAGTAATTTGAACAGAGGAGATTACTTGAACTTTTTTAAAAATGAAATTCTGTTTTGTCACATGCAGATATGATTTTAGTAGTAAAATATTCGCTTATTCCCGTATGAAGAGCGGGTGTGCAGTTATCTTAAAAACATCTTGAAAATAGCATAAATGAATTCAGAAGACCTCAAAACGTGTAAATACACCAAAATCTCGAAGTCGAATTTTTTCATGATTACAATACTTTCCTTATATGGTACATGTTCGGAAAGAAATAAATGGTTGTCCATTCCATGTAGTGTCTTAGGTATTTAATGCTACAACTTGAGCCTAAAAAACAGTATGATGTAGAAATAAGACATTTTGAAAGCCAGGAGTTCTCTGCAAACCCATTAAGCTTTCCACTTTTTTGATAGTGAATGACACTGACGTAGTTTTTTGAGTCATTATACTGCAATGATGCCAGGTTAATACTCGTGACGCAAACTTTACATCAAGAGTCAAATAATTTTGCTCTTTCTTTAAATTCCACATCACGAAGAAATTCGAATTACACATGTAAGGAAAATTTTCGTTTCCTACCGTGCGAAGAACGGGCACGCAGCTAGTGTTGAATAAATCTAAAAATTAAATTTTATTTTCCTTTTGTACTCATACTTAAAACTCATTCATCTATGTTGTAGCATGAGTTAGGATACACTTAGTATATTTTAATTCAATAGCCAATTTAATAAAGTATCCCTTACAAAAACGAAGGATGTTTTGTGATGAGAAAGGTACGTACAGCTGCGGAAAAAAAAAGGCCCACTTGCTCTTTATTTGGCCATTATTCGTCGGACTGCAAAGTTATATGTACCATTCGTTTGCAAATAACGTATACTTTAATTTTCTAGTAATTTAATTTACGTAAGGGGCCGTCTTCATATTTAATTCTGCATCAATTTTGTTTTTTTTCAATAGCAACATACTACTTTGACTTTATTAAACGAAAGAAAACCTTCAAATTACCTTAAATATAAATTTTCACCAATTTTCAACGATAATTTCCGGAGATATTGCGATTTATTTTTTGCGCGATTTTAAGGGACTTTCTGCAAATTGAGAAACGCTATTTGTAGGTTCCGAACTTTTCGCCTTTCATTCATTTCGCTCGCGAGAGTTGAAAGAAATAAATATTATTTTCACGGAAAATTCTGTTTCTAGTCTGAATGATAAAGAGAACAACTTTCTGTGAGAAATTCTGAATTATTCACAACAAGTAGGTGAGTACTAGATGTGTGCCGGATCGTTAAAAAGTTAGATCCGCAGATACGGATCTGAAAACGGATAACTGGTTTTTATATCCTCGGATACGGATTTGAAAAGGATCGTCTGTTTCTTATGTCCGTGGACACGGATATGAAAACTAATCATTTGTTGTCATATCCACGAATACGGACACGGACCTTTTTGTTTGAAAATTATTTTGAAGAATATATCTTGAAGCAATAATTTCATGCACAATCTGTAAAATAATCTGCCACAATAACTTTCAGATCCTGTGCAATGCATGGATTATAAAAAAGTAATGCTGTGATTAAAATGACATTTTTACTTTCCGAGCATGTACCACCTAAGGAAAGTACTGTAATCATGCAAAAATTCGACTTTGCGATTTCGATGTATTTACACGTTCCGATATCTTCTAAATTCATTTCTTCTATTTTTACGGTGATGCATGCATGTAGTGTGTGTGTATGTGAGTGAATACGGTAGCGGTAGCTCCTAAACGGTGCATAGCTCAAATTGGGTGTATGTAGTACAGGCCACCGTCTTACGAGCTGTATCAATTTTTATTTTTGTGTGTATGGAACTTGTATTTTTTTACAGGATTATAAAAAAGATGTTTTACATTATGGCTAATGCACGGAAATTCTTGAGAGTTCGATGGCAAAAACTGGGTATATACATATTATAGATCACGGTCACATGGCCGGTGCAGATTTTCTTTTGTCCAGAGCTGATAGTTTCTCGGGGTTGCAAAAAATAATTCTTTTACATCACGGCTTATGAAAACATTAGCCGTGAAGCTAAAGTGAGCTAGCATATAAATGGTTCATTCGATCGAGCTCAAATTAGATACACTTACTATAGGTTACTGTCTTACACTGTTTAAATTTTGTGTGTATACCTTACTACGGTTTTTTCAGGGCTACAAAAAATTATTCTTATACATTGTTGCCTGAACACTCAAATCATTTGTGCACTAGCGCCTGAACACTACATCCGATTGAGTTGAATGAAATTATTTAAATACGTCATCAAAATGTTGAATGAAATTTATTTGAATACGAGATCAAGTGTTCGCAAAGTCGAGTAGTATCACTCCAGATTTTTTAAATTTTTAACATGGTTTTACAGGCATTAAATTATCGAAACACTATTATACAACGAAGTAGATTTTCAAATCTACAGAACATCTTGTTGTCTTATTAAGACAGCAGTTAGAAAGAACTACGTGGTTCTGGTACATAATAATAGAATGTGTGGAAATAATTATGTCAGACACTTGAAAATTGTTAGAATGTCTGCTCACAAGCTGTATAAGACACGGTAATACACGATAAACCTCTGGCGGTTAAGAAACTTACAGAATTTTTTTATATCAAAACTTGATGGTGTTCTACTGTACACTGGCGTAGCGAGGGGGGGGGGTTGGGTGTCAGAACCCCCCCCCCCTCCTAAAATTTATCAGAGTTCCATTATTGACATGAAGAATGCGATCCATAATGTAGATTATCCGTTACATCAGTGCCTAAACCCCCCCTAAAATTTTTTTCTGGCTACGCTACTGCTACTGTAATATTAAAAATCATGAATAATTATTTGTAAATACCATAGGCTAACTAAGGGAAGGAGGGGCTAATCCCGCTCTAGAAAGATTTTAGCTCCCTATATGAAAATGATACTTTCTATAGCAAGAGAAAGAGATGGAGCCCTTTAGTGTTTGTGAGGTAGATGAAGCTCACCACGGAGAAATATTCAAAAAGCTTACCAAGTTACGCAAATAGTTAATACATGCAAATAGCTTTAAATTACTAATACTAACTTAAGCAAGGGATTTTTGAGCTGAAAAAGAAGATTCAATTAAAAATAATAAACAATAATTAATAACTTTTAAACAACAAAATTTATGTTTAATTACAAAAAAATTAGTGAGTAATTTGATTTTTTCATTTCTTCTAATCAGTCTGAAAAGCCACTAAAAGGTCCGGGGAAGATCCGCTGGAAAAAAGGCGGATCCGGATACAGATAATTATTTTTCTCTCTGACGGATCCGGATACGGTCTTTTTGCTCAGACGGATACCGATCGTTTAAGTGCGTCGGAAAGGGAAAAAAAAAACACGCAGATCAATATGTGTACTAGGGGGAAAATACTATTCTGTTTAGTTGCATTAACAAAAATCCGTTGCATCAATTAAAAAATAACTATTGAAAACTATTTTTTTTATATAAAAGGGGAAAAAAGGCAGACCCTTTTTCATTTTTCAATCTAATGAAAATCTATATCCTTCAAACCAAAGAATTTGACGATTTTTCAGCTTTGCATTCAAACTTTAAGATGCATATATATATATATAACTGCATTATAGAGATATGAATAAAGAAACACTTCAAGGTAAACACTTATTTAGTAAATGGATGCAAAATGATGGAACTTGAGTTCGCAGATATGAAATACGGAGCTCGGCCATGGTTATATAATCTACGTACTGTCTAAAATAAAATTTCAGAAAATTACTAGAACTCGTAATTTCGCGGATCCGAGTAAGATTCTCATGCTTGTTTTAGTTAAGGGATATTTATTCTGAGAGAATACTTCGAATTTAAAAAACAAATTTCATTTAAATACCATAAAATTATACATACTTCAATATGCTTTAAAATAAAAAATTAAATACCGTAATCTAAATCGTTCATATCTCAGACAAACGGAATAAGGAATGATGTACTATGGAAGATTTTACAGATTTTTGACTCCGATTGAAAAACTACTACGGGAATTCAAAAGTATGTCAGGCCAGCAATTTTATGTTATCTTTCGTAATTTCGCAGTCATGAAATTATTGTTTAAATAATAATAATAGTGATATGACCACACATTTGTTAAAACTAAAAGAATTTTGTGAATAGCACACATATACATAAAATCAAACAGTACGGACGGGCCGTTTCAAGTGGTTCACATGAACCATCCTTCTTCGGCTGTAAAAAGCTCTTTTTACCAAACAAGCAGAAAGAGAGAGAATACGTAGTTTATATAAATATTAATTCTGTACAAATGTGTTTTTCGTAATCCAACAGGGTGAGGCTGAATGAGTGTGTTGATTTCCTTTGCATTTACCCGTAACAAATCATTAAATAAATAAAACCCTGCTCAATCTTTTTTTCCCCCATGTTTCGCAAGCTCAAAATTTGCTATATTATCCTGCAAAGCCAGGGTCTTATCTCATGGGCAAATCGGGACTTTGCTCAGGGCCCCCGATTTCAAATGTTCTGAAATATTCCTTTTTTTATGAAAAATAAAACAAATGTCATAGATGGGAGGCCCCAAATACATCAATGCCCCGGGCCCCTGTTGGTCATAATCGGGCCCTGCAAAACCTGGTGGATCAAATCCAACTCAGACCGGGAGTAAAACGCTTCCAAAGAGGTGGTTTCAATTCTAAACTTCTTTCACAGGGAAACGTTTTTTGTGTTTCCTAAAAGAAATTTTTAAGCATGGATTGAGGAGCTTTTAAAATTACATGCCTCAAATATGGCAAAATGTATAAAAATGTACACTTACTTCTTTCGCAGGCCATCAGATTCAATGTTAAATTCATCACTAAAATAATTCATCACATAAATTAGAGAAAATTTCCCCACGTGGTAATAGTATCCTATATTCACACTTGAAAATAAATCACTGCTTTCCCTGAAACGCTTCCTCAAGCACAAACACGTTGTGTTCCCACGAAAAATTTGGGTTCTGACTGGACTTGCTTCTTGGAGCAACGGCTATACTACACTTCCAGACATTTTACCTAGAGCTTGTGATTGCAAGGTCACGCCCTTGTAAGCAGTAGCGTAGCCAGGATTTTATTTCGAGGGGGGCTGGATATCAAAGGCTGCATTCGTAAACGCCAAACGAGTTACACTCGTGCAATGAGTTTCCATCTAAGGCGTTCGTAAAGGAAACTGAGTGCATGCAGTTTTTAAACTAGAGCGTTCGTATACAAAACTAAGTGCGATTAGTTTCAAACGAAATAAACTGATCTCTGCTAAGGTTTCGTCAATTGTTTAGAAGATACACTTGCTGCACGTTGTTGTTGTTTTCAAATGGCGTCCGTTGTTATGGAAAAGTATGTTCTTGTGAAAAGTATTTTACGTTTTCTAAAGCTGCATTATTTTTTCGAGGAGGAAATTCATGCGTACGTTAGAAAATGCTACGAAGGTACATAATTTTTCAAAGGTAATCATTTTCTTGTATTTTTCATTTTAGTAAATTCAAAAATGCATGTTTTAGTGTTGAGGTTGAAGTTGATTTAATCCGTTATTAGCGAAATTTGAAATTCTCTTGCTAAATACTTTAAAAAAAATGAAGTTGAAATTTCTAAATTTTGATTTGTGCACTTCAATTATGGCCACTCTTTCTTTTAAAAATCCTGTTGATTTTATATTGAGTATGTACTAAAAACTCTCCTCAGCAAAATTCAGCAAACTCAGATAACGCACGTGGAAGTGCTGTATAGATAAGCCACTCTGACGACTTGAGTTAGGACTTTTGCCTTGCTTATTTCGAGACCTATAACTAGACTCATAACTGGGAATAAATGATTTTGAACACCCTTCTGTCAGCCATATATTAGGGGTAGATTTTGTTCACTTAAAAGCTAGCAGCTTATGGAATAAAAAGGTACCGTGTGAACGCACTGAAAAAATATTGAAGTGATATGTAAAATGTCCTATATTGGTTTTTTAAATAACTAATCAGTCTTTGTTAAAACGGAAAATTAGACACAAAAAGGAAAAGTTATTAACAATTTAATGCGTGTATTTTTCTAGAAATATCAATATTCAGCACCCTACTCAAAAATGTATTTGAGTATGAGAGAAATTTTCTATATTAATTTTTTGAGTAACTAATTAGCTTTTGAAAAAAGAATGCAGCAGATGATAAATATTAGAAGTAGTTATTATACACCACATCTCTTTATAAAGAACGACACTTTATAATGAAACCGACATAGGAAAATTGATTTGCACTCGAATACATTTTTGAGAGTGTAAGGAAATGCAACTTATAATAAATCGGGGCAGTCGTGTTTCTACAGGGCCTGCTTGTGCATTCCAACGCCATGACTTGAGAAAACCTTTTCACAGCTTTCTGAATATGCAATTATTGACCACATTCGGAAACGCCAAACGAGTTGCACTCGTGCAACGAGTTTCTATCTAAGGTATTCGTAAAGGAAACTGAGTGCATTCAGTTTAAAAACTAGAGCGTTCAAACGCAGTAAACTCATCGCGGACTAGGTACTTTGAGTTTGTTGAGAAGATTAATTGCTGCACATTGCTTTTGTTTCGAGACGGCGTCCGTTGTTATGGAAATAGAGCAAGAGCCCGCGGCCGCCAGACCTTCGTCATAGTATAAAAGCTGAAACTTTCTTTGCGCATATTCCCCAATAGAGGTAGGAACAATCGGCCACTATAAAGTTTGGATGATCGTGGCTTTGGCAGGTAACAGGTGGCAAAGGTGTATAAAATTGCAGAAAATTTTCGTCATTTCATAAAGCTTCATTTTTTTATATGCTCTTCTTCGCAGTACTAGAAATCTTTTTATCCCTTGCCAGACAATTTTCCATCGTGGCAAACACCCGCCAGACAATCTCAAAATCATGGAAAACGTAATTCTATTACGAGCGCGCTGCAGCATCGTAAGAAAGTTCAGGAGTAGCTGTATAAAGTGTGCTTGCACTTTGTGACAGCTTGACGTACTTCATCGCGGGAGTTTACGAACACAACAGTTTTCCATGACTTTGAGATTGTCTGGCGGGCGTTTGCTACGATGGAAAAGTGTCTGGTAAGGGATAAAGTGATTTCTAGTATTGCGAAGAAGAACATATAAAAAAATTAAGCTTTATGAAATGACGAAAATATTCTGCAATTTTATACACCTTTGCCACCTGTTACGTGCCAAAGCCACGGTCATCCAAACTTTATGGTGGCCGATTGTTCCTACCTCTGTTGGGGGGTATACGCAGAAAAAGTTTCAGCTTTTATACTATGACGAAGGTCTGGCGGTCGCTGGCTCTTAGACTAAAAAGTATGTTGTTATGAAAAGCATTTTACGTTTGCTGAAGCTGCAAATATTATCTTTTCCGAGGAGGAAATTCATGCATATGTCAGAAACTGCTACGAAGGTACATAATTTTTGAAAGGTAATCATTTTCTTCTATTTTTCATTTTAGTAAATTCAAAAATGCATGTTTTAGTGTTGAGATTGAAATTGATTTAAACCGTGATTAGCGAAATTTGAACTTTTCTTGCTAAATACTTTTGAGAAAATGAAGTTTAAGTTGAAATTTCACAATTTTGATCTGTGCACTTCAATTATGGCCACTCGTTCTTTTAAACTCCTGTTGATTTTATATTGAGTATGTACTAAAAACTCTCTTCTGCAAAATTAACGCATTTGCTAATTGTAAAAAAACACGTCTCCTAGGCGACGAAACTAAATAAACTGAAGTTGTTCGTAAAATCAAAAGAAACTGATAACCACTGACAGCACTAAACCGGGTCGTCGCGAAGCAACGGGCCTGCTCATGAGTTGCCATCGCTAAAAATGAGTTTATCATTGAGGCCTGTTTTCGCCATTCACAGTGTTCTATTTTGTTATTCTAAGTGTTATAAATGTTAGATTATTTTATTATTTTAGAACAAGTTTTTTATACTTTGGTCGTACTAAAGAACTTTAGATGTAGGTAATCGTTTTGTGAATCTTACGCCATTTTCTTTCATGAAAATTTATCATAAAATTCGAAAATTTTGCTCTGAATGTAAAGGTAAGTGAACACTTTTATGATGTATTTAGAAATTCTAAAAATATGTATGTAAATCATGTTTAGTGAATAATTACTCATGTGTTATTTATAAATAAATTCTTTTAATCAGAAATCGTATTACTTGAGTAGTTTTTATTCTTGTAAATAAGCATGACGTTGTGATACTAGTTAGACAATTTAATTTTGCCAGTTGAAAATGTTATTTATCAGTTATATATGCCTTGATTATGTGATTCAGACTTACATCTGGTACAGTGCAGAAATACAGTAAATTATAAATTATTAATTTTTGCCCGCTTATACAGAAACTTCAAATGTAGTTTATATTTTGTACAAGCGTTCATTATGCTTGCTCAATTCCAAAGTTCGATTGAGAAAGCGACAAAATAATAACATATACTATATGAAATGTCTTTATGAAAGAATAATTAATTCAGGGATCGCGCTATAAAGCGTATTTTATCAATTTTCTCCAATATACAGGATATCCCGTAAACACTGAAATGCGCTTTAATACATCATTTGTTAAAGATTAATGTTAAATTGTTTAAAATAACGCAGGAAATACGCCCACGTTCATGAAATATTCATTATAAAAATGTCTTTCTCATTTGTGTATTTAGTTCCACTTGTGAAACTAAAATAAGCAATCGTGAATCATGAGAGTAAGCGCTAATTTGTTTTTCCTTCAAATTATATGCATCTATTTTCTTAATGTCAATATGTATCATAGCACACAAATTAATCATGAGTTCGTACTTGAATTAGTAACACAATTACTACTTAAAACTACATTAAATAACGTTTGAAAGCACTGGGAAGCTTAACAAATGCCTGATGTATACGTGAAGACTCGAGCATCCGTAGGCCTCTTTGGATGGCTCATCAAAATACACGCGCAGGCCCGTTACTAATTGCGAAGGCCCCGACTAAACACACGCATTCCAGTTTTCTTACGAAAACTCGTGCAACGAGTTTGTCGTTTACGAAGGCACCCATTGTCCACCTTCTCGCAACATTGGGCGTGTTCGTAAAATCCTCAACTCGTGCCACTAGCTTTCGTACAAAAACTCACAAAAACTAGAAAAGGTTCGATTACTTGTTTTATTTTCGTTCGACTTTATGAATGCATTCAGTTTGTTTAGTTTCGTTGCTTGGATTGGAAAATGCGTTGGTTTACCATAACGTCCTCGGAGCAAATATAAACAAAAAATCGAAAACTGTATCAACAAACTAATATTTCAGTCGATTTAGTTTTTCAAGTAACTGCACTCAGTTGACTTTAAGAACGACGATCAGCTTTTTTGTTTAAAACTAATGGAAACACCTTAACGCTCAGCACTCGCGCAGGGTATAATACATTCGCGACCCTTACCAATATGTAGTACAGTGGTTAAAGCCACTACATTGGGAGATGGCTCAAGTGGAGGAACAGGATTCTGTCCTCTCGCGGGGCCGTCGGTCTAGTGGTCTGGAGTTTTGGGCGTTTTTCTCCAGATGTCACGTGAATACGCGCTAGATACCCAGAAGAGTCACCCCCAAGGCATTTGTCCCCCCTTGTGTTTGTCCTTTCTTTGACGTGGATTTTTTATAAGCGGTTCCTCGTGAACAAGCACACAAATCCGAATACATGTACCAATAGTTCGCGACCCTCTTTTGTTGTCGATGTACCTATCTAAATTTGTTTGAAAATGTATGAGACCAGGTGTAGCTAATGTCATAAACTTGAAGGGGAAAATTTGTTTTGAAATTCTTCATATAGATTTTTGGCTATCTCCACGTCAGGTGTGTCATATACTGCGCGTGTACTTCTGTTGTTCTGAACTATCCTTCGGTTTTCGATGTGTCTTCCTAACGTTTTAATGAAATGGGATGAGGCCCGGTGCAGCAGATTTTAAAGTCAAACTTCTTGGGGGAAAAGCGTGTGGTGGAATTCTAATAGTTTTTCGAATATTGATACGTCGGGTGTGTCATACCCTGCAACTCTTCTGAGAGCGGCTCTAATTCTGAGTTTTTATATTGTACTTTGAATAATATTTATAAATGTATGGCTACAAATGTATTTTTACCTCTCTTGTATCTGTTTTACGACAAAAAATAAACAAACACATTTGGATATGAGGTACTCTGGCCCAGTAATTCCGTCAGTTCTTTTCACGCGAGTAATCCCGGATTAAACTAAAACTAGTCCCAGCAAACACACACAGGTTCTCTGAACGTCCATTAACGTTCAGAAAACGTCTTCTGAACGTTAATAGACGTTCAGAGAACTTGTGTGTGTTTGCTGGGGTTGCTCAAGCGACACTGTTTCAGCGTTTATAAATATGCCTACAGGTAGAATTCCGGATCTGCTTCCACACTCCCAGATGTGATCTAATCATATGTCTTTGCGAAACTATTTGTTAGTCGTCAGACGTTAACCAAAGTTGTTGAAGGTTTTCACAAAGTATATGAAGTTTATCGATGGATGTAGTATCCATTCTTGTGAGACAAACTATTTTTTAAGTTCTCATACAGGACGATCTTGTCCAGAACCACAGGCACCGAAGAACAACCTGTTCACTGCTCAATACTGAAAAGGCGCTGCCATTTCCATTTCTCGATTAAACTACCAGCAACATCCAATCGCTTTCCACCGAGCCAAAAATCTCTTTCGCACAGCTGTCTGTATGATACATAAGGCGCATTCGTAAACGACAAACTCATTGCACGAGTTTTCGTAAGAAAACTGGAATGTGTTTTGTTCAGTGCAGTTCAGTGCTATCAGTTTCTTTTGCCTTTCAATTTCAGTTTATTCAGTTTCGTCGCCTAGGAGATGCGTTTGTTTACTATATGCGTATGTTGTTAATTTTATCGAGAAGTTTTTAGTACTTACGCAATATAAAATCAACAGGATTTAAAAAGAAAGAATGGCCATCATTGAAGTGCACTGATCAAAATTTAGAAATTTCAACTTAAACTTGCAATTTTTAAAAATATTTAGCAAGAGAAGTTCAAATTTCGCTAATAATGGTTTAAATCAACTTCAATCTCAACACTAAAATATGCATGTTTGAATTTACTAAAATCGACGAACGCCGATTTCGGTGATGTATTGCAAAACAAAAATTTACAGTTCTGCTGATTTAGCAAAACAATATACTTTATTTTGGGCTCATTTTAAAGCTTGTGGAATGGTTCAGTTTTGGGGACATTTGACCGCTTGTAGCTAAAAGGGTGTTTGCGGAATCGCCGGTTCCATTTTTTGGCTACAATTCGAATATTAACTTCTCCAATGTTTCAGCGCTTGTAGATCCTCATAAAATAGAGATATGATGATGTAAATGGTGTCACTTCATAGGATATTTTCTGCTCTTTCTAAATATGTGCTTATTTTGACTAGCAGCTAGAACTCAAAAGGATACTTTTCTCCTTGACTGTAATGCGCATGCGCAAGAACTTCGCCTCTGATCTGTTATGATCCTTAGACTAATGGTTATCAGCATTGGCACGAAAGCTGCGTGTTTGGCTAACTACAAAAGAATAGGAACTTTCAAACGATCTGTCAGGCAGGAGAGCAAAACCGTGTCTTTTATTTAAAAAGAAAAAAATAAATGCTGCGAAGAAATTAAATAATTATAAATGTTGCTTTTAAATTTTTTTTTAAAGGATGTTTTAAAAAAATTGCTAACATGCATTTTTTAACTAAAAGCTGGATTAGTTTAAAAAGGAAAATTTGAAATTAGCATTAAATTTCGTAACAAAAAATTTTAACTAAAAATATTCCTTTTTAAAAATTAAGCCTGGAATAGATTTGATTTAGAAATTAATCAACATTGAAATTCCTGACAACAGTTATAATTCTCTCTCTCTCTCTCTCTCTCTCTCTCTCTCTTTTTTTTTCTTTTTTGTAACTTTGAAGTTAGAGTGAAATTAATGAAAGTTTATACAAGAAATAATTGAAACATCTTCATTTTAAGGAGATAATTAATTGTTAAATAGAAAGAAACCTACTACTATATTTCATTCTAATTATTACTTTGATTTAAAAGCATATATATATATATATATATATATATATATATATATAAACTATTTTATTTGAGCTTTTTTTTTCATATTATACAGTTTGTTCACCTGATATGGTAAATGGGATTTAATTACATTTTATTAAGGGCTTTTTAAATCAAAGTAATAATTAGAATGAAAGAGTAAAAGGTTTTTCTTTCCCATTTAACAATTACCTCCTTAAATTAAGATGTTTCAATTATTTATTGCAGCGTTTTAAAAAAATCATCTTATTTATTCTAACTTTTACTCAAATATATATTCATTTTCGCTTAAAATGTTCATTCAAACTTTACTGATAACATTATTTAGTAGAAAAATCGACTGAATGTTCATTATTAAAGATTAAAAAACTGAATGTATGTTGAAAAATGTGAGGGGAGGGGGGACGCGCCACCGTAAGTTAGCCTTTGTTGGGGGGGGGCGACGTTAAAAGGTTGAGAACCGCTGATTTACTGTATAAATTTCATTAATTTCACTCTAACCTCAAACTTACAGAAAGAAAAAATGAAAATTAAAACTATTGTCATGAATTTCAATGTTCATTTCTAATTTAAAGCTCATCCAGGTTAAAATTTTAAAAAGGAATATTTTTTTAGTTTAACATTTTTGTTACGAAATTTAAAGCTGATTTAAAATTTTCCTTTTTAATCTAATCAAGCTTTTAGTTAAAAAAATGCATGTTAGCAAATGATTTTTTTAAACATCCTTTAAAAAAGATATAATTATTTAATTTCTTCGCTGCTAGCAACTGACAATTTTTTAAACATCCTTTAAAAGCTAAATTTATAATTATTTAATTTCTTTTCTTCAGCATTTACTTTTTTGAAATAAAAGACAAGGTTTTGCTCTCCTGTCTGACAGATCGTTTGGAATTTCCTGTTCTTTTATAGTTAGCCAAACACACGGCATTCGCACCAATGTTGGTAACCATTTATCTAAGGATGAGAGATCAGAGGCGAAGTTCTTGCACATGCGAATTACAGTCAAGGAGAAAAGTATCTTTTTGAATTCTAGCTGCTAGTCTTATTTTGAACGTAGGTCTTCCAGAAACCTCACAAATTTGGTTTCTTTCAGACGGTATAACAGAAAACAGAATTTCCTTCTATGCACCATAACTCGGAAACGGTTAGAGATAGGACAGGGTTTCTAGGGTGTTTTATGCTCCATATGGGCTGCTCTATCACCCAATTTCGTTTGTCAGATTATGTCAAATTCACCCTGTATATTAAAAGCGTATTATAATCCATAGGTCTTCCCTATTTTCTTTCCTTATTCCATTAAGTTGGAAAGTATATCAATATTCATGAGTGTGATTGACTAAGCAAACATGGGGCCCAGGCCATACATTTATCACGGGGGGCCCTTTAATATACGCTGCTGGACAATTGCTAAGGACCGATCACAAATTGCATTGTAGCATAACATTAAGCGTGAGATGAGGCCTAGTAGGATAAAATATTGTCACCACACTGTTCGTACATTAGAATAAAAGACATTTATTTTTCGGGAAAATACAAAAGGTTATGAAACATCTGAAGAAAAAAAAAATGTTCATTTCATGCTGTGTACGGAGAAGTGGAACAATGCATATGAAAGCAGGTACCTTGGAGAAAGGTGTCTGTACGGGACATGTCCACCGTGGAGTGCCATGCAACATTCCACACGTCGTAACAAGCTTTGCACAGCATTATCCAGCAAATGTTGAAGCAATTTATCCATTCCTCTGTCAGCGCACGGATGAGGGTGTTCTTGTTTGTATGAGGACAGTTTCGACAAGCAAGTCGCCTCCCCAAAGCATCCCAAACATTTTCAATGGGGTTTAGATCTGGAGAACGCGCTGACCATACGACGCGTTAAAAACCCTCGCTGTCTAGACAATCCTGAACAGCGAGTGATAGATGGCATGGTGCGTTGTCTTCCATGAAAACCAATTTATCACCGACAGCACCACGGAAAAGGCGAAAATGAGGAAGAAGATCTTCATCAATGAATCGTTGGTCCGTCATAGTCCCAGTCGCAACCGCATGCAGGGGCGTGCGGCCTTTGATCATGATGCTGGCAGATACCATGACACTGCACGTCGGATATCGGTCCCATTCCTGGATATTGCCTGGACGATAAGCAATACCACTCTCACGCCAGATCAGTTGGCCGATGACAGACTGAATCTACTCTCATCTGAGATTAGTACGCATGCCCAGTCCGGTTCAGTCCAATTGCGATGCTCACGACACCATTTCAAACGGACGGTACGGTGCAATCTGGATAATGGGACGCATAACAAGTCTGTGGGCGTATAGAGGTGCATTTCACTGCCCCCCCCCACCAACGAGTTTCAAAATTTTGACGATTGTACTGGTTTGTACTACGTTTGTACCGGATAGTACCGAAATATTTCTGTTTGTACCGGTTTTGTTAAAAAGTTATTAACGATTTTAGTGTGGGGGGCTAGAGAAACGACAGCCCCCCCCATGAAGCAATTTTCAAAATTTGACGATTGTACTGGTTTGTACTATGTTTGTACCGGCTAGTACCGAAATATTTCCGTTTGTACCGGTTTCGTTAAAAAGTTATTAACAATTGAAATGTGTGGGGCTGCAGAAATGGCAGCCCCCCCCATGAAGGAATTTTCAAAATTTGACGATTGTACTAGCTTGTACTACATTTGTACCGCCTAGTACCGAGAGATTTTTGTTTGTACGCTTATAATAAGAGAGATATAACGGTTTTTCCACAAGCAATTTTGTGAGACCGCAAGAGTTCATCGACCGCTATCCAAAACATTGGGTTTCAGAATTTTTCCCCGTCTTCCGGATATTCGACCACTGGTCTGAAGGGTGTGAGGTCTAAGGGGAAGAAAATCCGGGGGTCGAACACTTGGAAAAATTGCCGGGTTACCAGGAAGAGGTGCATTCCTGCGTTGGCAAAACTTTTTTAGAAAAGCTAGCTAAAATCGTAGTATTCCCTCGTTATATCGCGCTTATCAGGAGACAAGGAAAATGCGCGATATATCCGTCGGAAGAGGATGGAGGGTTGATGTGAAATGATAAAATTTATAGCCTTATGCATTTAAAATATAATAAAATGAATCGCATAAGTATTATAATAAAAGATAATATTTTAACAATGAACACAGGAGTTTAATTTTTTTAATTTACGTAGAAATATCTATTTTATTTTCTGCTGAAGAAACGGTGCTACGTCATCTACTGCGCAATCTAAAGAAAAGGGTAACGATCACTTTGATGGAGACATGCACAATTCTGGAAGTACAGAATTGACAAAATGTGGAAAAGTCTAATTTTGTTAAACAAGGATGGAGCAACATTTTTCGCACTTTTCGATTTATAACATAAAAACGTTATGCAACGTAAAGCATTTTACAGGAAATTTATAATGTACCGCACATTATAGCTTATTAGAAAAGAAAACAGAAACAAAAATACTTCTGCATACTCACCTAATATTTCAGCCAAATGTTGATATCAATGATAACTTTCTCATTTAAAAACCTATCATTGAAGAATTTTCATCTAAAACTGATTACGATTTGTAAGTAGAGTAGTCTTATTATTAAGTACTAAACTATTAAATGCGAAGCAAAATTAGAACTGTTTTTATGAATTGAAAATAGTATGCGAAATATAATACTAAGAACAATAATATTAATATTTTCGTAATTTTGTTCACAAATTTGCCAGTATTTATGTTGTATTAAAACACATAAGGACAATCGCCGATCCGCGGTCGAACCCATGGCTTTTAATTCGGCCAGTGGAACATATCAAAACCCTGCATAAAACCCATATAAACCATACAAAACCCCATATAAATCCCAATTATAAGGCCCGCAACTTCGCTAACATCCTAAATTTTGGGCCGCAACTTTTCAAAAGTTCTTTCAGAAAGTTTAACTGAAAATGCTTAATTGGGAAATAGAAGCGTCCGCACAAAAAAAAAAAAAAAAAAAAAAATGAACAGATAAAGTAGTTGGGGGACAATGGTCCACGATTTTGAATTTTCTGAAAACTTGGAATAAGTCATGAACCTAAATTTCTACTAGAATGTAGCTTAAACCTTTACCTGTCGCCTTAAATGATCATTTTTATCTAAATTTTAATGCAAAAAACTGCAAGTGACTTTTACAGATTTTGGTATTTTCGGATATTTGCCCCATCTTACGGGGTAAAGATCCGCAGTGGTGGACTTGACATAAAACTCAGAATGAAACCCACTTGAAAAGTTGTCTTTGCTGCAAAACTATTATTTGTCAGGTTTGAATTTGACTGATATCAGCACCTTCAATACTGGTAGAGTATAATTAAATTTTCCTTAATTTATTATTATTATTATTATTATTATTTTATGAACTGCATAGAAAATTTTGGTTTAATATGATAACAATTGCTAAAGTATGTATTGTAAATTTAGTTTAACAAAAGCAGATAGAAAGAAGAAAAAATCACTGTCATTTAAGTGTAATTAGAGAAACTTACAAAATAGGAGGAAGACAGTTGGCTGTTACATAACTAAAAGGTTTTCCGATACTTAAGGGACGTAGAAAAAACTGATATAGTGCTAAAATGAACTGATGTGAACGTAAATATTGCAATTACAAACCGAATCAGTGGAAATAAATAAATAAAATAAAATAAAAGGAAATACATTCCTAACTGAAAATTTTACATTGCCCCGCTCATGTGGGGGAATAGATTTTTCCGGTCCTGATGGACATCATCATTATAAGGCTCAGAACTTAGCTCAATTGATGGTTATTGGAAGCCCCGGAACATGACAATCAAACAAACAAAACCATCACGACCCCAAAGCATTAGGGGCTAAAATCTGCATTCGAATTCTTACCCCATCGCACTTGCGGATTCTTGCCCCATTTGATAAAGATATGAAAATTGCTTTTCTATAATTTTGGTTAAAAGTCGTATCCCTTGAAACATAAAGTAATGAGATCATTAATAGGTTACCTTTACATACAAAACACCCTTAAAACAAAAATCTGCAAAATATGTATCTGTAGTCATAAATCTCTAAATACGCAGGTTATATGCAGGTTTCACTATTATGTAAAATTAACAGAAGCTTTAAAGTATTAAAATACGGTATTATTAAACGGCTTCCAAATAATGTATTATTGTTAAAAGCTTATATTTAAAAAAATAAATATACAATAGGCTAATTTAATTTTGCTTAGAAGGTTCTAAAAATCTTGCAGTAGAAGTTATAATTCTAAGTACGTAATAGTGTGTGCATTTTAGAGGTGGGGGAATTTATCAGTAGTGTAGTCACCCATTTTTCTCACTCTCTCTGTCTTCCCCCCCCCTATTTCAATATACACGTCTCTAATCATTTTTTATTTTCAGGGAGACGCTGAGAATTTTTTAATTTCTTTTAAAATTTTGAATCACGGAAAACTTAAGTTTTTGGTCAAATAGAAGTAATATCTGACCCTCTGCATCCCCTCTTATTTTGTTAATGCAAATGAAACATCTTAAATTTATTACGGTATTGCGAGCATTGTCTAAATGTTATGGTTAGTTTTAAATTTTACGTATTTAAAATAATAAAGATATTTATTAAAAACTTTCCACACTTTTTAAATTTCGATCTTTTTGAATAGTTTAAGTATTTAATGATTAATAATTCTTAAAACAAAATCTCACGGTGAACAGAAAATTGATTTATACAAGAAAGTTATTCTTTATTAACAACTAATGTTCTAGCTTCTCTGACAATAATTATAGTGTCTAAAAGAAAGTGTTGTATAAACTGTAAAGGCCTTTGCAGATACCCAGAGACTGTCGCGGCTACGATGTATTTGAACGGGGAAATTTGACCGGGTTTGGACGCTGCGACCCTCTACCGAACAATAGATGGGGTGAAAACCACAAGTGTGAAAACCGCAATATTATCCACGGTCCCCAATTACCTATTGTGCGGAGTAAGGCTACTATAGGGGGGGAGCTGACTTGCCCGGAATTTTGGTTCGAAAGTTGTGTCAGGCCGCCATATTGGATCGTACACCTATGTCATAAAATTTATATTTTGTGGTTGTTCAAGATCAATAAAAATGGTTGGATGTTGTGCAGTAAACTGTTCAAACAGTACGGAAAAGGGTTATCGTCTTTTTAGATTTCCTGCAAATCCCGACAGAAGAAAAAAATGGATTATAAATTGCAGAAGGGACAGTTGGAATCCAACTGCGAATTCAAGATTATGTGAAGTAAGTCTGAAATTATTTTAAAATGTAGTTTTAGTTTTGCAGTTATGTGTATAAATCTGTGATCTAACTATTTATTTTCCTTTAAATTATTATATTCATATATGTTATACGCTATTTTTTCTCGTGTTGTTACTGTTAGGGTTGCCGTAATTATTACCTTTTAAAAGCATGTAATATTTACGTTAATTTGACTACCGATATCATAAAACTAAATTAGTACATACATTAAAACAATAATACAACAATATACATGGTCTATTAGTAAAGATTATTTAGATTTTGTCTTTTATAAGAACGTAAACATTCGTGATCAAACTGTCGCCAACCGACATTTGTTTTGATTTTGAAAAATTGTTTTTCTCTACTCTACTCGTTACTCTAAGTAAATACGACATTGTTATTGATATATTATCCTTCTACTAAAAAAATACAAGCATGTGTTAGCTTTTTCTTTCAATTATTACGGGATAAATGGATTGATCGTATCCCGCCAAACTTTGGCGGCATATAATCTACATCAAAATGAAATCAATACGCGATAGTTGTAATTTGTAATAAAATTGGTTTAACTTATCACTTTAATTATTCTTCTTAATAATTAAACTCACCGAATGACATTATAAAATGACGTATTTTAATTATAGTAAAAGTTAAATTCAACATTGGTAGTGTTTCTTTAGGGATATTTTAACAAAACTAGAAATGATGCATAAAATATTGTGCTTTGTACCTTCAAAAGTATATATATACATACATTTCTAGTTTCACACAAAATGATTTGATACTTTTTCCCAATAATTGAATTGGCTTTGCTCTTCTGACAAATAAATAAAAATTCTATTTTACATGGCGTTCCTTGAATTCTATTTTTGCTTACTTTAGTGTTTCAAATATCTACCTCCTCTAATTGTTAATTTATGTATTAAAAACAATGTTTTTAAATTAGTTTACATGTTTAAAGAAAATTGTGTCTGTATTGCTCGTTTAAAGGAAAACTGGATACCTTTCCTATTTAATAACACTAGTGTTATTTGACAGTGCATAATTGAAAAAAATTATTGTTGTCTCATAATTTATTTAAATGACTTTGGGCCAAGGCCCCTAGATTCTCTACGGTTGTTTTTCATATGAGGGGTTCGACCCCTAATAAGGCTTATTCGTCAAACAGGCATAATTTCCACTGACAAAAGCCTAAGATTTGATCAAATGCTACTGAAAGACACATTGCTTAGTTATTGCATGTTCCTTAGAACATAAAAATTTAAATGTTACACTATTTTTAATTGTGTAAAACCTATAAAACACCTTGCATATTTGCCATCCAAGGCGATTTTTCATAATTTGGCGACTTACGTATACGCTTAGTTCATAACTATTTCTAAGAAAGCAGTGCTTCATATGTTTTTTTGATAAAATGTGAGGAATAATCAGTAATTTTAAACCCTGTTATCTGGGAGAACTTACTATTTGAAAATTGTGAATATTAAGTAACACACTTTGACTTATTTATTTCACCTATATTTTTTTATTTAGCACAAAATTGGATTAATTCTGCTTGATGTTTGTCAATTTCACAGTACTGTGCATACTTGGAATTCCTTTGTTGCAAAGGCATGAATGATTTTATGCTGGAGCAAATTGCTAAACCTGGCAACCATTATGCTTATTTTTTCAGTTTTTTATTAATATCTTCTAAAATAATTCAAATTTTGAAATTTAAGTCAGCTTATCGACTTCCCTGAAATTTTCCGAATCTGTGGACACCTTTGTCAAAACACAAATCCCCACAGTTTTGGTAGAGATAGCATGACTTTTGACAGTGGCAGTTACTCTTTTTTAGAATAGAGAGAGAAGATGTGCAAATAATTTAACTCAGTGATAAATGCTATTTTCAAAATGAAAAAGTACCAAAAATTATCATAAATCAAAAACCGTGTTTCTCTAGTTCATTCGTTAACAGTGTGTTTACCGCTCCGGAAAATCCGGAAAGTCTGAAAAAAGCCGGGAAATTGGAAAATGGGTCCGGAAAGTCTGGAAAAAACCGGGAATTTGGATAATGGGTCCGAAAAATTCAATAAAAGAATCATTTTTTTTTCTGTTTCGTGTCCTTTTTTTTATGCTTTCTCTCTAATTGTCAGACTGGAAACCAAAAGCAACTGTAAAATATTTTTCGAACCGCGAAAGCATCTAACGATGTGTTTGTGTAAGGAGGGAAAAATGGGGGCTCATCAATCGTGACGGGAGGGTAAAAGACAAATTAGCTTACTTGGTAACTTACAGCTTAGGACCCTATTTCCTAGAACAGTTAGTTAATTCTATCAGAAAGTGCGACTACTTCTGTTTCTCAATTGATGAAAGCTTAATCCTGTATACTTCAGTTAAAATTGATTTCAAGAAGTTTTGCAAATATAAAGACAAGGGAGGGGTCATTGTGCAATTTCCGAAAGTAAAATGCACTGGTCAGGAATTTTTTTCCCGGGACCTCCCAAAAGTCAGGAAAAAGTCCGGAAATTGACTTTCAGAAATTTGGTAGACACCCTGCTTAACAACCTTCTAAAAGTGATGTAATATAACACTGTCTCCGTAATTTAGTAACACATGGAAAATATTTTGTTTGTACTGATACATCACTATGATCATGATTTTCAAAAATTACAATTTTTTTTTTCCTTTTCTCTATCTTTTTTCTTTCTTTCTACCTGCATAACCCTCTCTTGAGCAATTTTTTTTTATCATTCATGTAGAATTTGCTAGCCACATCCATAAAGTAACTGACAAGATAAAATGACTTTAAATACCTATACTTGTAAAGTAATTAAAAAAAATTGTCAGACATTAAAGGATTTTGAAGCATTAAATGTCATTTATTTCGTATAAGACTATTAGTTTGCTACCTCTAATTATAAAGTTCTCTTCAAAAATACACTGCAAAGATATTTTTTAATATTTTCAGATTTGTTAAGCATCGATTTTTTATGTCGAATGCTGCTAAACTTAAATATCATATAAAAATTTTTAATGATTGTTTGGTTAGTGGTGTCTGACATTCATGAGGGTTATATATTATGTCGTGCAATCCTGAAATAGATGGGAAAATTTTAAAAAGAACTTTTATTCCAGAAGAGTTTAAGCTTTATAAAAAAGTTAACAATTTCGAAGTACAGAACTAGAAAATATATATTTCAATGGACAGGCTACACTTTCTAAGGCATTTAAATAAAATGTCATAAATCCATTATATATTGAATACATTCTTCAGATTTATTGTGATAGTTATTATTGTTATAGATTTTAATCTTTTTATGAATTTAGTTTGCAATTTGACATAAAATAATATATTGAATAATTTGTTACAGGTTCATTTTGAAAATTCACAGTTTGAAGCCCACAGGCAAGACAACTGGAGAAAGTTGAAACAAACTGCTATACCGACATTATTCAGCATTCCCAAATCCTCCTCCAACCTTAGAAGGCAGAAGAATTAAAGGAATAGGAATTCCTAAAAGCGGATCAATACTCCACGCAAGAATGGAAAACATTGATGTAAGTGTAATTATTATGTATCTTCTTTTTTTAATACATTATGATATTTGCTTTTTTTTAATTAAAAAAATGACACATGAAGATTATGACAACCACTAACATTCAGTCAACAAGCAGGCAAGATACATTGCCAAGTTAGTAGTACTAAAATATCACTAAAACATTTTCATTTTTAAAACTGTTACAAAAATACAGTTTAAAAGCTTTAGTTCAAAACACATAAAATTTTATAATTAAAACTTAAAAATGAAGTATATTTTGGCCAAAAGCAGGGGTTGAAATTTGCGGTTGCCCACTTGCCTGGGGCAATCAGATTTTTAAACAGGTAAGTAAAACAAAAATCCAGCTTTCCCTCAAGCAAAAAAATTAATGAATAAAATAAATAAAAAATCTCATGTTGATAAAATGTTCATTTTTTAGAGATCTTTCAAACCAACTAAATTTTCTTTTTACTTTTAATAAGCGATAAAAAAAATGATTTTTGATGAAATTCAACATGGCCTACATGCATGCTCAGACAATGTTCAAAAGCTTCAGAAATGCCATTCGTATGTGTAAAGACGGGCTTTATTCTGGTTACTTAATGGTCGACGAGAGTATGTGCATGCTCAGTATCAAAAAGTGTCTTAAAAGAATCTGTTTCTGTTTGTAGCTATACATGTTTTTTAAAATATATAGATATTTATCAATTTATTTTGCATAGTAAAAGGCCATAATTTAAAATATACGTATATATATAAATATAGCAAAAATTTACGGGCAACAAACTTTACTTGGGGGCAACCAAAATAATTGTAGTGATTGCTTGAGAGGCAACCAAAAAAATCACAAGATTCTACCCTTGGCCAAGAGTCACAATAAGCATAAAATATTTGGCACAAATTTAATGTTTTGAAAGTTAATGCTGTTCCAATGAAATGTAAATTCGTGTTTTATAAACTTTTTCTTTCTTTGTTGGTTGAGGGGAATCAGTAATTTATATTAATATCAAGGCTTTGCAGAAATATGTGTTTGTTAATGGTTCTTCAAAGAATATTTTGTCTTAAAAACGAAACCTTTGCATAATTCTTTCTATGAAAAGCAGAGCCTTCACAAATCAGTGTTTATTTTCAAAGTTATTCTTCTTGGGTCTTGGAATGGATCCCTCATGTAAGTCAAGAATCTACTGTATTTTAAAATTCCATTAATATATCCCTTAAAATGTTTTATTAGTTCAATTATTGATGGTAGTTTCATAACATTTTTAATGTAGTATTAAGTTATCTGGAAGTTTCATGCTGCTTTCAAACGAAAGCGGATTGAAATGAAAAATTTTCACAAATTTGACTGCGGTACCATCTTTTGCGATAATATGTTATTTGTTTTCAATCATTCTGATGTACCAAGACCTGTCCTTAAGCAACCTACAAAAATTAGCATACTTTTTGTACAACACATAACCCAATAATTTATTTAATTTTTACAAAATAAAAAATTTTTGAGTGATATTCTCCTAATTGTGTATTATTTTAAATGTTATTATAATTCTTTTTTTTTTTTTTAGGTTGATGAAAATGCTCCTGAATTGGATCAACAAACACTGATAAATGAAAATGAAATTTTGAGAAAAAAGGTCAAAGAGTTAGAGGAGAAATTAAAAGCAGCAGATGCACGAATTCTGGCATTAGAGAGCAAAGTAAAAAGCTTTTTGACTGAAGAGCAAATAAAATACTTGGGCGAGAATCGAAATGCTATTACAAAGTGGTCTAAAGATAATTTAGTGAAGGGTTTAAAACTTCGCTTTGCTTTAGGGAAACATGGCTATGAGTACCTACGGAGCACAGGTTATCCGGCACCAGCATACAGTACGTTGAATCGCCGAACACAAAGTCTTCAATTTGACTTTGGAATTTTGCACAACATTGCTACGCTTCTCCAGACCAAAATGTTGTGCATGAGTACACTTGACAAGATTTGCTGTCTGTCCATTGATGAAATGGAGATCACAAGTGGTCCAGATTTTGATACATCATCAAGATCATTTTTGGGCGAGGCTACCTTGGGGAGAGAAGTCACTGCAACTCACTACCTGGTAGTGCTACTTCGCGGTTTGAAATCCCCATGGAAGCAAGTTATTGCTCATGAGTTAACAGGCCCATCCACAACTGGAGAAGCCATGTTTTCTCTTGTGAGCAATGTTATTGCTCTTGCAAAAAATCTTGGTCTAAAAGTGGCAGCAACTGTGTCAGATATGGGGTCATCTAACACAGCTCTATGGAAAAAAGCTGGTGTGTCTGTAACAAGACATAGCCGTCAGACATCAAGTGTCATTAATGGAGAAGCTGTACATTTCTTAGCAGACGTGCCTCATTTAATAAAAAATGTGCGCAGTGCATTTCTGAGACAGGCATTCATTTTACCTATTAAATTTTGTGAAGAAAATGACCTTCCATCACGCTTCATTTCTTCAGGGCATATTAAACGTCTGTGGATGGAAGAGTTGAACTCAAACTCAGGATTGAGTTCACTCTATCATCTTAAGAAATGCCACCTTTTCCCATCTCATTTTGGAAAGATGAATGTTGCTCTTGCTGTGCAGTTGTTTTCTTTGAAAACAGCTGCTGCTCTAGAGAAAGCTGTAGCTTTAAAACAGCTTCCAAGAGATGCCCTTACCACAGCTTGGTTTATACGCATCATGAACCAATGGTTCACATTGGTTACAGCTAGGCATCGCATTGTTGGAATAACAATCAGGAATAAACGAAGGCAGCTTGATTTCCTAAATTATGTGATTAATTTATTCCAGGAATCAGATTTTGGTAGCTCGTGGAAGCCAGTACAGACTGGAGTTATTTTAACATCGTTAAGTATTGTAAACATAGCAAATTATTTGTTCACCGAAGGATTCTCCTTCTTTTTGCCTGGCAGACTGACACAAGATGCACTGGAGAATGTCTTCAGTCAAGTGCGACGAAAGGCAGGCAGTAAACCAACAGCTGTGCAGGTGAAATCTGCAATCAAATTGATCTGTATGTCACAGTTCATTTCAGATGTCAAGAATTCTAATTATGCATCAGACAGCGATTACCATTTATTTGATGATTTCTCAGTTCAAAATTCTGTTTTGCCAGTACCTGTAAAACATAATGAAATCAGTGCAGAAGAAAATACAGATACTCCATCAACAAGTAGCAATTCAGATCCGCAGAACATCAAAAAGATCGTCGCCGAAGAGAATGACATCCACTATATTGCTGGTTCTGCTGTCAATGCTATAGCCAAACGTCAAAGTGTGTGTAATGCATGCAAAGACGCAATGGCTGTCTGCATTGATAGCAATGAGCCTGAAGTACCACAGCGTAGGCAGCATCTGACTACTTATAGCAATATGGGAGGCTTGAAATTTCCAACTTCAGGGATTTATAGAATTTGCCGAGAAGCAGAACGGCTTCTTCAGGCTGAAAAAGCTAAACTGCTATCAGGCAAAGTATCTATAAATGATTTATTTATACAGAAAGTAAAAAGGAACTGCACAGCTGTTAATTTACCATCTTGCTGTTTGTTAAAAGAAAGAGTAATTTGTTTTTATGCTACTGTTAGATGCATTGGCATAAAAAATCATCTTCAAAAAAGAAAATCCCAAGAAAGCCACTATGCATCAAAGTCAATGAATAAGAAACAGAAAGTACATGAAAATTCTAAAAATCTTTGACTTTTTTTTTAAAAGTCTTCTGGATTATTTTATGATACTCAAGTTATATTTTTCTGCGTATAACAACATCCAGTCTTTATGTGATTCTTCTGATTTGACTTTAAGCTGTCCACTGAAAGAGCACAATCATCATTTATTTCTTTGCCAGGAGAGGGCAATTCATGTCACTGAATGTGTCGTTTAGACATACGTACGTCCTTCCAGAGTTTCCCCCACAATTTTGATCCTCATCAGAAGGTTGGGAATTCGAATATTGGCACCCCTCTGAAACTGCTAATGACTGCTGAGAGAACTTTCGGACCACGATTTAACGTGCACGTACACTGCATGTCATGGATTTTTTAGTGGTTTATTCTGTAACATCCTAAAACTGCCTTATGCATAAAGAAAAACATCCAGTCTTTATGTGATTCTTCTGATTTGACCTTGAAGCTGCTCCTTGCAAGAGCACATACACTTTTGAAAATTTTCAACTGCATCTTTTGTATGGTTCTTTCCATGAATGATTTACATACTATTTATTTTTGTAGTTTGCTCTTCATAATACCTTTTGCCACTGTCTCATCGACTTGGCTCACTGTATACATGCAGTAGTTTTAACTCTAAAAATATTTCATTTAACAAGTCTTCGACTATTTTGTACCATTCAAGTTGATCTGTTTTTTGTCTATAACAACATTCTTCTGCATACAAAGAAACGCCCAGTCTGAATATAATCAATATGTAATTTATCCTTTCATAAATATCCCAAGGACTTGTTTATCTGCCATCGTTATCATTATACATATTCCTAAGATACCTGCAGTGCTGTCTTCTTCATGGGCACAATCATCATTTGAATTTTTCGAATTGCATTCCTTATTTCATTGGTTTCATGAATGATTAATGGACTACTGATTTTTCATCCTGGGAAATTTTTTCATGACATTCAAGTTTTATAAGTTATTTTGTCTATAAAACACATCCTGATAAAACCCTCTGCGTACAGAAGAATTTCTAGTGTGGTCCTGTATGCATATATTTCTACTTCCATGTGCTTCTTATTTATTTGTAGTCATATTATCGAAGGTGAGTCAAAGTAAGTTATATCTAATCTCCTTTTAAACTTTTTGTTCATGTGTGTTTTCTGTATTTCAGGTTCACTACTGATCCTGTTCTTTTCTACAGCTACTCTAGATTTATGAGGAGTACTCAATGCGTTTGTTAGAAAGGTGGCAAGATGAATTATGTGCGCATTAAATTGATGCTTCTTAAAGTCATCTTGGTAGTCATTTAAAAGTTGTACAACTTGTATTTTGTATCTTGTATTTTAAAATAAAGATTTTGATTGCATTTGTCAATTAGCCTCTTTCTTGTCTATTTCCTCCCCCCACACCTTGATTTCTTTTTTTCATTTTATGTGGATGAATAAATTGAAAAACGATGTTTATTTGTTCATTTATCTTGGCTACTGTTGTAGTATAAATATTAAAGATTATATATTTATTTTCCATATTACAAGTTTTTCAATTAAATATTGTGTGATCTTGGCTTCAAATTTCAGATATTCCAAAATAGAAAAATCACATTGGCATTTTATTTCTATCTATACAATTTTGAACCACAAGTTTTAAAATCTTTCCACAGTTTATTATGGAACTAGTGTAAAGGTTTTTCATATTCTCCCCTACTGCAAACAAAAAGTGAGGAGGTTAACTGAATTGCCAAAATTTTTAAAGATCATATGAATGAAAATAGAATTAGCTACAAAATATATATTTTTGCTGTCTGAACAAATGTTATTCATTTTTCCTAGCCTTTAAATCCAAATTCTACAAAGTAAAATAAGGATATAACATTTTCACTTTTTACACATTAATTTCTAAGAAAAGTTGTCATTCTTCATTTCGAGAATTTGACTATTCCTGCAGGCATCGGCAAAAATTAGAGAATGCAATGAAAACAGTCTGGACATATATGAATTAAAAATAGTTGAATATTATGATAGGTTCTTGATTTTGTTATCTATTAAAACTGCAAACCAAATTTTATGTACTAAGTATTTAAAAATTGCAGAATAATAATCTCTACACATTAACAAATTTCTTCGTTGATTGAAATATTGCAACAGCTGAGGTTCAATAATGCGAAATTTGGGACGAGTTTTTTTAGCAAAAGAATTATTTGACCTATAAATTACAGTTATAAATAATGTTATTCATTATAAAATAACACTAGAAAGCTTTTCAGTTTTAAATTTTCATTAAATTAAATTTTAAAACAACTACAACTGAAAAAAATTAATAATTGTATAATTCAACAAAGTTTTCTCTGGTAGTAAATACTGCATATTTTCAACTATTTTAAATGTTTAAGAAGTTAAATCTTATTGAAACACCAATTATAAACACCTTTAAAAAAACAAAAAAATTACTATAAATTATCTCGAATATCCCCTTATGTTTATTACTTTTATGATTATTCAGTACTATTAATTTATTCTTGTATAATTAAAAAAAAAACGGTTGCTGATTAAAGTTTAATAACTGTTATACAAATTTATTTTATGTATAGAAATTTAATAATCAGACCAAAATTCTTATATAAATTATATATATAAGTGTAACTATTAAATAAACTTTCTTAAAGTTTTACCAAGCCGATAAGGTAAATATGTTTAAAAAAAAAGCGTAAAACACAAAACTGAGCGCGCAAACTGATATACAAAAAAGATTGCGAGCTCGTAACGAAAACGACGCCAAGAACGCGATAACGCGCCAAGCAAAACAACCGCCCGCTTCACCAGTTCGACCCAATATGGCCGATCGGTCGGCCTGTGTATAAAGGGGTTGGTTCTAGTCCGGAGTATCTCCTGCTTTCTTCTCGTGCGAAAAATTTATTGCTTACAAGTGATAATTGGCCAAGCGGCCAGCGACGGTCTCTGGGTATCTGCAGCGGCCTTAACACAAACTAATCGTCGACATCATAAATACTCTCTGGCGAGTGAATCACTGTCAGCGATGTCCGTTTACCCCTTGGCTGAACAGGGTTGTTGTAACTTGTCTTGTTTTAGAAAAGTGATAGATAATCTATCCCCCCGAATTCACATTCGACCTTGACGTTGGTGACACCCCTCTGCGAAGGAAGTCAGTCAGAGCAACACCGTCTCGAAAGGACAGGCCCCCCTGACTGAGTACTGAGGACTGACAGGCGAACGGTCAATGACCGTACGCTCGCACAGTAATTCTTGTGAAAACACCGTTATATTTCACTAATTATACGAGTACAAACAAAAATCTCTCGGTACTAGGCGGTACAAATGTAGTACAAGCTAGTACAATCGTCAAATTTTGAAAATTCCTTCATGGGGGCGCTGCCATTTCTGCAGCCCCACACATTTCAATTGTTAATAACATTTTAACGAAACCGGTACAAACGGAAATATTTCGGTACTAGCCGGTACAAATGTAGTACAAACCAGTACAATCGTCAAATTTTGAAAATTGCTTCATGGGGGGGGGGCTGTCGTTTCTCTAGCCCCCCACATTAAAATCGTTAATAACTTTTTAACAAAACCGGTACAAACGGAAATATTTCGGTACTATCCGGTACAAACGTAGTACAAACCAGTACAATCGTCAAAATTTTGAAACTCCTTGGTGGGGGGGCTAGTGAAATGCACCTGAAACTCACTAAGGGGCTCGCTCAACCTGGACAAAAGGAAGTGCATCTTTTACAGGACCCCTATTTTGCACCCACAGATGCGCAATCAATCACTCAGTTCTTTCCTTTCATTTTATACCAAAGCGGTCTAAACCGGCGGGACAGTCCCGCTTTTTACCTGCATGCTCTGCTGTGCCCACATAACCCTAAAATGTCTCGCTTTTCCATTCCTGTCCCGCCTAAGTCCTGCATTATGAAAAATAAATAAATGTAAAATAAATTGGGAATAAATTAGCATGGAAATGATTGTGTTATTTACAAAGTTTTTGTTATTTGTATTTAACACCAGTTTTTTTTATATTGATGAAAATGGCTGTTTTATAATATATATTAATCAGGGGCGTAGCCAGAAATTTTTCATCGGGGGGGGGTTACGACTACTACAACTCATTATATGTATACATGTGTGTGATAATGTAGTGAAGAATATACATTTTGTATGGCAAAAATTCCTCATGGAGGGGTTATGACCCCCCTAACCCCCCCCTTGGCTACGCCCCTGATATTAATACATACCAATAATCAATGGATGGTGATTCTATAGTTAATGTTAGAAAGCAAAATATTATTCAAAAATTAACTATAAAATTATTTAAAAACTAAGTTTATAAACTACGCCTATATTATTTGTATTTTTTTTCAACTCATTTTTCTCATAAAAGAAGAAAAACAGATTATGCGTTGAAAAAAAAAAAATCTTGGTGGGAGGGGGGATTGAGTTTTACCCCTCCCGACTCTGTGGCGTAGAAATGTCCCTGATTTTTGGTTCAGAAAAAATGGTCACTTTACTTATTACATTTTATGTCTGTATAAGGCGCATTAAATATCAATTAAATATCTTTGAACGCCTTCTAAGGTTAACCGTTGATAGGCTCAAAACATGAAAGTTGTTTGATTGCAGTTGGTGTAACTTTTTTTAAAGAGAGAACTACCCTTGTATGTACACTGCTGGCCACCCAAATTGCAACACCAAGAAAAACAAGAGATATCACAACAAAATTTATTGTGTAGATAACATGTTGACCAAGTAACAAATGATTAAATTTACAGCATTCTATGAAGCGTGGTTCCTGCCAAAATCAGTACCCAGAGTAGCCGCCGTTGTTGGAGATCACAGCTGCCACACGCCTCGGCATTGATTCAAAGAGACTTTGAATGTGTTCTTGGGGTACAGCAGACCAAGCAGCTTCCACACGTTGCCAAAGTTGATCTGGTGTGACAGCTGGGGATGAACTCTGGGTCAGTCGTTGAGCAACCATGGACCACATGTTTTCTATCGGCGAAAGATCCGGAGAGCGCGCCGGCCAGGGAAGCAATTCAATCTGGTGATTGACGAAGAACCCTTGGACAATGCGTGCCACGTGTGGCCGTGCATTATCCTGCTGAAATATGGCTGTTGGCAAGCCCTGAAGGTAAGAAAGGACAACTGGCTCCAACACCTCGGAGATGTAGCGCTGGCTGGTTAAAGTACCGGCAATGCGTACTAGAGGAGTGCGAGAGAGATATCCGATACCGCCCCATACCATAATACCCGGTGCAGGACCAGTGTGACGGTGCATAATGCAGCTGTTCAGCATCCTCTCTCCACGGTGTCTCCAGACTCGAATCCGACCGTCGTGGTGTTGCATACAGAAGCGTGACTCGTCAGTAAAGAGAATTTCATTCCATTCTGTCGTCCACATCCTTCTTTCATCGCACCATTGGCGGCGGAGACGTCTGTGGTTCCGCGTCAGAGGTAGACAAAGCAACGGACGTCTTGCGGACAGACCATTCTGCTGTAAACGACGTCGAATGGTACGCGCAGACACTGGATGATGCGTTACAGACTTAATCTGCTGTGATATGGTTCGTGATGTGACTG
>JAWZYV010015007.1:0-69274 GCA_038373885.1 Cheiracanthium punctorium | reverse complement strand
ATAACTTTATAATAAAAAGTCTGCAAATCTACATACATTTTGGAACACCTTTAGGAGCAGGTTAAATACAATTTTGGAACAGCACAAAAGCATACCGAAAAATGGTAATAATAAATGCTTTCTTATTACCATTTTTCATATTACCATATTTATGTATGGTAATAATAAATACTTTCAAGTAACATTTACATATACTGTAACCTTCTGAGTAAGAGAGGGAAGGGAAACAGGGTTCCTACTGTTAAAATTGTACAAATTATGAATAAATGAATAAAATAAAGATGTAGAATTTAAGCTGTCTTTTACATTTTAATTTTGCCACTGAACATAAAAGCAAATGGAAAAAAAACTGCAATAAAACCTAAATATAGCAGCTCAAAAAAAAAAAAAAAATCTATTTTTTTACCTGCAAAAATAAAAGAAAAAAAACTTTAATTTTACAGATAAGAAATGCTTGTACTGTTTTATAAAATAATCTGTTCTCTATGTTCTATTAATATTAGAATATACTGATATGCAAAGTGATTGAGAGCACAAAATACTTTGTATTATACCATACCATATCAAAGTAAGGAACACATTGTAGGATTTACTTCACAAAATTTTATTTTGTGAGGTAAATCCTCTGAGGTAACACAAAAAAGAATAATTGGGGACAGTATTGAAGCGAAAATCCCATATCAAAGCAATTTGGAATAAAATTATCCCTGAATCACAGTAACCTGTGCGTAATAACAAACATCAAACTAATAGTGACAAAATAAATATTAAACACATTACTTACTATTGGTGAGTTAAATTTGCAAATTATTACAATCAATTAAAAAATAGAAAATATTCAGGACTTGTAATATATTTTAGGTACATCAAAAATTGAGTAAAAAATAAAGTGATAACTTTGCAATAAAAACTTTTCATGCACAGCAAGTAAAATATCATCAAATAACAACATTCTTAGCAAAGATCACATCTATATGTGGAAGATAAACAAAAGAAATAAATAATTAAACGGAAGTTTGAAAATAATTTTCATATCCAGTCTGGTAAATTACAAGGATTCAGTGCTCAGAAGTGTAGCTAGAGGGGGACATTTGTCCCAGGGCATAGGATCCAAAAGGCACCAATTTGTATATAAAACTTTTTCCAGCGCATTTTGGTAAACAGGAAGTGATGCAAATTTGTTCTCGGGCACTGAAAATTCTTGCTACACCTCTGAGTACTGACCCCAATTAATAACCTAGATCTTCTTGAAGTCAGTTAAAAACTAGACTAAAGATATTTTTGAGTAATATTCAAATATACATATGACAACATGTGAACACTGACAAGGTTATTGCACTTTGTTAATACTGCAGGCTTAAAAAATCTGAATTTACTAAGGAAGTAAAGTTTACATTTACATATTGTATTAGTAAAATTAAAAAATAATATATTTCATCTGTTTTTACCACTAATGGTGGTACATGTAATATGGTGTCAAAACTGGTAGGCTAGTTTTTGATTTGGTTTGTACCAAAGTACAGATATGAGATTAACAAAAAAGGAAAAAAAAGTCTGAAAGAATGTCCAAACAACTTTTGAGCAATTATACTTATGAATGTCAAGAGCAATAAATACTTTAATTTTTATTGATACTAAATCTATCTTACTTATATACAATTTTGCCTTACTGAAAAATCAGAAAATTTTTGAAAAAAATGAAAAAACTGAATTCTTTATAAACATTGAAAAAGGTCTGAATATTAAACTAAATTCTTAAATCTCATCTCTGAAAGTAGCATTTTACAGTTTACATTTTAAACAACAACAGCAGTGACAACATTAATAATAATAATAATAATAATAAAAGTTACAGGAGTTTCAAGGTTTTACTTACAACATATTTTTAAGAGGTAGTGAGGGTGCAGAGTAAAAAAATTAATCTGAAGGGACTAAAAATTGATTTTTATACTTTATTTCATTGTTACTTCATAAAATGTTGCAAATAAGACTTGATTTTGCAAGCAAAATTGCATATGCAACTTGACATAAAAAATTTACATATAATAGAGATTAAATAAATGACAGAATATAGCATAACATAAAATGATATACTAAAGAGTTGCCTGGGTCAAATGCTTTAATAAAGAATACCACATTGAATTTTACTGTATAAATATTTATTGTTTTACTCATTGATGTAACTTTACCAAAAGTTATACTTTTTTTTTCTTTTAAGAACAGCCCTAATAACTTTCTCAATTTACATGAAATTTATAAAATTTAATACATAGTCACTAACTGCCCCAAAGTAACATCACTTTAGGGAAAAAAAACTAAAAAAAAACATATAAATCAATTTGGAAAATAAGAAAAAAAATAAAATAAACAAAAAAGTAAACATCTCAAAAAAAAGAAAAAAAAAAAGTTATTGACAATTATGAAATTATGCGATACAAGCTTTGAAAAAATTAGACCCCAGAGATCAAAAGTATGCAGACTTTGAACTAGTAATTAAGAACATTTAAAGAATAAATAAACAAATAAAACAAAAATATGAATACCACTTATAATGCCAATAGTTTCTTCTCTTTTACAGCATGCCACTGACAAAAATTCAATGGTTTTCCACAGGACCAGTTCAGAGTACTAGAAAATAAAAAGATAATAAAATGATAAACAGCCAAAATCAATCAGTTTTTCTTGTAACATATTTTATTCATCACTTGGCTCTGCAAGCTTTAAAGACAGGCTTCTCCAAAACTCGGTATAATTCAGAATGCTTCTTCATAGACAGCATGATGAACTTTTATAGAACAACAAAACTGCAGGTCTTATCCCATTTTTAGGGAGAAATTCACGAAAGTGGAAACTGTATCTGATGGCTAATTCTCCCTCTATTTTGGACAATACAATATGTTATAAATTTTTCTCTGAGTATTTCACTTCTATAAATTAACCATTTGTATTGCCATAAATACAGCTGGTGAAGAGAAATTCTGAATTTTCAAATTTCTGACATAGTTGAATTCTTTTAAAACCTGTTCAGAAATTGCATTATTTCTTGTAAAAAAAAAATAATAATAACTTGATTGAAACATTTTGTTTCTACTCAGTGAGACACTTAATGAAACACAATTTTTGTGAGAAATCTACTACCCATCTGATTCAGTGCTTAAGATATACATTCTTCTAAAATGGGATACTTTGCAATGCAAATAATAATAATAATATAAAATTCACACAGACATGTGTATAACGAACATTTATAACATATGATATGAATATAAAATTAACTCCCAAATTTAAAAATACACTGAAACAGTAAATAATTAAAAATAAATACATACTTATATCTAAAGACATCCAAAGTAGTATTCACCCTTATCAAAGGTTCTTGAAAAATCACCCAGTCATCGCTGTTATTAACTCTCCTATATTTCAAGAAAATGAGTATTCAGTACATAAAAAACATTCTAAAAGTTTCGTTTTCTAAAGCAACCAATTTATATGAATATTCATTTATTATCAATTTATATATATTTAACTAATGACCACCCAAGGTAGGAGTCTTCAGTTAAAATTTACATTTAAACATTATCACAAGAACAAATGATTCGGTGGTAGATCGAGGGGTAATGGGATGAGTGGCTATAGGGCTTCACCCCCCCATCTCAAATCCAGGGAGCAATTATGACATAAAGTCGCTTGAGTCAGAAGTATGGGTCTAAATGGGGGGCCCCCTTACATTTTGTTTCTTCACCGACTCTGACAATTGTCTTTCTGTATTTTCCACAGTATTTACCCGCTTGCCCATGATAATCAGGGAACAATCATATTACATTAAATTTTTCAGTAATATTTGACTTATTTATTAAGATATATTTTTCAGAAATTTGTATATGAATGCATTTAAAATTATTTCAGATTTTAAATGCAAAAATAATGTGTAACAGATAAACAGTGATAATTCTCAAGTAATAATATATTAAGATGCTAACATATCAAAAATATATACTTGTGCAATATATATGAGGAATATTTGAAATATACACCCAATATTGTGGATACATTTTAAATAAATTTAATTTAAATTCATTAAGATTGACAATATAATGGGTAAATATTAATTTGCTACAATTTACATTAGTATTTATTTCCAATTTAATGATAATATTGAATAATTAAGTATATGAACATGAAAAAATAAAAATACTATAAAATTAATTACTTGTCAATATTAGGAATACATTAGAAATATTACCAATGTTTACCTAATATTGTGGATACATTTTAAATACATTTGGGCTAAATATTAACTTGCTGCTATGTAAAAATACTGGTTTGGGTTTTCAATGTTTTACAATTCTGTGAGGTGCTATTTGAAAGTTTATTGGTAATGGAACTACTTCAGAACTACTTCCAAAATATAGGCAATATTGCAGATACATTTCATTTAAATTCAGTAGAAAAAGGATTAAAACTATTTTGAATTTTTAAGTAAATTTTACCAATATCATAAATTTATTTACCCTTAAGGATACCCAGTAGAAGACCCAAACTCTGAAATCCGTGCTGTCTGCTTTCGCAACAATGTCAATACATAATGAAATCTGTTCTGCTACCTGCAAGTTCAGAAAACCACAGAATAATATTAAATACTTGAAAAATATAACATTAATGATATGGGCACCCATAAGGGGGGGGGGCTCAAGGTAGGGAACTTGCTCCCCCCCCTAGGAGAGGAGAGCAGGGGCAGGGACATACCCCCAAAAAAATTCTGGGAGGGTCCAAAAATTTCGGAGGGGGTCCAAACGATGAAAAAGGCAGAAATTTTCACAAAAAGACTTCACCATTATTGCTTTGTTAATAAAAACTGAAATTTTGGAGGTGTTACAGAACCCCACCCCCCTTCCTGGGTACGTCCTTGGCCAGAGGGTGACTGGTGGGGATTCAGCCACCCTCGAAATAAGTAAACATAAGAAATGGAGAAAATTACATATTCGTGGGTAATTTTGAAAGTTCAGCTTGAAATTTTTAAGGTTTAGATACGTCCCTAAGCCAAACTCACTCCCCCCCCACTTAAGTATGTTTTTTCAATCTGCAAAGATATGTTCTGATTAAATGAATTTAAAATGAAATATGCTAGATAAATTTTAAGTTTATGAACATTTCCTTTTGCAATATGTGAAATAACCTTTATTAAAAATGAAGTCTTAAAAAAAATGCAACTCAAAGCATGGCTTTTTCCATAACATTACAGAAATAATTCAGCAATCAAAATTAATTGAATGTCAACAATATTATTTGAATTGTCTTAGACTGAACAAGTGTAAAGTAAGCTTTATTTAAGGGGAATAGATGAAGTGAATATTATCAAATACAATGAAGAACCGTTCTGATTATATCATCTTTAAAATAAAACAAACTACATTAAAATCGGCTCATCCATTTGGGATCTATTTTGCCACACACACATCCAACTTTTAGAAAAAAAAACCAGGCATTTAGTATCTTAGAATGAAAATTTAATAAACTAAATTCATATTCTGAAAAAATGTAAGGACCCCTTAAAATGGGGTGTCTGGGGCATGTGCCCTCCTTGCTCCTGTGATAATCATGGTCTTATCATCACAGGATTTTCAGTAGTATTTGACTTAATTATTAAAATATATTTTTCAGCAATTTGTACATAAATGCACCTAAAATTATTTATCAGATTTTAAATTTTGAAATAATGTACAGTAGATAAACAGTCTTAATTCACCATTACTGTGATATTAAGATGCTGACACATTAAAAATATTTGTTAGTACAATATGAGGGAAATTTATAATATACACACAATACTGTGTGGATACATTTTAAATATATTTAATTTAATTCATTAACATGGACAATATAATGGATAAATGTTGCTAATTTTTACCAATATTAGTTTTTATTTCCAATATAATAAAAATGTGAAGGATTGAGTATATTAGCATTAGAAAAATAATAAAATGGTATAAAAATATTTTTAAAAATTACTTGTCAATATTAAGAATACATTATAAATATTTCGAATTTTTACTTAATATTGTGAACACATTGTAAAGATATTTGGGCTAACTACTAACTTGCTACTATTAAAAACTTTATCAGTAATGGAATTACTTCAGAAACATTTCCAGTATATAGCCAATATTGTGGATATATTTCATATGTTAATTAAATTCAATAGAAAAAAATTAGCATTATTTTGAATTGGTATCTAGGCTAAAAGGTAAGTTTTACCAATTTGAGAATTTTATTTACCAATATTGATACACAACAGAAGACATAAAATCTACCAAACCAAAATCTGCAAGGCTCTAAAATTAATACTGTATTACTAAATTTAATATTGTAACACTTACCTTTATTACCAGTAATATTAAACTTATCCGTTACTATACTATTGAATTATCCTTAAACAGTATACAAACTTTTCAATTCCAAAAATCTCGCATTTAACACCAAAAACAATAACTTTTTTTCCGCGTTGAATCAGTTTACCAGTATCCCATGTGTTTTTCGTACTACTAATGAAAGCTCACACATTCTGAATCACCTGCTACTTTCAGCCGGTTTCCCTGATTTAAAAGTGGACTTTCCTGAGGCCATCTGGGGTGTTCGATCGTAAATTATCCACTTTACCATATGAGAGAGAGGTTTGTGTATGTGTAAAAAGTGGAGAGGGAAATATTACACCACAACAACAGAGCGGTTATTTTGATCTAACAACGTATATATGTATATTCTAAGCGTGAATCTGTGCTAGAATGTGCAATAAGATAAAATGATGCACATAGACATATTGAAATTTAATCACAAAATATTTTTTTCCCACGTTTATAATTTATTTCAATATAAATTGCATACAATATATAATTGATCATTATTTTCTGCTTTTGATTTAAAATTTTGTTTATACTATTTGCAACAGGCGCGTATCCTTCCTAAAAATCTGACCCTTTACTTAGTTTAAAATTTGATACTGAGGCTACAGTTGAAACAGCTTGCTTACAATTTGATACACAGGTTAGAGCCCTCTCCACCCCCGAAATAAAATCCTGACTGCACCACCGATTTACAAACACGCATCAAAACATGCTCAAATATTATATACAGAAACAAAAAACGAAAGCAAGATTTCAGCTATATAAGCATAAATAACATACTACGATCAAGTATAGAGGCGGATCCAAAGATCAATTTCTCGGAAGGGTATAAAATTAAAAGAAGCAGGCTTGTTTAAGTCTTAAAAACAAAATGTATAGTAAAGCAAAATGTTAACCCTAACCAAAGCAATGTCTGTCGGAAGAGCTGGAGTCCTAATGGATCCGACACTGAATCAATGTATCTTATATGTTGTGAATTATCAAATTTTAAATAACATTTACAATAATTGAAAAGTTATAAGGTTTTACTTACTTGTGTTAGCTAAAAGTATTCCATTACTTGTATGCAGTTGGTACTTCGAAACTGCAGTCCAATTCCAATATGGCGTCGTTTGAGTGTGGAAGCAACGCACTCACTCCTGCTGAAGTGAACGCATCATGGGAAATGTGGTGACTCTCTCGCTAGAGTGAGCAGATAGCGCCTTCACCCTTACTCTAAGAGTGACATTGTCTCACTCTTGCAGTTAGGGTGACAGAATCCTATCGATGAAGAGTCATAATGCAGTTTTCTCACTCTTATCTCACTCTATCTGGGATCATTTGCCGGTGACTTTTTGTAAGAGTGACAATGTCACTCTAAATTTTTAAGAGAGTAGCTCCTTCTAGGTTCATTGTTTGTTGTAACAGTTCACTTCACAACTTGTAAAGAGACATTCTAAATTTTTCCGACTCTCTAGTGCAATTACATTATTTAAAAAGTTGTTCATGATTTCCAAACAGCAGCCTTAACCCTTTGAGGCGCAACCCTTTCCCAATGCTGAAAAAAGGGCAGCCGTTGCCATCGCTCGACTTAACTAGTAGCAAGATGGCGGACGATCGAAACGTTCATCGCGTGCCACACATCTAGAGACCCTTTTTTGACGACAGCTGGCTGTGCGAGCGATGGCAACGGCTGCCCTTTTTTCAGCATTGAGCAATCTATCCAGCTTTTCTCGCATTCTTCCATTTTTCGGCAGATGTCAGTGCTGTTAAAAATAATCGTGACAATTTTTTTTTACGGAAATGACCTGCTAAAAAGTAAAGGATCCTAGTGGAGTTATGTCACCCGCAACTATTTTTATAGAAATCCAATCTATTCTTCGTGACTGGCAACAGTCAAAACGTCAGAGTTTGGCGTTGCCAGAGCGGCAACACTGCCGCTTTAAGGGTTAATAGCTTTAAGGGTTAATAGCGCTGCTTAAAGGGTTAATAGCTTCGATTGGTTGTAATGGTTCCATTTCTGTATGTTGAGGTTTTGGCTCGCGTCTTCATTTTCGGAATCACTGTCATTTTCCTGGTTTTCATTTTTGTGCATTGCACACTGAAAAAAAAATTTTTTTTGTTAATTCAACAAAATTTTATTGATTCAAGGAAATAGTTTGTTAATTTAACAAAAAATTTTGTTAAAAACCTACAAAATTTTTCAGTCAAAATAGCACCAACCAGATTTTGTTGAAGCAAAGCAACAAAATTTTGTTGCATTCAACAAATATTTTTTTTTTTTCGTGAAATCTTCAAAATCTGTAGGACGTGAAGCAATTAGCAGATTTCCACCCACTTCTGGAAAGTAGGAGAGATTTTCATCACTTGTTATTCTTCCGCTCTCTTTCGCTATTTTTCTTTAGATTTGGCCAAGATTATACTACCTCCACCCTCAGAATCGTTGTTATCAGTCTGTTCACACCTCTTGGGGGAATACCCCTTTAAATACGTTCTTGGTTTCACTGTACATTTTCCAAGAATTAAATAGGTAATTGCTCTGAGTTTTTTCTACATTTTTGCTAATCTAATATTGTTTAACGGGGAACATTAAAAAAATTTTTTTATTTAAAAAATCTTCTGCGAACAATTTTTTTTGGGTCGATAACTATACCAACACTGTTTTTTACTCATTATAATTTTTAAAGATCAAATATATCTATAGGTTAATGAAACAAATATAAATATGAATAAAACACAAGGAATTTATTGCGCACATATATTTAACATAATTACAGAAAAATATTTTTACGGTGAATATCACTTAAAAAAACTTTTCAGAGAAAAGAATTCAGAGTAAATTCTTTAAGAAATGGTTTCAAAAATATTTTTAAATAACATTATATATTTTAGTATAGCTTTCATTTGTTGAGTTTCTCGTATCGTAAGACAAAACACATGTGTTTGATGAATTATTATTATTGTCCTCCTGTTATTTCGACAACAATTTAAAAAAGTATATGGAATGTTTTTACATAACAATTCTGTCTGGATATTTATTTATTCATTTATTCTGTGTGTAAAGGGAGAAAGGGGGACAAGACAAATGAAAACATTCCGTGCAACTGACTTTTTTGTCACACAATCGTCAAAGGTAGAAACCAATTTACATTAATAATTTCATAAAAATTGGATATCACTTCATTTCAATTTATATACTTTTAAAACATGGCGATTTGCTTTTAATTATAAAGTATCCATAACTCTCTATAATTGTAAATAAAATAATTTTAAGAACTCTCTTGTGATAAAACAAATACTACTTGCTTATTATCAAGTGCAGAATTATGTTTTTGTTAAGTATTATAAACTAAAATTTTTCGTCTTTTGAGAAAGTTATTTTATGCATACAAGCATCGTCAAGTTTAACAAAATACGAAAACTACGAAGAAACCATTGATAAAGAGAAGTGTTTAGAAACTATGCACTCTAAGAAATAACCGTACATTTACTGGAAATTTCACTGAATATCCCCACTTACATTTGAATGCAGGGCAATTTCCGCATATCAAGGATCACTTGCTCCCTGGTACGGAATTTCCTCTGAAATTTACAGGATTACGTAACTGTACGGAAATTGTGCTGGTATCACACTTGCCAACGCATTTTCCGTATTTTCACGGATTTATTTTTTACAGTGATGTTGGTATTTCATTCTATTATTTGTTTTGATACATGCTTTTATATTAAACGATGAAATTTGTTTTACGTATGTATTTGCTTTCACATTTCCCCCTGGAAGTAATTAATAATAAAAATAAACACTCAAAGAAAGAAAGAGGCAAATCTGCATTATTAGTTCACATTACATGTGCAGAGTATTTTAAATACCTGGCGCAACAGTAAAGGACGGTACAAAGAACTAAGACAATTTAAAAATTACTTAGCAATACTGGCTCAAAGTCGTCGTATTAACAATCACCTCACGAAGAGTTTTGAAGTATTATTTCACATTTCTTATTAAGCTTCCTTGCAAATAATTTATCTATTCATAGTTGCACAATCCAAAATGAAATAAAATTTAACTATCGACGTTAGTTCAGTAAACAAATATTTATGCTTTAACAATGCGTAGTTTGGAAATTTCATCAACACTTCTACACTTTCTAAGTGATTATAAACAGGTTGTATGAAGTCACCGTTTTGACCGAACAATGCTATATGTACAATACTGAATCTTATTGGCTCGCTGTACCACCTTTCACTTTGTGCCATGTATTTTTGAAAAAAAAAAAAAATAAATAAATAAATAAAAAAAAATAATAAAAAAAACTTCTGTATAAATGTTTTAATTAATACATTATAAAATTTCCTACAATTAAAAGTTATTCTACATTTGAAAACTTTCCTAATGCAAATCAGCTTAAAAATTTACGAAATAAGAAACGTGTAATATCAAAATATTTAATTCATAATTAATATTTAAAATTATAAAATGTTTTTGTCAAATATTGAATAAAATAAAAGGTGCAGAAAAATTCTGATTAGTATGATCTATAAATCATTTTCTACGACACTTTCAAAACGTAAGAAAAATACTACTTTCATAGAGGAGGAACGCGGTGAAATAATTAAAATCTATCCTTTAGATATATTTATATGTCTTTAATGCTTGCTTATAAATTTCTGTCTGCTCTTTATAAATTTCTGTCAACAAAAAATATATCGTTCTAATAGCAAAGGAGCCAGCGCAATGTTCTCCATCTGTTGGTTAAGTTATTCCAATGTTTCAAATAAAAGCAATGTTGCTTCTTTCGTTTTATTTATTTATTTACTGTCTAAAAGTTGCAACTTTTCTTAACATCCCCGAGATCCTGCTCAGAATAATTAAGCAAAAACAGACATGCCATGAACGCAGCTTGCAACTACCTTTCTGAATTCGAGCCTTCAAATATAATCTCGTTTTATGGCTGTAAGCATTAGAATTGTCATTGACTTTAACAGATGTTATCGCACAAATGAAACTCGAGCCAACAATTAAATCTGTCCGCGAGATAATTAAGGGAGATAAAGCGTCAAAACAAACATGCTGTGAAGCTCGCCCATTTTACAACGAGTTCTCAACTTTCCTATCACATTTTTTTTTTTTTTTTTTTTTTTGCACCTCAATCCTTTTGCATGAAACGTGATAAGCCGAATGGCTTAGCAGACAATTTCTCAGAATGTAAATTGGTTTGAAAAGAGAGTTTAGATATAACGGGGACAAGATTAGATTAGGATCTGTAATGAGAGTATTATCTCGTCGAGTTTATTCTGGTGCGATGCTGCAACTAATCGAATTCCAAATATTAGTGCCATTAATATGGTAAAAGTTTTCTCATAAGTATGAAGCTATTAATTATAATGTTTTCGAGCCTCTAGCGCAATTGAATTCTTTAAAATGTTGTTCAAAAGATGCCTGATTTCCTAATTTTCCCCAAAAAGTTATCATTAAGAAGTTCGTAAATGCACCAAAATAAAAACAGATAAGTTTGTTGTTCTTTATTGACGCCGTATTACTGTATATTTCCGGGTCGTCTTGGCGTATCCATAGCCTTTCGTAGAAACGTTGAATGGAAGTTCCGGAACAACCTGTAAATATACATATTCATGAATGTCTATAAATAGAATAATAACATTCAAGTAGACAATAGCAAAAACATAAAAATATTAGTGAATAAACTAAATATTGAAGTAGTTAGAAGAAAAACGTGCATTCATAATTTTTATTGAAATTCAGTTTTCTGAAAAAGTCAATGCCCGTTTAATTATAATTATAACGTCTTTCGAAGAAGTGAATTCATTTCAAGTAGATTGGACCAGACAGGTTTGTGTTTGTTTCTCATCTATATTCATTTAAGTTAAAAACAAGAAGCTATTAATAATACATTCAGACAGGAATAAAATAAAGCATTGATGGATGTTCAAAAAATAAACAGATGTGCTAGTTAACATTTTCTTTTAAAAGTTTTATGAATGAAGTTCCCAGCAGGACTTCGTGAAGATTATATAACGACTGTAATCGTTTACTAAAATGGAATTTTACAGATTTTACAGAAATGCTATGATAAAATAGCGTTATTCTTGAATTCATTAAATATTTGATGTCATAACATCAAAATTACTGCCTTTTTATTAAATTAACACTAACTAATCATATTAGAAATCGGTAATTATCGTAATTATAATCCAGGCCAATTCGTAATCGATTACACAAGGATGTATTTCATCAGAGTCTGGTTCCCTGTGGAGATTTGCTTTTTTATAAGTTAAATGTTCTACACCATTTTCAAAGAAATAAATCGACATATTTTATTCTTACGTCATTGAAACTTCTTCCTCCGCGAAGAAAAATGATATATATGAGAGAAATTCTATAAATCTCGTTGTATTTTAATCATGATAAAAATTTTTTGAAAACTGAAAGTTTTGTACATTGTGGGGAAAAAAAGAGTATACTAACTTTCAAGTTACTTACTTTTACTAATCGTTTTTACTATGTACTTTATACTCAGTGGCGTACCATAAACCCCTCGTGATTCATCGCTATGCGGGAGGGAAGAAGGAGCTGTTGAAAAGCCTCCTTCCCCTTTTGATTTTTTTTTTTTTTTTTTCAGTTTTTAAGGAAACAGTAATGTGTAGACAGCTGAAAGAAATAGAAGTTTTAAGGTTTAAAAAAGGATAGGCTGAAGCACACATTTTAGATACATTTTGATTTATAGTCAGAAGATATCTGACAATTCACGTGCTGATTCATTCGCAATTCTTAACATTTACCATAGAACTTTCTTAGTTTAAAATAATTTCTACTGCATAAGCTTTGATTATCCATGAAAGGCACAACCCCTAATGTTAGCTGTTAGGTGTTCATGGGTAGCGTTGAGTAGGGCATGGTTGTGGAGGAAATGCATAAACGGGTTGAAGGTTGTACAATCCTACAAGGAAGAGACATCCGTTTATTGATATCTTAAAAAAAATTTAAATGATTTACAATTTTTGTTTTACAAGGTCACCAGTAAATCAAGTAGTTTTAAAACAATACTGTAAATAGGTTTAACCCTCTTTTAAAAAAACTTCTTTTATCCCATTTAACGATTTTCTAAACAATGCCGTCTTTTCTTTTTTAAATGTTACAAATCTTTGACTAAAAGACCAAAATTATTCTCAAATTCATTGCCATCTATATAATTAAAATTAGACTTTTGTCTGTACATTTCTTGGAATTCAAAAATTTTGCGATTTCTATCCGTTTCAAGCACCCGGGAATCCGATGCGACCCTCAAAAAAAAGTTTGTCTGTCTGTCATTCTGTCATTCTGTCCGTGACGCTTTTTTTGTTTAAGCATCACGTAAAAACGACTAAAGCGAATGATATGAAATTTGGTGTCATGATAGGTGGCCACTCAACTTAAAACATAGGCTTCGAATTTTTAAAAAATCTTGATTAGATTTTCAGATTTTGCGAAAATCGTTTCAAACTGCGTAAATTTGTGTTCAAGTATCACGTAAAAACGACTGAAGCGAATGATATAAAATTGGGTGTCGTGATAGGTGGTCACTCAACTTAAAACATAGGCGTCCAATTTTTAAAAAATCCTGATTGGATTTTGAGATTTTGCGAAAATCGTTTCAAACTGCGTAAATTTGTGTTCAAGCATCACGTAAAAATAACTGAAGCGAATGATATGAAATTGGGTGTCGTGATAGGTGGTCACTCAACTTAAAACATAGGCGTCCAAGTTTTAAAAAATCCTGATTGGATTTTGAGATTTTGCGAAAAAACTTTCAAACTGCGTAAATTTGTGTTCAAGCATCACGTAAAAACGACTAAAGCGAATGATATGAAATTGGGTGTCATGATAGGTGGTCACTCAACTTAAAACATAGGCGTCCAATTTTTAAAAAATCTTGATTGGATTTTGAGATTTTGCGAAAATCCTTTCAAACTGCGTAAATTTGTGTTCAAGCATCACGTAAAAACGACTGAAGCGAATGATATGAAATTGGGTGTCATGATAGGTGGTCACTCAACTTAAAACATAGGCGTCCAATTTTTAAAAAATCTTGATTGGATTTTGAGATTTTGCGAAAATCCTTTCAAACTGCGTAAATTTGTGTTCAAGCATCACGTAAAAACGACTAAAGCGAATGATATGAAATTGGGTGTCATGATAGGTGGTCACTCAACTTAGAACATAGGCGTAGGCGTCGAATTAAAAATAAATCTTGACTAGATTTTGAGATTTTGCGAAAATCATTTCAAACTGCGTAAATTTGTGTTCGCACATCACGTAATAACTGCAAAGGTGAAAAAATGATATTTGGTGAAATGATAGGTGGTCACTCACCTTAAACTATAAGCATCTAATTAAAAAAAATTGATCAGATTTCGAGATTTTGCGAAAATCGTTTAAAACTGAGTGAATCTTTGTTCCCGCATTAAGTAATAATGACTAAAGCGAATGATATGAAATTTGGTCACATGATAGATGGTTGCTCAACATAAACTATAGGTGTCCAATTTTTTAAACATTTTTATTAGATTTTGAGATTTTGTGAAAATTCTCTCAAAATACGCTTATATTTCTTTAAACATCACGTAATAACGACTAATACGAATGATACGAAATTTAGTGATAGGATAGGTAGTTGCTAATCTTAATTTATAGGCGTTGAAATTTTAAAATATATTGATTACATTTTGAGATTTTGCGAAAATCGTTTTAAAATGCTGAAATTTTGTTCCAGCATCACGAAATAAAGACTGCAGGGAATGGAACGAAATTGGGTGACAGGATAGGTTGTCACTCAACTTAAATTCTAGCCTTCAAAATTTTTCAAAAATGTTGATTAGATTTTGAGATTTTGCGAAAATTATTTCAATATGCGTCAATATTCGTTCGCGCATCACATAATTACGACCAAAGCGAATGAAATGATATTACTTAGTTACTCTCTAACCTGTAAAATTTTAACAATACTTAAAAATTATAACTTCGCTTTCTTTACTTTGGCAACATACTACATCCATTCTGTGTACTCCTACAATGCTGACGAAAGTTCTTGCTTTTTGGAAATTTGCATTCACTAACCCGTCAAGGACGGGTACTTCAGCTAGTGACTTAGATATTAAGCTCAAGCCAGTGGCGGATTAAGTTTCTCGGGGGGGGGGCGATTAGTTTTTCGGTGAGGGCGGTTAGTTAGAAGATTGACATATACGTCCATTTTATGGAAGTGAAATAGGATCTTTTACATTAATTTCTTTTGTCTTAGGGGGGGGGTCGCCCCCTCCACCCCCCTTTAATCCGCCCTTTGCTCAAGCCTCGCCTTTATGTGCTCTTAATAAAAGTGCTGTTTTTAATAAAAGTGTTCTCAACAATTAATCAAGTACTTTAATTGAATAAAAATGTTTGTTTATGCAAATAATATACTTTAGATAAACTTGTTGCGTTTATTTCAGTTTTTTATTTTGAAAATTTACACAAATCACTATCACTTTTTTTTTTTTTTTTTTTTTTTTTTGTCAAAATGCAAAAGGATGTACAAACACTGACTATTAAAACAGCGCTTAGTGTAACTCTAAAGAGTTTCTCCTCTCGCTCTTACACCCGAATCTGTAGTGTCATTAAATTATATTAAACGCTATCCAAAAGTTGCATGATTTTCAAAAAAGCAGTCTTAAGGTAAACTTAACTTAGATAAGGCAAAAGATCATCCTTAAGATCAAAATTCTGTTGATTCAACAAAAAAATTATTAGTTTAAAATAAAACCTTCAAAATTATGCTGAATTCAACGAAATATTTTTCCTCATGCACGAAATTTTCAGAAATGCTTCAAAAGCACAGGTAGAGCAATCCTATTCACCGACATAAAACTAATAGTTCACGCACTGTCAGTTTCATTCCATTTCGTCCTTTTCGAAACTTAAAAGCATAATGGAAGCTTTAAAAAAAAAAAAAAGCCAGGACGACGAGGGTGGTCCTGATTACAATGGAATAAAAGGTAGAACAAAATAAAATCATCAACAAGCATAAATTTTGCGGCGCCATACAGTGTCTGACAAGCAAAAACGTGGAACCCAAATCACGCTTATTCACTCAAAACGAATAAACACAATTTATATCCAGAAATATAAACATAAAATCAAACCGCGAAGAGTTTTTCTCGTAGAAAAGGTCTTTTCTATTGTTGCTTTTCAAGTCGATTCGAATGTAGGCATGAAAAAATGTTTAGGATATGAAAACTTAGTTTTCATTATTGATTTTTATCAAAAGTGTTATCATAATTTGCAGTTATGTTTAAACGGACTCGGGAAGATTAAAATTTGCGATTAATCAAGACAGGGTATTTATTTGAAGACGGCGGAATCTGTTCTGTTAGTGAGACTTCCTCTTTACTGTAAGCATCTGTTAATTTATATCATCTGTGGCAGCTGCACCCCTTCTTCGACTCCATGGTTTCTCCCACCTTGGAGTCAGCAACAAGCTACACCTCAACCCCACCGTGTTTACGCCATGGTTTACGCGCTAGAACAAAAAGAGCTGTTGTACGGTGCAATCTACGATCTCATACGTAAGTTTTATACGAGAATTTATATTATACGATACCTACGATACCTGATCCATGTACATAGCCTGTATATAATTCATTAAATATAATTTTTAGGAAATCTGTTCTTTATTTTATTGAACCCGGACAATTTAATCTTGACTTCAGCTTACGTACGTCACATCATCAATGAGTTTTCAAGGCATACACTGCGAAAAGAATGTGGTACTTTTACTCCCGCGTCGTGCTTCACAATTAATTACAAATACGGAAAAAGCTCGTTAACAAACTTCATTTTTAACCCTTTAACGCGCAGTGTTCCCGCTCTGGGAACACCAAACTGTGACGTTTTGACTGTTTCCAGTCACGAAGAATAGATTGGATTTCTATAAAAATAGTTGCGGGTGACATGGCGCCACGAGAATCCTTTACTTTTTAGCACGTCATTTCCAGTAAAAAAATTCTTACGATTCTTTTTAACAGCACTGACATCTGCTGAAAAAATGGAAGAATGCGATAACAGCCGGATAGATTGCTGAAAAAGTGCAGCCGTTGCCATCGCTCGACTTAACTACCAGCAAGATGGCGGACGATCGAAACGTTCATCGCGTGCCACAGATCTAGAGACCCTTTTTTGACGCAGCTGGCTGTGCCCGTGCACTATATTTTTTAGCATTTTTTCCATTGAATAGTTATACTGCTACTTATGTAAAAGCAACAAAACAATATTCACTTGTGGAACTAAGACATAAAAATTTGCCGCAGAAGAAATCCTATAAAAGAATTCGAGGTAACAAATAGCAATTATAATAAAATTTTTGAATAAACTTTAATTTACTTAAAATAAAAGTTAAAGCGAGAGTTTAGAAACAGATGGATGTAATTTTAGAAAATCCGTAATTAATAATTGAAATACGACTGCCTTTGAAGTATAAAATATTAAAAATGCATTTAATGTAACATCTTTTCAATTAACCTTAATGGGACGAGCAATAGTTTCTTAGTCATCTTTGGACATTTAATATTTTAAGGAAATATACTCACCCACTATATTATCATATAACTTATGAAAAAAAAAAGAGGGGGGGGGGAGGACGAATGAAAAAGAAAAGCAATAATCTTTTGTTCTGTAATTTTATAACTTTTCTGGGAGGAAAGTTCGGGAATACACGAACAAAAATTCCAAACAATACACAACTCATTTTTTTTTCTGGAAATATAAAATTTTACAATGCCTTGTTAAGATTAAACTTTTTTTAATAACACTTTTCCACTGAAAAGAAAAAAAAAAAATTCTGGGATTATTCACATCCATAAGGCACGCGAATCGGGCGACTCACTCCAATCAAATATTATTTTTAAAGAAACTCGACCAGACAGGCAAAAGAAATTTTTATTTATTCTACTTTTCATTCGCCAAATCACCAGGTGAAGATGCGCCAAGAAATAAAAAGAGCCACAAAAATCGACTAAGATGGATTACTCTGTGAAGAACTCGGCCCATATTTGAGATGTTCGCTATTGTCTGTCGGACGACAGCATTTGCACGAAATAACAGGGGTACCCGGGATAATTAGAAAGCGGACGGCACCAGAACGAGAGACGGTTTCCCCCTCTCCTTTATTAGGTTCCAATCACGGTTCGGTAAAAACCAGAGAGAGAGAGGGAAGGGTTAGCAAACGGCACTATAGCTATCACCAGTTTGCATCAGCTTCTTAGCTCGTCCTTTTTAAGATCTGAAAAAAAGAAAAAAAAATGTGAGATAGAAAGAAAGAAAGTAAAAGAAGGAAGATGGATGATTGTGAGGGGCGCTATTCCCGCGCCAATTAGTTGTTAGTTAAGTAAACCTTTACCAGTGGTAGTAACGCTGTAATAATGACCACCAAGGCACCGCTTCCTGTAAGCTACTTTATTTAGTATGTGCATTGGTGGTAAATATTCGGTGCTCCCATTTTAACCCTTTAAACGCGCAGTATTCCCGCTGTGGGAACACCAAACTCTGACGTTTGACTGTTGAAACGTTTTGACTGTCTGACGTTTTGATTGAAAAATTAGGAAATCAGGCATCTTTTGAACAACATTTTAAAGAATTCAGTTGCACTGGAGACTCGAAAACATTATAATTAATTAATTGCTTCATACTTATGAGAATACTTTTACCATATTAACCATTTAAAGCGCGGTGTCCGGCTCTGGGAACACCAAACTCTGACGTTTTGACTGTTGCCAGTCACGAAGAATAGATTTGATTTCTACAAAAATAGTTGCAGGTGACATAGCTCCACGAGAATCCTTTACTTTTTAGCACGTCATTTCCCGTAAAAAAAAAAACGGTCACGATTCTTTTTAACAGCACTGGTATCTGCTGAAAAATGGAAGAATGCGAGAACAGCCAGATAGATTGCCCAATGCTGAAAAAAGGGGCAGCCGTTGCCATTGCTCGACTCAACTACCAGCAAGATGGCGGACGATCGAAACGTTCATCGCGTGCCACAGCCAGCTGTCGTCAAAAAAGGGTCTCTAGATCTGTGGCACGCGATGAACGTTTCGATCGTCCGACATCTTGCTGGTAGTTAAGCCGAGCGATGGCAACGGCTGCCCTTTTTTCAGCATTGAGAAAGAGTTGCGCCTCAAAGGGTTAAGAGGCGGTGGAAGGAGGAGACAAAAGGATTACTAGGAATTTTAGTAATCCTTGTGAAAAAATAAAGAATATTTTGTTCGGAAACATGTTTACCTGTAATTAATGCCGTAAAGCTGAGATCCCCCCCCCTCCCCTTTGGCAAAATATCTTCTGGTGGAACCCGTCCAATTGTTGATGAAACAGTCAGATTTTTTATAATACAAAATGATTCATCAATGATTTATAAAAAGGATTCAAATAAATACTAAATTTAAGCTTGTATTTATCTAAAATGCATATCTTAAATACTTATATAAATTTAAAAAAAAATACATAAAACAATTTGGTTAAGGAACCTCTCCATTCTTACATAACTGAAAACATTTGCTTAATGTTATTACCGTACACGATTTATCTAATGCAAATTAAAAAAAAATAGTTATACAATAGAATTATGATGAATGCATTCGAGAAATTTTGTATTGTGGTGGAATTAATGTTCCCCTACTGGCACTAGAGAAAATTTGTATACTGTAATAACATTAGACGAACATTTTCCGAATATAAATTTAAAAAAAAAAGAAAGATTGAAACATTCTCAATAGTTCGTTATCTCGAATTTGCAAAGGCATTTTTCTCCACCAAAAAAGAATTTCGGTGATCGCTATAGACCATACACAGGAGTTCCATGTAAATTTGTCTTTTCATATTCCACATGGAATGAACTGAGTACATTTGTTGTTGTAGGCTATTTATTTAAAATCCAGAAGAAGAAAAAAAGAGGGGAGAGAGGGAAGCTAAAAGGAAACTTAATCAAGATACTTTCATGATTGTAAGGGATGGATGCGATATCAAACCAGACAGAGATTTATAAATTTTGTTGGGGTTAGGGACGAGACAGAATTTTTTATCATTACTGTTTAGGAATTTTGCGAGACGGGAGAGTCCTATTTTCCGGTTCACACCACAATTCGCCGAATTTTTCTAATCGAAAATTCCCCATAAAGAAAAAAAATATTCTTGTCCCACAGGAAAAGGTGTCCCCTACAATTCACCGATTGTGAATTCGGCCATATGGTATTGAAAACTGAAACAATATTAAGACAGTGAAAAATGTGAAAGCTCACTTGTTAATCCAACTTAGTGGATGTCAAAGTTGGGATATTTCATCGGAATTTATTAAAAACTGTAGTATCTTGTGTTTCATTATTGATTATTGCACTAGAGTGCTGTTAATTTTTGCATTAACTAGGCTATCGATTTTACGCATAAGTCGTCAAAGAAAGAAAAATCGTCATGGGCGGATTCTAAGATAATAATATGAAATGAAACAGTTTATAAAAGTAATAAATACGCAGCTTTAGTAGTAGCCACTCCTTGGTGACTTTTCAGATTTTGGCCACGATAGTTAGACCAATCCTTCCAATTCAAAGCAAACAAGTGATACGATTAGATAAAATAGAATTATTTGCACTATAGTGCTAAGAACTACTCCCGACTCTCGAAGAATACTTCCACCTTCGGCAATCATCTCTCTAGAATCTCACTAGAATCAGATAAGTGAGAGAGGATAATCCCGAAAAAAGCCTTAAGAGGGAAATTTGGAAATGTCACTGAATTCGCAGTCGGCGAGTAGTAGGGGACACCTATTTTCCGTTTTACGTGCATCCCTAGATTCCTCTATTGCAGGACACGGCAGAACCAGAGGTCTCTTCGGAGAAGTGAAAACCTTACCAGAAAACGACAGCTCTGACACGAATGACGCGCTGTACGTCTGGTAGGCGTTTACAATAAAATTAGGACTTAGGGACTTAGTATGATTGATTCTGGATGCCAAGGGGTTTACGGTCACGCATGTTTTTATTGCTTTTATTAGAAATAACTAGGGGCCAAGGCCCCCAGACTCGCTACGCTCGCTTTTCGTATGAGGGATTCGGCCCCTAATAAGGCTTATTCGTAAAAAAGACATAATTTCAACACACAAAACCCGAAGATTGGATCAGATAGAATGCTACTGAGGTAAGCTAAACATTGCTTGGTTCTTCCATCTTCATTGGTACATAAAAATTTAAACTTCACACTACAGTAGACCCCCTACCCCTCATAACACGGAAGATATTTTGTTATGGGAATCCGTGTTGTACGGGTCCATAGCTATACTCCACCTGGATTGCGGAATCCGCTTATAATCGCTGGAAAAATTATTTGCACTCCTCAGAAACACAATGATATTTAATGTTGCCATTCAAAAGTTATATTAATTAGGAGCTAAATCGTAATAAAACCAGAACATATGCTCAGCTGTATTTTTAATAATGTAAAACCTATTGGACACCTTGCGAATTTGCCACCCATGGCGATTTTTCATTATTTGGCGACTTGCGTACATGTAAAGTTAATAAAAGCTACGGAACAGACAGAATAGCCTGCCACCCATGGCGACTTTTCATTATTTGGCGATTTACACATGCTCACAACCTATATTTACTGTTCATTTAAGGTTAGCGGAAAACCGTTATCCATATTTTCATTTACATAATCGTTTGCAGATTGGCGTACTTAACACCACGAATTATACCATCTCGTCGCGCTAGCAAATATCCAAAGTGTACTGTAACTGCTATAATGGCACAGTTAACGCCGCCAAATATTTCTACTGGTAGCAAATAATCCAGCTGGACAAGAACCGGCTTTAAAATAATCTGCATTTTAATTATTTTTCATTTTCAAGATATTAGTTATTCTGTTTTGGAAAAATGAATAATCGCTAATTCTAAACTCCTGTTGTCTAAGCGAACTTAGTATTTGAAAATTGTCAACTTTGTGTAACACATTTTGAGTTACTTATTTCATATAGTTTTTATTTTGGCGTAAAATGGGCGTAATTCTAACTCATGTTAGTCAATTTCACGCGATTCTAGATACTTGGAAACGCTTTGTTGCAAAGGAATGAATGATTTTATGCCAAATCTGGCAACCATTCGGTTTATTTTTTCAGTTTTTTATTAATATCTTCTAAAATAATTCGATTTTCGAAATTTAAATCAGCTTAGCAGGTTTCTCGGAATTTTTCGAATCTGTGGGCACCTTAGTCGAAACTCAAATCCCCACGGTTCAGGAGGAGATAAGCTGACAAGCTTTTGACAGCGGCGGCGACAGCGGCCTTTACTTTTTTTTAGAATAGAGAGATACTTTTATCACGAGCATATAAGACCTAGATTAAAAGTTACATTATTATCACTGAAGGAAGCAGACCTCCCATTCCATTCATTCAGTTCAGCACCCATAAAATTAATAGCTATTAAAATAACACTGTCTAATTTGTAATTTTAACCGATTAACTGATTTGGTTAGTTGAATATACATGATAACAACTCTAAATAAAATGTTACAAATCGTCAGCACTTAACGTTGCTACTCTCACCAAAATCTAATAAAATACTGAATTTTAATGTCGACCGGATTGTATGGTGGGTAAAGCACCGTACTAGAGGTTCAACTCCCGGCGGTCGAGGTTCGATCTCCGACTGGGCGTGGATGTCCTTGTGTCCACCCCTTCATAGGGGGCAACATTGGTCCCCCTACTAGGTACCCTCATAATAAAGTGACCAACAACTCCGGCTTTAGTAGCAGCCAATGCCTCCAAGGCATTGTTAAAGTCGGCCATTTGAAAAAAAGGAAAACTGAATTTTAATTCTCTACATCGCATTGTTAGTTTTGATCCTTGCAAACGTGCCACGCTTAAAACACATTGTATTGATCTGATGTCAAAGTAAAGAGAGCAACCCCTTCCTACACAAATGATTTATAAAATAATATATGTGCTGCAATTACATGATGTATAAGGAGACTATGGTATTCTACGGGAAAAAGGAAAAAGCTTGAAGGAAAACCACCCTGATAGACTTTCGCAAAATTCTTCTAATGACAAAGAAAGTTGGCACTTTATTTGAATAATATTTTCTACAAAAGATCACAAACTGATAAAATAATGAAATGGAAGCATAATAATCCATCTCGACTAAGCTATTCGCGAATGTTTGAGCCCGGTATCGATTCTCAGCCCATGAAAACAACTCAGGCGCTATTTTGAAAGCTTTTAAAAATTTTCACGTCGAATTTTTGAAACTATTAAATTATTCGCAGGCGCAGACAACAGCTCCATACACTACATTAAATAACTTTTAATTTCCGTGTTCTATAAGAGAGGTCCAAAGAAGTCTTCCATTTTTCTGGTGGTTTCATTCAAAAAGGAAAAAGAACGACCCGGAAGAGACAGCATCTGCCGCATTCTTATAGGTGTATCCACCCATCCATGGGCGATATTCCGTGCATGACATTTTCTGTCTCCGTGGGCGGTTTCAGACACATATTTTCCCAGGAGTCTAACGACATCGGAAATGCGACCAAGCGTGCATGTTTCTGACAGCATGGGGATGGATGTATTAGAAACATTGTTTCGACATAATTATTTTTTTTTAATTGGAATGTTTACATATAAAACAGTTTAAATGTTAAATAAGGAAATAAAAATGGACTCAATATTATAATATACTGATATTTTTGTTGTACCTTGTCGGTGTAGTTCGAAAAAACCACGTGATTTTGGTACATAAGTACAAATAAACTAATTATGCCAGGCACATCAAAATTTTGAAACTGTCTCTTTACAAGCTGTACTACATACTGAAATAAACGATCAACCTGTATCCGTTTCAAAATTTTAGAAAAAATTCTTAAAAATCGGAAATTTTCGCAAAACGTTTCACTCTTCGAAAAATCTTGCATCTCAGATCCCTGAAGAATTTTTTCTGAAAATTTCACGAAAGCAACAGCTTTTTCGCTTATTGCAGTGTGTAAAGCAATTTATGAAGAACCCTCTGGAATTTTTTGGAGACCATGGTGCTATTAGTTTATTTCAGTTTGTGTACCAAGACTAAAAACGGAGTTTTTTTTTTTCTTCGAAGAACAGCCTTAAATCGCTTGTTTTGGTGACTGTATTAGACTATATCGGGGGGCCCGGCTACAGTACATATAAGATGTTTTCAGGAATTGCGTAACACTTTTCAGTAAATTTCACCCCCTTCCTTCCCCCGATCTGATAGTGTGTCACAGGTTCTGATCCCCTTATTCCCTTTTTCATAACGTAACAACTCAATCAAACTCAATCATCGTATTTATAAAAGTTTTTCCGAAATTTAACTAATATTTATAGTGGGAGTCTCTCTTCTTGAAATCATTATGCTGAGAGCAGTGCTGTAGCTCGGCAGCATTAAAGAACATTGGGAACAGTCTACGCTCTGTCTTTGTTAATTTGCTTTGTTTATAAAAGGATGAAGTGATGGCCAGGTATTTTGGCTTTAGGTCTTTTGTGATATTTTGTGTATAAATCTGCTACAACAGTGGGAGCATTTCGACCCATTCACAAGCTGTAAGAAATAACGCAAAATATGAAAAATCATTATAACACAAGCGTGACATAATAGAGTTGTTGACTTAACCCCCAAGTCTACGTCATTGTACCTCAGCAAACTATACTTACAGTTTGCATTGTTGCAGGCTCACGATACACAAACAGTCGCCCTTTCAACAGTCACTGTGTGAAACTGTGAAATGTGTAACACTGTAACGTTTGCAAACAACAACTGCAACAAGAGTACTTATTTAAAATTGGCTGGGTGCACATAGCGCTCTGAACTGGCAAACGGGAAGGTACCTGGTTCAAAACCGTGTCGCGTCCGCCGACCTAACCGTTCGGAGTTTTCCGTAGTTTCCTCCGAAACTTACCAGGAGGGCGCGCGACCTTGGAATCACCGATTTGAATGAAATTTGGTACAAATGTAGCTCATAAGGCATGCAATCACTGATTCAAAATTTTGAAAGCACCATACAGGCATTCACAAGAAATCACACTCCGAACATTCGAAAATCAGCATATGTAACTTAATTACATTTTTAATGCAATTCGAACGGAACAACCGAGCGCAAACGCGCCAGTCTGGGAATCTTATCATTATTGGTTCCAGACCAATTACCGCCGGAGTTATTTTTATGTTCTTTTGTTCATTTAATGGCCAATTTAGTTAAATAATAAAATAAAATTAATGTTAACATCACAGCTTGGGTTATTGAATCAATTTCAAATAAATTATTATCATTATAAGTATTTTTTTTTTCCTTCCCTGTGCTATTTCCAAATAGCTTGGCAATTTAATAAGCAGAAAATAATAAAAATAAGCAATTTATTTCTTGAGAATGCTGCATTAACGTCCACAGGCCGTAATGTGAAAAAAAAAAAAAAAACTGTTTCCGATACTGACGAAATGACGACCGGTTCTTCGATCTTTCTGGTCCGTCAACAGATCGTCTCACAGAACAGTGGGAACTGAAAGATCAATAATCAAGAATAAAAAAATTATGACGGCTGAACAAGACCGAAGATTTTTTCGGTCGAAACTATCGTCGCAACTTATAAGTAACTTTTATGTGTGTTTTTAACAAAGTTTTTCTGGGCAAAGTTTTTATTTATTTCATCTTTTAACCCTTTAACGCGCAGTGTTTCTCTCTCTGGGAACACCAAACTCTGACTTTTTGACTGTTGCCAGTCACGAAGAATAGATTGGATTTCTATAAAAAGAGTTGCGGGTGATATAGCTCCCCGAGAATCCTTTACTTTTTAGCACGTCATTTCCCGTAAAAAAAATGGTTACGATTCTTTTTAACAGCACTGACATCTGCTGAAAAATGGAAGAATGCGAGAACAGCTGGATCGATTGCCCAATGCTGTAAAAAGGGCAGCCGTTGCCATCGCTCGACTTAACGCTCGACTTTTTTGACGCAGCTGGCTGTGCGCGCGCACAGCCAGCTGCGTCAAAAAAAAGGGTTTCTAGATCTGTGGCACGCGATGAACGTTTCGATCGTCCGCCATCTTGCTGGTCGTTAAGTCGAGCGATGGCAACGGCTGCCCTTTTTACAGCATTGGGAAAGGGTTGCGCCTCAAAGGGTTAACTCCAGTGTTTTGAGTGTTTTTCCTGTAGTAATTAGTTAATTTTTTGTGATATATATATGTATTCAATGTAGTATCTCAAAATATCAGGTCCAAATTAGCAATTTAATTCTTGTTTGTGTTGTGTTAAGAAAAATCTACGCACGGTCTATCTGCCTTGTGGTGTGGAGTGCTTTTCGTTGAGGACGTTTTAGGAAACCCATTTCTTGAAAATTCTACATCACTGAATAAATGCTTTGAGCATGCAAATATATCTCTAATTTCGTGAGTGATTGTATTACAAAAAGCATAATCCAAACCGTTTGTGCAATCGGCTTGAATTTTTTCATAGTTCAAGCCATTAGAAATTTCAGAATCCATTCGTTCCCTATTTTTTAGTCATTTTTAGACTTTCCAAATAGGCGAACAGTATGTATGTATGTGAGAGTGTGCGAGTGAACACGATGGCACATTAATGGTGCCTTCGATTGAGCTCAAATTGGGTTTATATATTATAAATCTATTGCATAGAGTAACTTATTTTTATAATTAAAATTAAATTTAGAGACTTTCAAGTAGCAATAAGCAATACTTTTAGATTTTAATTTAAATACGAGTAATTTTTACATAGCATATAACGTGTTTTAAGTTGTTATTGTTTTCTTTTTAAGAAGATTAAATTAAAATCTACTTAAATGTTTAATATCAGTAAAAATTATAGAAAATGCAATGGAAGTGATGTTCCACATCCCTATATTTTTTAATCTAAATTGTTTTGAATCGAAAATCCTCCATCCAAATTTGAAGAGGCGTTATTTCAATAAGTTGCACTGATCTATAGCATAAAAGGGGACGCCTTTTTTACGTTTGCAGGGGGGGGGTGTGCCACATACTCTAGGGCCGCCCCTGCCTTTTGTGACCCCCTTCCCCCCCCTCAGTGTCATTCATGTAAAGCCCCCTTCAGTGATCCTTCAGTTTTGAGACATGTCGCGGATCGCTAGCAGTAGGGTGCCAATAGCGGAACCAATTCTTCAATAGTGTAACCATTTCCTTTAAAAAGGTGGTGATACTCCGGTATTAAACCAACAAAAGATAATTGGCGACCGTGAATGATATTGCGATTTCGCTCATCCCCCATCTATTGTTCGGTAGAGGACACCCCAAGTGTCGCCGCCAGTCGCAGCTTCCTAACCATGTCAAATTTCCCCGTTCAAATACATTGTAGCCGCGACATGTCTCTGGATCACTGAAGGGGCCTTAAATTCTAGGGTGTCATTTCATGAGGCATTCCAAACTACCCTTGCAAAAGCGGTTGCAAGTACTACCCTCAAACCAAAGCGGTCACAAATGCGACGATTTCAAAACACCGGTCGCATCTTGCCCGGTCGGAAATAAGACGTAACCGAAGTTATTTAATGGGTTGTACATTTTGAATATTATTTATCTACAAGAATTACTTATTTTAATGTATTTTTTAAACTTTTCGGGTGAATAAAAATGATTTCCAGTAAAAAAGTTTCTGTGGAATGCCGTCTGAAAAACAGCACTGTTTGGACAAGGTAAACGTCACTAATATTAAACTAAAATCGGAAGAATTTTCACTGATTCCCTGATATTAAATAAAATGTATGGGTTTATGGATGTGTAATTCATTTTTTGTTGGGATTTAACGTCAAGTTCGTGACGACATCTACATTGAATTTAATCTACCATTTCGTACTTCTTTTATATGCAGCTTTTGAGGAGTAATTTTGTCTGTGTAAGTCATAAATTTAAATTACATATCATGAATCACTGTTCATTTCGATGCCATTACCCATAGCTTTTTTTCTAAAGGGTTTATCATAAGTTCATTCTCGTGTTTTAATAATGATTAGAGTTCCTTATTGAAATATCAGGTTTTTGTACTGAATAATCGTTTTTAGGCATGGACGCGAGACGCGAGAATTCTCGCATTGTCTCGCGTTCTCGCATTGTCTCGCGAGACGAGACAGGCATTTTTTTGCGACACGAGACGCGAGACAAGAAAGAAAATATTTTGCGGGACGAGACGCGAGACGAGACAGATTCTTGTCTCGCGCGACATTTCTCGCGAGAATTCTCGCATTTTTTTCCGTCTCGCATAAATACGATCTGAAAAGCGACAATTTGCCTGAAGCCTCTACCGTTTAACTTGCGTCTCCTTCGTATTCGGTCCTGGTATACTATCAGCACTCTACAATACGCACAAACACGTAACATTTAAAATTAGAACAGACGAGAGATATACAAAACACACAAAGGAGAGGATAAAGAAAGAGGCGGGAAAAAAAGAAAACAGAGAAGAGTTGAAAGAAAAATAATAAGTAAATAGGAAAGGCGGTACGGTATGTTCAAATCTGACCACTTATAGACGGGGCCAGGGGCATTAAGTTTGGGCCCCCCCTTTTTTACGCATTAAGCCACTTTACTGAGCCCCCCTTTTTTAAGCATTTTAACCCAGTTTTGACCGCTGTTGTACTCGCAAATTGCATTTCAGTTAACTGTAGTTTTTGTACTTTAATCAAATCGTATTTATCACCCCAAAAAAATATCTCTAACTTGATCTAGTGATAGACAATTAGGTAATACCTATATCCCTACTAGCAATTTTGCTCGGGCTACCAACGGCCACGCATCCAGCCGATGACAGCCCGAGCAAAATTGCTAGTAGGGATTATAGAGGAAATTCAGTTTTTTCCCCACAATTACTATTTCAGTACATATGAATTTATAATTTAGATAATCGGGATATATATGAGCCCCCTTTTTCTTCAGGGGCACCGGACTACCGCCCCCCCTTGCCCCTGTGATAATCGGGTTTCGGTATATCGGAGAGAGATTAGAAGTAGAGCAACTTGCATTCGCATTGATGCTTAGTCTGAGTAGGTTGAAATATGGTTGAATATCCTTGGTTGAAATATCCTTGTGCCGATATTATCCTCAAACTTTTCCGCACGTTGCGGCGTGCGTAGGGGGGGGGGGGGGCGCCCACCCTGGTAACAACTTTCTAGGGGCGGTTAAATCCCTATTGTTGGCCTATTTTAAAGAGATTAAAATGACATTTTTTATTCTTATATATTAATATCGGACGGAAAGAAATGCAAGCAATTTTTTTAAAAACTATTTCTCTTTTCGTTTATATTATCATGTTTTTCCCTTCCTTCGGCTTGCAAAACTTTTATAATTTTTTTTCCTCCCCATCATTATATCTTGCAGTTTTGTTCCTATTCTAAAATTATCTTCGCCTGTTAGATGCCTTTTCATTTAAAAAAAAAATACACACTGGATATACATTAGGGGGATTTTGGTTTAATTTTTCTGTAAACAGGGCGACCATAACGACTGTAGTCCTACCCCTAAAAATTATTGTGGAAAAGTATAAACGGATAGTCGTCAACAAATTAACTGTTCAGTAATTTAAAATATAAACAAAAAATAAGGCGTCTATTAACCAACTTAGATACTATAATGAAATCTAAAAATGCACACACGGTAATGTTATTGGAAATATTAGGCAAATAATATAATCTTGTTTTCATTAATATAAAAATTACACATATTTTAGAGACTTGAAATTGACGTTAAAGTAAATAGTAGAGATTTAATAAAGACTAAAAGTGTTCTGTTTATAATTTTTCAAGGGTTATCTTACAACCAACTGAACGATAAGTAATTCTAATTTGTGTTAGTATATCCCGCAGTAATTTCAACAGAGGAGATTACTTGAACTTAAAAAAAAAATCTGTTTTGTCTCATGCAGATATGATTTTAGTAAAATATTCGCTACTTCTCGTATGAAGAGCGGGTGCGCAGCTATTTTAAAACAAACGGTTGTCCATTTCATGTAGTGTCTGAGGTATTTAATGCTACAACTTGAACAGTATGATGTAGAAATAACACATTTTGAAAGTCGGGAGTTCTCTGCAAACCGCTAAGCTTTTCACTTTTCCGATCGCGAATGACACTGACGTAGTTTTTTGAGTCATTATATTGCAATGATGCCAGGTTAATACTCATGACGCAAACTTTACATCAAGAGTCAAATAATTTTGCTTTTATTTTAGATTCCACATCACTGGAATTAATTGAAATTACTCATGTTAGGAAAATTTTCGTTTACTACAGTGCGAAGAACGGGCACGCAGCTAGTAAATAAAAATAAATACTATATTTTCGGTGTGACCTTATATATACGGATTAAATCTCTATTTCTTTTACTTCAAATGCCGATATATGCTGATATAGTTATTAATATATCTACTAATGTGGCTATATGTAAGTAGTTGTTATTATTAATATTAATTTTCAATAAAATCCCAATAATAAGTTAGTATAAAATGGTAACGAAATCGCAGTCCTTAATTTTGCGAGACTCGCGAGACGTCTCGCGTCTCGCGCGAGACGAGACAGCAATTTCTTTGCGAGACGCGAGACGAGACTCAGTGTTTGCGAGACGAGACGAGACGCGAGACGAGACAGAGGTTTACCACTGCGAGACGAGACGAGACAGCCCCGATTCTCGTCTCGCATCCATCCCTAATCGTTTTAAGTGTCTTAGGATCCATATTAAGTATTATTTCTAAGAACCCAATCCGGCCCCAGTTAGCGACGACCAATTGTGAACCTGCTTCTTTTCTTTTACTTTACAAGGAAAGAAAATTTCAAGAATGTTTTTGTTGTGAGATCTTTCACTTTCAGTGTGATTGGGAGCTCAAGACCAGATTTTGTGTCGAATACTATTGACTGTAATTGTTTAATAAAATAGAACTTTACACATTTTTACCAAATTACTATTATGAAATTACATTAATCTTGAATATGTTTAGTATTTGATTAGATTAATTTTGCATAATGCCTTTTTACTAACAGTCTATAATCATTATCTGTTAAGAAATTGGTAGTAATCGTAATCATAGTTCATTTGTTGTTTCAAAACATATAGGATTTTATTATCATAAAAAGCTTTCTTTTTATTAATTTTTTTAAATATTTTTATTAATCAATTACACAGAAAGGGAAATGTTGAATAAACTCAAAACCTGGTAAAGTCTCTGGCTGAGTAAAGAATAGGAGATAATAAAAAAAGAATTAATTCTAGATTATTGCAGATATGATCATAAAAATAGCGCATTTATCATCGGTTCATTGCCTTGTGGATGCAAATCCTTCATAAAACACAGATACTTCACCTGTCTGTTTAAACTGCTGAAATCGATGCAATTAGTATGCGCGAATATTCGAGTTCTCTGATAAACAATCCACACGAGAGAGTTTAATAAGACAAAATTTTAAATATTTTTAACCATTTCTGAAACCCCGTGTTTACTCGCGTAATAATCGCATCGCCCCCCGTTTTGAAACAGAAAAAATAGCTTTAGAGTTAGAATATTATGTACTATATTTTCCCCCACATAATAGTCGCTCCTAGACTTTCACCATGAAAAACTTGCAAAAAAGTGGGAATATATGCGAGTAAACACGGTAATAGAAAATAGTCTAACCCTAGACAATTTTAAGTTTTTTTCTAACCATTTCTTTATATTTTTAAGTTTCCATTATAAATTATTAAATGTTAGTCTTTTTGTTACAATGCAATACGCCTGTAAGTTATCGTATTTGCTTTTTCATTTCTCAAACGAATAAATAACTGAAAAATTGCCACCGATTTTCGTAAGTGGCAATTCTTCGATTAACATGCGATAGAATTTTTAATTAATAGTGATAAAGAGGATTTTTTATGGCACTGAAAATAATTTGATTAATATGGCAGTATGTTTTACTTGCAACTGTAAAAAAAGAACAACACAAAATTATTAAATATTGACAAATATGATGGAAATGTTGAATTCACCAGTAATAAGAGAAAATGTAGGTGCAGTACAATCCAATGATAATATGATGCACAGAGTAAAATAACATTAGAATTAGAAAAGACGAACAACTATTTGCTTGTTAAATAGAAAAATAAATAAATAAAAATAAAAACCGTCAGACGTAGGACTTGCACGTCATAAGTGAAAACTTCTTTGTCAAGTTTCCTAAAATTTTTATATTTATGCAGCTAAACAGGTTTTCACGCATTATTGAACTTTTATTAACAAAAAATAAACATTTATGAACGTTTATTCACAATTTTATACATTTGAAATACTTTGAAAAAAAATTTTTTTAAGGCACTAAGGGTATCGCACATTAATTTATGATATTTTCACAATTTCACAAGTTTTTGTGCGTTTGCACACACTTTAACGTAATTTTCACTGGGTTACCATTGCAAATTTTTGATTTTTTAATTTAATTGCATTTCAAATTTTGCGATCGTGCAAAATTTAAAATTTAAAAAGAGAGAGGGATTGCTCGCACAGGCCGTAACGTGACGCAGATGGTATATGCGTACTGTACACATCAGCGATACACATTTTACTCCACGTGTTGGATTTTGTTTGATTTAATTGATAATAATTCATGTTAGTTTAGTAATAATCTATAATTATGTACTTACGTTGTAACGAACAGTAATCCTATTTATCTTTAATGAATGATGGATTTACAATTCAAATTCAAATGCACTGCAGTATAACACTTATAATTCAAATAATTACCGTATATAATTATTAACACTCTCCACATTATCAAATTAACTTTATTGCACAACATCTATAGAGCTATCCAAATTAACTGCAGTTTTGTTTGTAGATAAGTAATAGAAAATTACAGTACCTACCCAGTTAGAAAATGGTCTGCCCTTTTTTTTTCAAAAACATATAGATTGAGCACAATTTGTACATAAAAAGGCGGATATTTTTGAATATTTTGAAAGTAAACACTTGCGTAAATCATATGAAGTTTTTGTGCATACTAAAACAAAAATTTACGCAGTTGAAACGATTGTCAGAAAAATCTCAAAATTTAATTAAAAAATTTTAAAAATCCGACGCCCATAGCTTAAGTTGAGTGATCACTTATCATGTCACCAAAATTCATTTCTTTCGCTTTAGTCGTTATTACGTGATGTGCGAACAAAAACTTACGCAGTTTGAAACAATTTTCGGATAATCTCAAAATCTAATGTTTTTTTTTTTTTTTTTTTAATTCGACGCCTATAGTTTAAGTTGAGTGACCGCCTATCATGCTACCAAATTTTATTTCATTCGCTTCAGTCAGTTTTACGTGATGGGCGAATAAAAAAAGCCTCACTGACAGAACGACAGACAGACAAATATATTTGTTTTCTTTTTTCTTTTCTTTTTTATGGTTGTACTGGGGTCTCAAATGCTTAAAACAGATAGAAATTGCAAAAACATTTAATACCAAGTAGTGTACAGGCAAAGTCTAATTTTATTTAGTATTTAGAGACATAAAAGTTGCCATTCCGAAATTGAAACAACATTCACTTCAAACTTTAGTGAATTTATACCGAGTCCAACCCGTCTGGTGGTTAGAGCGCTAGCCTACCACGCCTTGGGTGTACGGTTCGATACCAGTCGCGGAAGCTAGAACGAAGCAATTAAAAATAACTTGAAGTTCTTATGTATGATGGGAGGTGGCAGCACTAAGATATAAAGAAAGGAGGAAGAAGTCTCGGCAGGCTGGAGATGACGTTACAATCCACTTTTGCCTCATGTATCTGAGCGTGTCGGTCACGAGAATTCAGTGCTTTTTCTCCATCCCAAAGGTGCTCAACGCACCTAAAGAAGTTTTCAGTGCAAAAATCTGGCTATTATGATGTATTATGTCAAGATAAATAATGAGACACAGAATAGAGTAATAACAGCTTAACACCTTTTTATTTAACAGATTATATAACAGCTCTGACAATTTGTATATTTCATGACAAGTATATTTCATAAAAGTTCCTGATTTAAGCATAAATTGTAAGGTGAATGTACCAATAATATAAACCATATACCTACAATCGGCTTTTACTTGGGCAATTTAAAAACAACTAAATTTTTCTTTCTTACGAAATTGAAGAAAAGGGCTTCCACTAATCATTTTTATATTTCAGTTGTTTCCAGACTTGATTTCAGAATTTGGTTTTTAATTGCAAAAATAAGTAGGCCATTTCAAGTACATATCCCATTCTAAGTACCTTTACCTTAAATTCGCTGTTTTTAGCAATCTGACACTTTACTTTAACACTTCTGTTCGCATGACACGTTCGGCCTTAATATTCTTAAATTTTATCTTGAGATTCAGCTGCTACATCCTTAAAAGTTCTCGTCACGATTTACTGGATGTTTTTAAAACGTAGCTCCGAACATGGCGGTAAAAAATATGAAGCTTTCAGATGCCATCAAAAAAAGAAATTGGTCCTTTATATGAAAAGAATATGGCATAAAAATATAATTATCGCTATCGGAGAACAGAAAAAATGCTTCGATGATGCTATAACTGTTTAAAAAAAAAAAAAATGTTAGTTCTGGTTGCAATATATACATACATTCTTTCATGCAAAATTTTTTTACAAATCAGTATATGTAGTTGGATTACTTAGATTTATTGGATGTTTTGGATGTGTAGAAGAATTAAATAGTTTTCACTATTTCGAGAGGGGAAAAAAGTAGGTCAGAGGACTATACATCAAAAATTGATCAGGTGACTGGAAAATGTTTATCACTCACTCATGCTCATTGAAGTGTGCACAGTACTTATCGCACAGGCCAACTAGGCCTCAGCCTAAGAAATTTAAGTTTTAAAGATCCCAAAAGAATTAAAATTGTTTCAGTTCTATTCTTTAGTAAAAAAAAAAAGAATAGCATAAAGTGAGAATAAATAAACACATGCACTTTAAAACACACGCCGTGTAAAAGTATTTGATTACACTGTATGAGGGACTAGCACAATCGAAACTTTTTAGGGTTCTTTATCTTTGCATTGTATCAGGGATAGAACAAATGTCAAATTAAAGTCCAGAACTTTCCACCATAGAACATTTATCGACGTGACCTCATTTGAAGCGTAACTTGCGTATTAAAAGCTTTACGATAAGGGAGGAGGGGGTGGGGGAGTTGAACATCTTCACTTATGTAAGGCACTGCGAACTAATATTTTTACCTTATGACTATATGCATCAAGAATGTATGACCGTACAGGGACGCCCCCCAAAACTGCTAAGCCTAGGGCCTTCGAAATGTCTTAGTCAGTTCTTCAATGCATACTATGGTATCCACTCAGTCATATCAATATCAGTCACAAGTCAATATGCATAAAAGTGAAAAAAAAAAAGGGGGGGGTGACAGTGCATTGTTTGTTTCTTTTTCTTCGCGCAAATTTTTTCTGTAAGGAAAGATACGTTATTGCCAAGAAAATGTGATGAATGGCACGAATTTCTGGTAGTTCAACTATTGATATTTAAAATAAATAAATAAATAAATAAATGTGTTCTCTTGGTTTAAAAGCTTTACTCACACACACTTTCCTCGATTTGAGAACAATATAAAGAACTTGCGTTCAAATTATCTAAACTCACTGCACCGTAACCATCGCTGAATGAAGAAATGAGATTGCGGGTGGGAAGGAAGCAAGAAATTACATAGTTTCTAAATCTGGACACAATGACTTGAGATAACATCTCAGTTCTCGTTTTAGAATGGTCTAACGGAAAGAAGATTGATGTTCCAGTTAAAGAATACCTCCACTGTTAAAAGTGTATTTTGTCAACTTTTAAAGCTAGAAACAATACTCCAGTATACTCATTTACAGGATTTTTCCAGTCATGGGGGTAGTCAGGAAATTTTTTGGGTGAGGTGATTTGAAATATAACTCTGCACTTCGGCACCACGAAAAATACCTGAAAGTTCATGCTGTCTATTAGAAAAATTCCACAGGAGGCTATGTGCTGATATCCCCCCACTTCTGGCTACACCCCACCCCTGTCTTCCTTACAGAGAACAGAGCAGATAACATGAAGCCCAGGACAGAATTCACCCATGAGGACTCGACCCCTTTCACACAGATATGAACATATGATTCACGCATACATGAAACATAAATGCATAGTTCTTTTTGTGTATGTTGATCATATGTTGATCCATTTCAAGCTAACGCAACAGACCTCTATGACAGCTTATTCTTCATTTAAAAAAGGAAATAATATTTTGAGGTTTTTCTTATAACGTGTTGCAAAGCTACATTAATAGTGATATACAGCTTTTCGGGAGGTTATTTCCAAAATCCCTCCATATATCAAAAATTAAGCTCAAAGAGATTGTTGAGTAGGAAATTGTTTTTCCATCGATGCGCTTGGCATGATTGATCTTTCATGCTGAGTTTATTGAGCGGCAGTGTTACTGCATATTTATACCTATTAGGCTCTATCTTTGGTTATTTGATGAGATTAAGTGGCTTACTTTAATAACTTGGCGTACAGCAAGCTTACAGCGAACGGGTTGCTGTAAGCTTGCTGTACAATTGAAAACGCCTGTTTACTGACAGAACTCACCCAATAAAATTTTTCCATGACGACCAGAGTTGCCACCTGCCCCGATTCAGTTATTGTAAATAATAAATCAGTTTAATTCAGTAAGCGTTGGCTTAAATTGCAAAATGAATAACACTAGACTTATATTTCACCAAAATAATTTCGAATTCAGAGACGTTTTTCTTTTCTAATGTTCTAGTGAGGAAAACGAAATAAATCCGCTTCAGATTTTGCCGTCATGTGATATTATTCTAACGGAGCTCACGACAGTATTGTTCGTTTTTACCAATTTCTCGAATCTTTCTTTTTCGTGTTCTATACGACTGCGTCGTGACAACCAGAAGAAGATGTAACGCATACGCGCAAGAAATCTCACACTTAATGGTCAAAAAGGAAAAGGAAAAAACCGGGGTTCATTCTTTTTCTCAAGGATCACTGATATTTTGTTCATGGTCACACCTCTTCTTTCAAGGACGGCTAGCGATTCCCACACGAAGGCGTAAACAAAACTCAATGCCGTCCGTCCTTTCGAGTTGATGAAGCATTTCAACTATTCATTTCGAAATAAGGAATTTTACCTCAGAAATAGCCGGTAATGTATGAAAGGCAGAGAATTATACCAGCTATCAGATTTCGCCTAGGCTTCTTCGTGATACGAAGACATTAAATATACAATGACAAATGCCGGAGAGTGCCTATACATTGCTTGTGTTGTTATTCACAGTCTTGGCTTTAGAGAGATTTGGAAGTTTGTTGCTTGAGAGTGGCCTCAACTTCTGGTATAGATAGACATTTTTTCATAGAAATAGTTTATGAAACATTTCTTCTGTGAGCGTTGTCTGAAAATTAAGGCAGATACATGATAAACGAACATTTATTAATTTTATTTATAAGCTATGTCATTTAAATATATCGTCATGCACAAAGCGTAGAGATAAAAATATTTCATTAAAGTAATGAAAAATATTTTGGGCATTGCAGGTAGAAGTCCCTTCCCCGCTGCAGTATGCAACGGGGCTACAGGGACTTATCTTTGCCCCCAAACCCTATGATGTGTAGGTCGCAGTCACACTGGTGACCATAAGTGACGTCACAGTGTGACTTGTCCGTGACAATAGCTTGTGATTTCTTAGTGACGTCAACGTGACGGATCGTTTGTGACGTCTTGCCAGATCTTGCGACTTTTCGCAATTTTTGCTACTTTTGAAAGTAACATCCTACTCAAGTTTATGACTTTACAATATTGCTACTTTCTTGCTACATTTTTTTATTTTTTATTTTGTGAATTTTAAGTAATTTTGCGAATTTATAATTTATCAAAAAAAATTTTTTTTTTCAGATTTTAAATCAGTGGAACATTTATGTAACAGTGACGGCGCTGTAATGTCGCATTGCACTCACAATGTCGTACACAAGTCGCAGTGTGACTTCATGGTGACGTCACGTTCTGATGTTGCCGAAGAAGTACATTAGAGAGTCAAAGCGACTTATTTGTGACTTATTCGCGACTGTCTTGCACTCCCGCATTTTTGCCCAGAATGCAATCCCGCACTTTTTTTCGTGTCGCGGGATCGCATCTGCTGTAGCGTCCACTACTATCTCCCCCCAAATAAAATATTTTCCGTGTATAGAATTAGATGCAGAAGATGTATGTCTTTCAATACCTTAGGGAATGCAATCCCACGCTGATTTTCGTTTCGCGAGAATTCATGTTTGAGATTTGTTAATACTATGGGATTGACATTTCATTCAAATAAAAATTAATTTTAATAGAGAAAAGTAGGAAAAAGTAAGATTTTAAGCACTATCAAGCTTAATACTTTATCTTATTTGATAATTAATGCAATACCTTACATAAATATGAAAATTATAGTCATGATATAGTCTTCCCGAGGAAACGGGATTGCATTCGCTAAGCCGAAGTGTATCACTATTCACGACAGAGCTGAAGTCTCAAGATTCCTTTTACAGTTTCTCATTAAGCTTTTCTTCACCCCAGAGGCTATTCCCATCAAATCAGAATCTTTTCGATGCATAAAGTTTCTGCTAATGCATGAGATCCCGTACGTTCTCAAAAAATCATATTCTAACCACATCGTTCCCGATATTGATGATGGGAATACGCTTATTGAAAAAGAGCAAGATCTCTTTTCGAATACATTTGTGGAAGCGTTTCACATTGCAAAGATTCCAATTTGCTGGGAGCAGCCCCCTTTGGCGAAAGAATCAGGAAAATGCACATTCTGATCAAGGGCAGCTCCAGTGACAGAGCCATGAGGGCCATAGCCCCTCCCCCCAGAACTTTCTCTTAGAAGTTTAAATTTGTATATTTTAAGATTTCACACGTTAAATTTGCGTTTTGAAAATTCATAGACCTAACTAAACATACTGGTCAAATCAGGGGCGTAGCCAGAAATTTTTAATGGGGGGGGGGGTTACGACTACTACAACTCATATATATGTATACGTGGGTGTGACAATGTAGTGAAGAATATACATTTTGTATGGCAAAAAATTCCTCATGGGGGTTGGGGTTATGACCCCCCTAACCCCCCCCCCTTGGCTACGCCTCTGGGTCAAATGATTTGCCACTTCATTTAATAATTGGTACTTCCACCTTTAGCTTTGTGTGCAACATTTACTGTCTTTGTTTCTGAGTTCAAACTGAATTCTTTTGTAATTTGTAGAGTTGTCAATCGTCCGCTTTCCCTATTTTTCTTCACAATCCAAAATAGTTTTCTCTCATGACATTTGATCATTTTCTCGGGTCCATGCCTCCTTCATGCTGAAGCTTTTGCGCTACCTTCCGTTAAATATGCTTTAAATATCCTTATTGTGCTTCTATTTGATATTTTAAATTGATTTGATATGGCGGATTCTTTTACGCCATTTTGTCGCATAGACTCATTCTGTCCTATTTTAAACTCACTAATGGCTTTTGTTGATGGCATCTGAAAATAAAATCAGCCAGTTTTACAAAGTTCAAGCATTCCTAAATTTGAATGTTAGTGTCGTTTACTTAAGTTTTAAACACAAGTGGTAGGCCACTGTGTTTAAAAAGTCCAATCCATCCCCCTCCCCACCTCCGAAATTTCAGGCTAGAACAGCCCCTTATTCCGATGACGCTGATTTCAGAGCAATTCAATGAAATCTGAAAGGTACTTAAAAAAAAAAAAAAATCTTTATCTCACTCTGCGAAACTAATAGCTTTGGGATAAATGGCTCTACGCCTCTGCAATCCACTTAACACCGAAAAGAACGGACTCAACAGAAAGAAAAGAATAAAAAAAATAATAATCTCCTCCCATAAAACATGTTGATAGACTCGCAGGCTTTGAAGAAGTACGCAAACAAATAAATAACAAAAAAGAAATAAAAGCACAGAAGCATATCCCCCTTTTATCTAAACTGACATTGAAAAACTGACAACCGAAGGAGCACGCACTCCCAAATGCGGCGATAACACGCACGTAAAACCGATTTCGGTCTTGTAAAGTGAATGGGAGTCCAGAGATAACCCGTTGTTGAGATGTCACCCCAAGCAGTCGTTTTTCGAACTGGAAGGCTGACGTCTTCGAGCGCCTGTTAATCCCACTTGCGCAATGGGCCTTTTTTATCTACGTGACGGACGGTCCGAAATACTTGAATGCAATAAAAGTGACGTCTTTATCAGGTGATACGTACGGAATCGAGCGGCGGTGTTCAAAATTAAAAAGTATTTCTAAGCAGAATCGTAACAATCTCCATGGCGTATTGAATGTTAAAAAACTTAATGAAATAGATATGAGTTGCGGCAATGAGCGAAATGAGATATGAGTTGCGGCAATCACTGCGGCAAATGCATGCCGTGAAATTTGCCCTAAGAGCCTCGACAATCAACAGTTCTCGCGGTGAGTTTAGATGCGAGTATTTAAAACTTCATTAGTTGAGTGTTTCTTTCTATCTCAGATGTACATTTTAAGGTTACATGCGAAACAAACTGCAAAATGCTTACAAGAAAATAGGATTGGTTTATGGTTTTCTTTTCTCCCTTTTCATTACTGATTCGATCTTTTTTAATCACGCGAAAACACTGCAACTGCAATTAATCTTTATTACGAAAATTACAAATATTGCTGTCAGCTGCCAGTTTATAAAACCTCACACATTTTTTTTTTTTTTTTTTTTTTTTTTTTTTTTTGTGTGTGTGTGTGTGTGTGTGTGCGTTCAAGTTTCAAAATTTTGACTTGGTACACCCCAACAAATTTGAAAAGTATTTTAAACTTTCGGTTTGTCTGTCAATCTGTCTGTGCTTTAAACTGCCGTAAATATCCATCGATGGACGCAGAATTAATGTAGGTAATAATAATGATAATAACACCGTAGCGTACGGCAAAACTCTGGGACCCCGATAAACACGGGGAGCCTCGGTTGAAGAGGATTATACGCAGAATACATAGTATTTCTTTATTAAATGAGTTAAACATTTTCCAGATTTTAATATTAATTTACGTTTTAAAAGAAAACAGCAGAACGCGAAAGCTTTAAAAACTTTTTAACTGTCTATAAACACCTAATGAAAGGCAGAAGCACAATCCTATTTAAGGATGCCTAAGACAAAATCTGATGTAACTACTGTGATAATTCTCCAGCTACTAATTATTTTGGTTCATTTTCTCAAATAGTTGCACCACAATCTCTGATAAATCCTGACAGATCTTTTATATTATTCACATTCCCAAAAAAAAAGCTTATTCAAAAGTTACATAACATTTCAATTATGGAAAAGTTTTTCTTTCTTCGAAAAAGTCGTTTTTTTTTTTTTTTTTTTTTTTTTTTTGGTCGGTAAGATCCGATGATTCCAATGATTACAGCATTTTTTAGAAACAATAAATAAATAAAATTTACAATGGGATGCTAAGCATCAGAGGCAGGTTCTTCAGTTTGACTGTTTGTAAACTTTTATCTCTCAAAATTGTAACACGTGGGCTAAGAAACTAATTACGGCTTTAGCTTTGTAAAACCGAGTGTTGATGTGTTCAAAATGTTGAACGTCCTAAACGGTGTACAGTGGTCAAATTCATAAATACCCCGAGCAGAAAATGTACAGATCTAACAAAAATCCTAGAAGAGAAAGCACCCTTTAATGTTTAATTAATTTAGAACATTTTATTACTATTGTGATACACAAGGTCTCCCATAATCATTGGGTCAAACTTTAAGTTATAGTAGGGAACGTACTAAGAATTCGGAATCACATAGCAATGTGAGATATGAAACATCGTCTTCGGGCATTAACCCTCCAATGCCCGCTATAAGAAATTCCCAAGGAAAAAAATATTTTTCTGTTGAAATGGTTTTCTTTAAATCAAAGAACGTAAATACAATTAAAAATCGCGGAAAATGCTACTTTTTATACGTTTTTTCAAAGTTTATCATACATGCTACCATGATTTTAAAACTCGCCTAATCATTATAAATGAAACTTTTTTTTAAATAATTTTGTGTCTTGTGAAAAAGCATATATTTTCTTCATAAATAGCAATTATTAATTTTTTTTTCCAGATTAAATATTATTAAAATAGGGGGAAACTTAACATTGGAAACATGTTTTTTCTTTGTTGACTTCATCCATATGTAACTTCTAAATTATTTTTCATATATTAATATATTAATCCTGACATCTCTGGACCCAAACTACTACTATTATTAGTTCAAGGTACAATTAATGGTTTTATGACTTCAGAATTGCATTTCGGAACGTTTTCTAAAAAAAAAAAATTAATTAATTAAAAAAAAGCTGAGTAAAAGATGGTAACATATATACTATCATGCGCATTAAAGGGATAACATCTTAACTGATATAGTTGTAATATTTGCATAATTTCTGAATGTTGAAACCCTTAGAAGCCATACATAAGTTAATGCTTCTGTTTTTATAAAAATCGACATAATCTATGAGTTTTTAAGAAATTAAGAACGACAAAGTATTTTTAATGGCATTACTCTAAACTACTCTTAATACGTTTAATCTTCGTCCCTTTATTTTTATTTTCTATTTGTAATATTATAGTTATACCACCAGTAAGATAATATAATGCTGTTATTTTTTTTTTTTCAAATCAAAAATCTAGTAAAAACTAGAGTAATTTCTAGAGTTTTTAGACTCGGAAAATAAAAATACAACAATTAGAACATTAGTTTACTGCCTCTTTTAAAGCACTCGGATTTTAATATCATTCTAATTATTTTGCACATTATTCCTTTTCGCATTTGCGACAGCATATCTTTCTAATGACCCAGACTTCCACATGCGCACTTTAGCAGACCGGAATCTGATACTGTCGGCCAAATCAGCGATGCTTTCACAGCTTAATGAATTGTACTCACGAATCTTAATTTGCAGTCTTAATATCTTTCCAGAACTAAAAGAGTTAGGCTTCTTTTTTCTGTACTTGTTTTTATACGTCTTTATATTCAGACTGATTAGCGCCGAAAATCCAATTAACATCAGATAGTTCTAAGCCCTGCCGTGCACCGATTGTTGCTTCGCCAGGCATGTCCTCTCTCTCATTCTATTCGCCCTAAATTAACTTCCCAACTTAATTGCGTGGACCACACCTAAATGTTTTCATTTTATCGTAAACCTCTTTGCACATTTCCTCCTGTTGTTTTGCTCATATTTTGTTTCTTCCTCATTAGCGCTCGCTTAAGAGAAAACGTCAGATTTTCTACCGCAATTATTTTCTCCAAATATCTGACACCATTTACGCTCGACCCGTGCACTAACTAAAAAATACCTGCCTACCTGGACAGCGGGAAAACCATCTATTTAGATCAAACGCTTCGACTTCCCAAATGGCACCCTCGCTGAAAACGTGCAGGCGTTGCATAAGCTAACCAGCAAGCCGTACTGCCGGTGCCGATGCGACCTGCCCTTTATGAAAAGATAAAATAAGTGTTGCATCTTTTCTCTGGGGTGGTAGGAAAATGTGTCATTATTCTCAACAGAAAATGCAAGTTTTCCCTATAGACAAACCCTTTTTAATAAACCTGCCCTGTTCCTTTTGAAAATAAATGTGACCATCGTGTTTAGCATTATTTAGTTATTTATTTTACCTTTTAAGGGTGTATGTCGAAAAAAAAAATAACTCTGTTTTTAGTCTTGGTACACAAATTGAAATAAACTAATAGCACCATGGTCTCCAAAAAATTCCAGATGGTTCTTCGTAAGTTGCTTTACACGCTGCAATAAGCGAAATCGCTGTGGCGTTTGTGAAATTTTCAGAAAAAAGTTCTCAAACATGGATCTGAGCTGCAAGATTTTTCGAAAATTTCCGATGAAAGGGAATTTTTCTAAAAGTTTTGAATTTGATACAGATTGATCGTTTATTTCAGTATGTAGTACAGCTTGTAAAGAGACAGTTCCAAAATTTTGAAGTGCCTGGCATAATTAGCTTATTTGTACTTATGTACCAAAATCACATGATTTTTTTCGAACTACATCGTTAAAAGCGTTTTCCTTTTCCAAACTACAATAATGCACAAGAAAAAAATAAAAATTAAAAATACCAGTATTACATATTATAGATTCGAATGTAGGCCATATTTCTCTGGGATATGGGTCAAAAGCAAAGAGTACATTACATGTAGAGATAGATGTGCATAAAAAAGTATTAAAAAAGTCAGCGGTAGTACAATTTATTTTATTGCTATCGTTACGCCGCTCATTGTAGTGCATATTTTTTTTTTAATCCTCTCCCTTTAATCTCTTTTGGAATAGGTGGAAATTCCTCTGTCCCTGCAGCAAATCCACCGCGGAAGTGTTCTTTTTTCTACCTCTCATCATCCAGAAGAGGGGGCAGGTGAATTTCATCGATCCGACCCCCCGAAATCAGGTAGATATTCCGCCAGCGCGCAGGCTCCGCCAGTGTGTGAGTTGCAATGGAAGGAGGGGGGGGGGGTATATACGTAAAAAATAAAATTAAAATAAATATACTGTATAGATCTCTGGATGGGGAGGTGAAAGGGAATGGGAAATTATTTGATAACGCTCTCTCTTTTTTTCTTGATGGAAATATAATGAGCCGTTTCCGAAACAAGAACATGAAAATGGTGTGCGACGCTGTTGCAAAATGAAGAGGATGGAATAGTAATAGTTATGTTTGGGTAAAGGGGAGATGAGATAGATACGTTGAGAAGATAGACTGACATGGAGATTGCGAAGATCAATAAACTGGAGTACTGACATAATTGGAGAAAGTTCGTTGAGTGCAAGTAAATTGTTAAACGATTTTTTTTCCCCTTAAATATTGACAGGGGGTGAAAGGGTATGATACAAACGTACATACAAAGTATATATTGCTGGGTAAAATCAATGGAGCGGGGAGGCCTATTCTATCAAGCTAAGACTAAAATCTGATACATAGGATTCACTACAGCAGAGGTTCCCAACCTTTTAACATTGCAACCCCCCAACAAAGGATTCTTCACAATAGCGTACCCACCGCTCACATTCCTCAGTACAGCTTTTTATTCTTCAATAATGAACGTTTTGTCGCCTTTGCTACAAAATAATATTATCATCGGTAAAGTTTTTAAAAGTATTTTAAGCGAAAATAGATATGTCTTGGAGTAAAAATCAGAATAAATAAGATGATTTTTTAAAACATGCATCATCACTTGCTCTTTGCCTATTTTTTCTTGCTCCCCTCTCCTCGCCAAACGCTCTGCCCCCAAAGGGGGCCGCACTTCCCCCGGTTTGGGAGCCGCTGAACTAGAGCAAGCAGGTTAAGCTTATGCAACGTTATGGCTCGAAACGTATTACGTCATGTCATGACAAGACTTACCAACCTATTCGAACTTTGAGAGCTTTGACAGCTTTGAATTAGTACCATAATTAGTATTTCAGAAAATAAATGAAAACTGCGATGATACTGAATCAATACTTTCTGCAGAACTTATCACTGCTTTTACTATTTTATTTATTCTTCAACAATGATGACTGTCGGCTTTAAATGACACCCCATGTAGTTATCCGCTCGGTTTTTCAAGAGAGCACAGATCGTATCAATATTTTCTTTTTCACAGACAGCCGTAAAGGTAGGAACAGCACGTTTCACCCGCTAACGAACAAAAAAATCTCAAGAACATCTCAACAAAAAGCTGGCATTGAAAGGTAAAATTAATTTAAAAATTTGTAAGATGACATATATGAACAAGAAAAATAAAACATGCCAAACACACTGATTATAAAACACTTTCCAAAACAACAAGTCTTATTTATTGCAAGGCCTGAATGACAATTTTTGTGCCCAAGGACACATTTCGAATTTCATATACCCTTATATAAAGCTGCCTCAATTTTTGTGCCTTTATATAGAGCTCTAAACTCAAAATTTCAGCCTATTACTGCGTACTGTGTGTGTGCCTAGAGGGCCATAAGTGCCCGTGTGATAACCAAGGCCTGCTTTCTTGGTCTGTCATTAAACTTAGCGAGATTTTGGGAATCACCTAAAACCAGCTGTAGATCAATCACTATGAATGCATTTTTGCGAAACCCTGCAAAAGAGCTTTAAATGCTATTTATATCCTTTAAATGAGGAGTAAGCGGGAATAATCTTTTATATACTTATTGAATTGTTACTTGAAAATAGATTGCTGCCGCAATTGAACGCTATAATATATAAACAACTGCTATAGACCGCAATGAATTTCTGCGTTGGAATGCTTTCAATGCTCCCGTAAAACTACAATCACTTTGGAGAGCTTTATTTTTAATCCTTAATAGCATGTATCAATTTTGTTCTATTTGAAATAGCCGAATATCTCTAATTTATGATTTAAAAGATGACTACCCATAAAGTGTGACGTATAGGAATTCTTGAGTGCTTCTGTAAAGAGACTATAAATGTTATATCCAACCTTTCCAATAGGGTTACTTGGTACAGTGTATAGAGATAACATGTGCATATTTACAGCAGTTAGGTGGCAGACGGACTGACAGACAAGCCAAGATCATAACTACTATTCAAACCTTGTTGGAAAGTGTTAAAAAGGTACTTCTCATCACGATCGTTTCGGGTAGTACAAAAGTCCATCTTTCTTCAGTGGTGATTTGGCGCAGGTCACGATACAATTCGCAGCAATTACTGCAAATGACATGAGATAGTACAAATAGCCACAATGACGGACGGTTCTCGTGGCAAGTTTAGCTGCGAGGATTTAAAAGTTTACTTTCTATGTCAAATGTATTTTGCGGTTACAACATATGAAACTGCAGACTGCTTACAAGAAAAGTGAAGCACATTTTTCTTGTTCTGCTAATTAATTGTATTATAAATTCAGTTATTTAAAAGTTAAACGGAAAAACTGCAACTAAATTTACCCTTATTGCGAAAATTTAAGTTTTAGCCATGAGCCGAATAGTTTTTGCTGTCACCTAAGCTCACAACACTTTTTCCACCAGTTTCAAAATCGTATTTGGAACAAAATCTTTTTCTTTTTCTGGTCTGGGGAGAAAGAGATAGCCTCGAAAAATAATGTTGAAATCGGATCTTATTGGTTTTTCTTGGATGCAGTGTGAATACAGCGCCTTTGAATATATCTTTAAGGCTGTTCTTCGAAAAAAAAAGAACTCTGTTTTTAGTCTTGGTACACAAATTGAAATAAACTAACAGCACCCTGGTCTCCAAAAAATTCCAGAGGGTTCTTCATAAGCTGCTTTACACACTGCAATAAGCGAAAAAGCTGTGCCTTTTGTGAAAATTTCAGAAAAAATTCTTAAACATGGATCTGAGCTGCAAGATTTTTCGAAGAGTGGCACGCTTCGCGAAAATGTCCGATTTTTAAGAATTTTTTCTAAAATTTTTGAAACGGATACAGGTTTATCGTTTTTTTCAATATGTAGTAAAGCTTGTAAAGAGACAGTTTCAAAATTTTGAAGTGCCTGGCATTATTAGTTTATTTGTAATTATGTACCAAAATCACATGATTTTTTCGAATAACACACCGTTAACTAGCCGCCAAGGCGGCCAGCTCAGCTTCGCCGCCCCATACCTTACTGTTCTTTATACTCAGTACAGTGTTGACTCAATTTCTGGACTCATTTCAATGAAAATCATGCTTTGAACGGAATTTATCATTAAATTTATTTAGGTTAGGGTTCCTATACATTTTGGGTGTCTTCATAAAAGCCGATGTTGAAACAGCAAATGGCTAAAATGTGCTTTAGCCCAATGCGTGGTGACATTTTTTCGATGGGCGATGAATGCGCCAAGTACTGTCAATTCGATATTTTAAAGCTTCGAAAAAATCCGAAAGATCTTTCATTTTTGTGTATCCATTATTGTTCTTTTGTAATCTAGCTACTGCGTGGCATAGGCTTACTGCATTTGACGTCATTAAACTGTTAAATTTGGAATTTTGCACGCTGTTATTTCACTAATGTTTACGTTTAGCGTTTGCATTCGCAGCGTGGAAATAGCATCGATTTTGGTACCGCATACTTAGCGTATTACATAAGTAGATAGTGTGTCTCACCACTACCAAGAAATTTCGAGAGTTCAGTCCTCCCACTCCGCAAGAAGAAAGTTCACATAAAGTGTAGAAGTATATTGAAAAACCTACCACGTTCAAACGTAAAATTCGAATCCAGGAATTTTTTTCCTCGCTATGAACCTGCCAGAGCTGAAAGTTACTGCTAAAAGACTGGCTTGTTAATGCGGCCTTTCACCCTTCCTCCTATCAACGATTAAATTTTGTGTTACTAAGAAATAGAGAAAAGAATGACTTTATGTCTGTTTTGTCGATGCAATGAAGAGGAGATCCTGATCTAAAAACTAACAAAATAATATACAAAATGGGGAAATAAACAAATCCATGCTATTAATATACATATTAAAAAGTTAAAAACAATTGAAGGTATATGATAACATGGACTGTTGATGTCATTATCTTTATTGTAAATTTCTGATGTTTTAGATTAATTTAGTAAAAAAAATCAGTGATAAATTCTTTACACTTTTTTATGTCGCCGATAACAACATCAGACCCAAATAACGTGTCATTGGATGCTGTCAAAAGCGGTATCGCTTATCTACAAGGGTGGAGTTAATAGGCCTGCTACCGAGTTAATTAGGGCCTTTCGATAATATGTGTCAAGACAATCACTGCTGTTTTATAAATGACGTGGCTTGAAGTCAAAAGCTTCGGAAAGTAATGATTTCAGTTTTCTTTAAGCGCACTAAGTACCTCCGCCTAGACGTTACCTTTCATGGTGCAGAAACCTGATTTTGTTTTTGGGAAGCCTAGATTTTGTGGATTTCAAAGGTACTTAAGGGGATGGTGGACACCCAAATCATCAAAATTGGCCCAAAAAATGTGTTTTTTTCTTTTTTACATACTAATATTCTACAGTTAAAGCTAAACCATGGAGAAAAACCGCGTATGTCTACGGCAATTTTTAAAAAAGATATTAGGGTTTTAAAAAATTAAAAAGGACAGTTAAATGTCCACAAAAATGCAAACAAACCCGTAAATAAACATGTCACAATTTTTATTGAACGTTTTACAAAATAAGCTAATATTCGAATGAAATTATTTTAAAAATATGTTTTGTTAAGGTAAAATCATAAATAAAATTATTCAGAAGAGACGGTATTAAAGGTAAATGGAAAATTACACTTTAACTGTATTTTCACCACATCAAGTTTTTTGTGATTTTCTTGCCTTCAAAATGCTTCTTGCGACTTAATTTTGGCCGGAATTGTACAAAATTGACTACAAACATTCTTCTTATATATTACAATAAATCTGTGTATCCTTTTTAAATAGAGTCAAAATTTCGATTATGAAATTTCACTTTTATTTACGAAAACTGAAAAATTTCGGAAAAGTTTGGTATATATGCATGAAAATATTTCTAAAAAATTAACTACTCGTTCGAATCAAAAACCGATACACAGAATTTTTTAAAATATATTTTTATGCTATTATAAAACAAAATTGCTAAAAAAATTTAAAATTAAAAAGCATGGAGCATTTTTTCGAAACTAAAAAATTAATTAATTTTTAATTAATTACTAATATTTTTAAAATTTATTTAAAATTTTTTTCAGTTGTTTATAATCCTTTTAGTTTAATGTATTAAAATACAAAATTTCATAATCCTATCTTATTAAATAAAAATAAAAAACCTTTTTAATGTCCACCATCCCCTTAATTCACCTTTATTGCTCTTATGCAGGGTGTCGCCAAAAGATGGCAACGCACTTTAATTCTTTATATGCTAGAGAAGTAGTCAGTGTAAGTTGAAAAATGTTCAAAATAAGGTCGTAAAAAAGACTAAGAAAAAATTCCGCTCGTTCATTTTCAAAGAGTTACACTGTTTAAATTTGTATACGACTTCCGTACAAAAACACACCCAATTAGTAAAATGTGCCCCATACACTCATGAGGTGATGCACCAAATTTGAGCCTCTTTCATAACACAACGTCGCAGAGATATCTTAAAAGAAAGAGGATCGCGGATTACACATGAATTTGAATATAAACGTTCATTGCTGGAGTGAAAAATGATGTTTCTTTCACAATTTCTGTGCGACCCTTGAAATCATTCGACGTGATATTTTTTTCCCTTCGAGAGCCATTGAAAAGTGGTTTAAGCCAGCGTTACATTTATCTTCCTATCTCTGACACTTTTTAAGGTATAGTTCTCAAATTTTGTATGTCCCCTCATGAGTGTATGGGATACATTTTACTAACAGGGAATTGTTTTGTACGGGGACCGTACACAAATTGAAAAAGCGCAACTTTTTGAAACTGAACGAGAGGAATTTTATCTTAACGGAGTCTTATTTCCGACCTTAATTTGAACTTTTTTTCAATTTAGATTGCCCACTTATCTCTAATAGATAAAGAATGAAAGCCCGTTACCCCCTTTTTGGGACACCCAAATGTAGCACTAGTGGTTCGCCCCAAATGGACGGCAAGACTTTCTTTCTAGGTACAGTGCACATAGACTCAGTAGCACGCAAATGAACAGTGCTATACGTAATCTCAGCGATCACAGTTGCAGGAACTAAACTAATCCCTTCTTTTCTTCTGTACCGGTCACAAAGCCTCAAACTGTCATTATACGAAAAAGTAGATTTTGCGTCGAGAATTGCAAAATTTTAAGTGCGATGCGAAGGCAGAAGATATTATTCGATCGGAAAAATAATTTAGGCATATATTATTAAACTCAGTTGGCTCATTTCCCGCACTATTAGAACAGTGATTAAAAAAAAAAAAAGTTTTTTTTGGCCCACCCTACACCCTACACCCTCTCTGTCAGCGATATCAACGATCACCTATAACTGTCGTCAATCTTTGGGTCTTGCGGACATTCACCGTATAAAAACATCCAAATATAACATCCAAATAAAAGCTAAAAATAAACACCATAAAAAAATCTGAAACACTTTTATAGTAAATACGTACGAAAGTGTGGAATGCATGAAACAGTAAAATAACACATATAAAAATGTATAGTGTGCTGTGTTTTAAAAGAATATTATAGTTCATGAGCCTGCCCTGTTTGTCTCTCTTGCTTCATTGCGTTGGAAAGTTAACCATAATCTATGTGTCAGCCTTATTTATCTTCCTTGTTCTGATCCGATGGAAAGTGTATCATAATCCATCAATGTACGGTATTTCTCTTCCTTGTTCCATAAAACACTTCTTTTGAATTGAAATTTATATTAAAATCACCTACTAAAAGTGTGTTACGATCTTCATCAGGCATATTCAAACTGTAATTCACCTTTATAAATACTGTTTGAAATACACTTTTTCCGATTGAAATCTATTAAAATCACCTATTAAAACTGTTTTACGATCTTTGTCGGCCATATTCTAACTGTACTTCACCAAAATAGTAGGGTTTGGCAATTTCTCGCCAAATATAAACGGCATCGCCCAGATGGGTTCGGTTTTGGGAGGACTTATTTTTTTTTTGAGTCAAAAACGGTGATAAATGGCCAACATTTTACATTTACATTTTACTACCTCGTCGCTATCTGGCAAACTTTCAAAAGTGATTAACCGTTTCGCCAAGTGACAAAAATCCGTGTCTGAAATTAATGGTGCTCATGAGCTAAAAATATTATTATTTTTTTTTTTCACAAATAAGAATATCCCTCCCCCCCCCTCCCCTACATAACCGTAACCCCTTAACCGATTTTTACAGTATTCGAACTTAAAAACTGTATTCTTCTCAACTTCTCATCTTCCCGAATTTTACGCAGGTACTAAAGTTGTCGGCGAACTAACATACAAACGCCATTTCGTTGACTCTTAAACTTGATCAAACAACAGTTCCTCGAATTCACTTCCATTACATATTTTATGGTTAAAAAGAAAAAAGGATATTTATCTTTACATATATTTCTTTGAAAAATATGTCGTTAGTTCCTTTTTCCTCCTATTTACCTTTTCTCTAAAAAATATATAACAATTTAATTTAAAATGAAATACTATGCGATAAACACGAAGATGTTCAATTTTGTTTCTAAAAGATCATGTTTCCAAAAGTTCTTTTTTGAAATATTTATCTAATATGTATTACGTACTTGGCATGCATTCTGTTTTTAATTCAGTTTTTTTTTTCTTTTTGTTACAGTTTGTTTTGTCACAATTTTGCTACACAATTGAAGTGCATGTATAAACACAAAACTTTAATACACTACCTGCACTTTCAAGATAAAATGGTATTTGCGTGCCCTATTTTTTTTTCCTTCTGCATGTTTGTAATCAGGAAAAGACATCTATAGGACAACCGGTATATTTGAAAGCAAAACCATTTCCACGTATCAGTTTTCAGTTCCTCTCCGAAACGGAATTTCTTTCTAGAATCTACAGGAACCAAATTTCGTAGAAATGGTGCTGCATTCCCATTTGCCAGCACAATTTCTATCAGAGTAAAATAATCCAGATACTGTGTAAATCAATTCTAGAAGACTTTTTCCTCTTTCTTGAAAAATTGTAGTTTCTATTGCACAAGAATAGAAAATGAAGACTTTTAGGAAAGGAGAGTAGTCTTCCCCTTTCTGGAAGAGACGAGAATTTCTATGCAAGTTAAGCAGGCTCTTCTTTTTGAAAATCGTGTAACTTTTGAACAGCTTTTAAAAAAATTAATAGCTCTACAGACTCGGGAAAATTTTAGAATGTCTCTATAGAAGTTCTTGTGAACTGTTTCGAACAACGAACCTATAGGAGTTACGAAAAACTCAGGAAAAATGCTAAAACGTGCGAAATTTCGCAGCATTTCTCCAACTAAGGTAACTCCTTAGTCCAATATTTCGAAGGCGATTTTGTGATGAATTTTGAGATTTGCATACGGCATACAGCTTACTGTTAGTATTGGCCCATAATGCATTGGGTGAAGAAGCATTATTCATTTTAATGTGAAGAATTATTAATTCTTTGGTTTGTTTTTAAAGCTGTTCAAAAATCCTACGTGGCGACGATCGCTCTGCTGGTATAGAACAACCTTAGCGACAGAAAAAACACTCAAAATACTGGTGTTTAAAGATAAAATAAATAAAAACTTTGTGTAAAAAGCACACATAAAATGATACTTATAACAAGATACGATCGTTTCGTCTGAAAATTTGTTCAGTCTTCATCAGCCATAACCCATCGTCTCACTTAAGAGTGGGAACTGAAAAAGAGAAACCCTGCAAAGGGGAAAAGGAATGGAAAAAGGGGGTGGTTTAACCCATTTATGCCTAGCGTCCCTTTTTTGGGACGGCAATATCGCTATCATTCGAAAACGTTATTTATTTTTCCTAGCCTTTATTCGCGAGTATTGAACCTCAATTCCACAAAATATTTTAATATGGCAAGTAGGATGTTGACATTTCAATTTTTATACATAACGCTTTTAGATGAAATCATCCCTTGTTCAAAAAGTTGACATCAGAAATTTATCAATTACTTCTGGTGTTAGCAAAAATCGAAGAAAGTCGCAAAAATATCCAGGCACGAATGGGTTAAATAGAAAGTAGGAAAGAAAATAATATGGACAAAAACAAAAATGCATAATTAAATAAATAACAAGCAAAAAAAGAACATACAAACACACACAAAGAAATAGAAAACAGAACAAGCAAATGAATAAAAAACTACACATAACTACACTAACATAAAAACACAAATAATAGTATAATGAATTTTTTTTTAAATACAGGACAACACATTTGTGTATGTGCCTGTTTGTGTTTGTGTGTTCTTTTTGCTTTTTATATATTTAACCATGGTGCCGGCAGAATATTTCCCATTGAGGGGGGGCAAAGACTACTTCGACGTATGGTTACCATGTTGGAAAGAGCAAAAAAGCAAGGAAAAAAACTGCATACAAAAATCCAGCCCTTGCCCTATGCTGCCGGCGCCCATGTATTTAACTATGTATTTTTGTTTGTCCATATTTTTTTTTCTTACCTACTTACTTTTTTTAAACCACCACGCCCCCTCCCCCTCCACCTTCCTTTAATCTCCGTGGTTTCTCGCTTTTTCTTTTTTTCCAAATGGCAACATGCTTATTTGTGCTTATCTTTTTCATTTCCCACTGTTTAGTGAGACAATGGGTTACGGCTGATGAAGACTGAATAAATTTTCAGTTGAAACGATCGTATCTTGTTATAAGTATCATTTTATGTGCGTGTTTTTTACACAAAGTTTTTATTTATTTTATTTTAACTTTGGCGACTCCGTAGACCAAAGAAATAAAGGGAAGTTTTCTGTCATCACGTAACGGCCCTCAGAGAATTACGTGAGTTAGTGAAAGGTGATAAAAAAAAAAAACAACACAACATGTTATTTGCTAATACATTTTTGATATATTCGATTACATTCTTCTCTCTCTCTCCGCTTTCCCATATGTCGTGGCATTGAGAGTTATCTTTTTTTTTTTTTTTTTTTACTCCATTCGGATGTCGAAACAGCTATTTAGGCCAATGCCAGCACATTCGGATGATTTCTGTTCTTTACTTTTCCCCCCCTTTAACTATCAAGAGTCGGACATTTTTCGCGTCATAACAGCTGTACAAGCTAAGCTGTCTCCGCTTGAGTAAACAAAGTATGTGCCGCCGCTGCCGCGCATACGTATAGAGGGAAAAAGTAGCCTCTCCCTTGTTTATTTATGACTAGCTGCCTCCGGCGACCCGTTGGTTCGCCATCTAATAAATCTTGTGTTTCTCACCGGCTTCCTTGGCACTGAAATAACTCGGATTCTGAATGGAATTTAAAATTAAGATGGTTACAAACAGGGGCGGACCTAGGTTAAGTGGCACCCCCTGCTAACTTAAAAAAGACGCCCCCCTTTTATGCTCTACTTAGTTTTTGAGTTCGACTTGATGCCTCTTTGAAGCCGCCGCCCCTATGTGATGATGTCGGTAAATAAGATGGTTTAATGGTAAAAACCTACAAAAGGTACTAGTTATTTTCGTCCTATATTAAATCGGAAGAGCTTCCAGATATATTGGCCGTTATCAAAAAACGGAAAGGGGAAAAAAAAAGGAAGAAAATCTGGAACACTTTCAGATTTTAACTACGTACTTAGGTGCTACATATTAAAAGCGTATCATAAGCCATGCGTCTTCCTTATTTTCTGATACCATTAAGTTGGAAAGCGTATCATAATTCATGAGAGTGATTAAAGAAAATTAAAACTGATATTTCTAACATCCTTTTTCTGGATGTAATACATTAGAAATAGAAGGAAAAAAGACGCGCGAAAATGCATAATTCGAACTGAATGAAAGTTTCAAAAACTTAATGTTTTGTTTCTTTGTGTAACATGTTTTTTTATTTTTATTTGTGTGCTTGGCCCGAAGTCCGCTTATAAATCCACGTCAGAAGGAAAAGCTTATTCAGGTGCATTCTTCATCCGAGCGTAGCAGACGATAAAAAGATTTTTTTAAATTAAAAAATGCGTATTCTATCGGGGCCTTCGCAATTAGTAACGGGCCTGCGCGTGTATTTTGATGAGCCATCCAAAGAGGCCTACGGATGCTCGAGTCTTCCCGTATACATCGGGCATTTCTTAAGCTTCCCAGTGCTTTCAAACGTTATTTAATGTAGTTTTAAGTAGTAATTGTGTTACTAATTCAAGTACAAACTCATGATTAATTTGTTTGCTATGATACATATTGACATTAAGAAAATAGATGCATATAATTTGAGGGAAAAACAAAGTATCGCTTACTCTCATGATTCACGATTGCTTATTTTAGTTTCACAAGTGGACATTTAATATACTTTAAAATAACTAAATACACAATGAGAAAGACATTTTTATAATGAATATTTCAAGAACGTAGTCGTATTTCCTACGTTATTTTAAACAATTCAAGATTAATCTTTAACAAATGGTATATTAAAGCGCATTTCAGTGTTTTCGGGATATCCTGTATATTGGAGAAAATTGATAAAATACGCTCTATAGCGCGATCCCCGAATTAATTATTCTTTAATAAAGACATTTCATGTAGTATATGTTATCATTTTGTCGCTTTCTCAATCGAACTTAGGAATTGAGCAAGCATAATGAACGCTTGTACAAAATATTAACTACATTTGAAGTTTCTGTATAAACGGGCAAAAATCAATAATTTATAATTTACTGTATTTCTGCACTGTACCAGATGTAAGTCTTAATCACACAATCAAGGCATATATAACTGATAAATAACATTTTCAACTGGAAAAATTAAATTGTCTAAATAGTATCACACCGTCATGCTTATTTACAAGAATAAAAACTACTCAAGTAATACGATTTCTGATTAAAATAATTTATTTATAAATAAGACATGAGTAATTATTCACTAAACATGATTTACATACATATTTTTAGAATTTCTAAATACATTATAAGCGTTCACTTACCTTTACATTCAGAGCAAAATGTTCGAATTTTAGGATAAATTTTCATGAAAGAAAATGGCGCAAGATTCACAAAACGATTACCTACATCTAAAGTTCTTTAGTACGACAAAAGTATAAAAAAATTGTTTTAAAATAATAAAATAATATAGCATTTATAATACTTAGAATAATAAAATAGAATACTGTGACTGGGGAAAACAGGCCTCAATGATAAACTCATTTTTAGCGATGGCAACTCATAAGCAGGCCCGTTGCTTAGCGATGGCCCCGATTCTATAAGTATGTGCCATCTGTCGATGGCTTTGTAAAATAAAAACTCTTGAATTATTTATTTTATTTTATTTTTTATAAAAGGTAGTTTTTTTGTATATTATAGGAACAGTGTTTTTTCGCGCGATAAAAAGTAGCCTGTTTTTTAATCCAGGACTTTAACTGTCTTTATTCAACATTTCATCTAAATCCGTCAAACCGTTTCAGCGTGAAAGAGTTACAAACATACATACAAACATTGACATTTATAATATTAGTATGATGTGATTTTAGATGCGTGACTGCTTATCAAGGTAATACATTAAAGTCGTTTTGGATAGCTCCCATTTTCATCTCTTCTCGATTTTAAATTTAATTTACACCGGCAAAAAAACTTCTCAACAAAATATTATGTTTCTTCTTAGAAAGCTAAATATCTATATAGTTACACTTTCGACTATGACGATTTACATATTTTTTCTCGAACTTAATTTTAAAATTTGATTTTGTCAACATAGCAAAGTCACAAAGTGGCATGAACATATTCTTGAAATTTAAGTGTTAGTATAAACGAAAACGCACAGCAACAAATGGGTTATAAAACTTCAGAATTTGTCATTAAAAATGATCTTTTGTGTTTAAAGTTATTCATATTGGATATCAAAATTACTACTACTAACATATGTATTAGATATTTATTAGATGCAATATTTGCGTCATTCCCGTGAGACAACCCCAACAAGACCTATGCTTATTTGAATATTTTACATAAAAAATCTCTTTTTCAAACATTTTATTTTTAGAACTTACAATAAAAAAAAGTATGCAAAATTAGAAGATAAACTGGGAAAATATTACAAAGAAAATTTAACTATAAGAGGGTGCCAGAAATTAAAAAAAAAAAAATAAAAAAAAAAAATACAATTACGATTACTCAAACGACAGTAACAACGATACATACTTTCACAACTGTACATCATTTGCTCTTTTTACTGCTAAGCAATTTATGTCAGACCTTTTCTAGTAACGAAGTAAACCGTGAGACTGCATATAGGCAATTGCCCAGGACCCACAGATTTTAGGAGACCAAATATCTTTCTTTCCACTTTTTAAATTTTAAAATAAAAATTACAAAAGAGCAAAAAAATCGCAGAAACTACATTGTTTTTGAATTATGAAATATGGATAGTGAAAATAATTCAAATGTACTTTTGTATGAACTAATTTCACTGGATAGCATTTTTTTTTCTATTCATTGAAATGCTGTACAGTAAGTGTCGAATTTCGACTTGACGTTTCACTGACCTCATTTGGCTGTGGCTCTAGACACACATGGACCCACGCAACCTACGCCCGAGTCAAAACATTATCATTTAAATTTGTTGAAATTGCACTTTTTTGTACGTAGTAGAAGTAATTTGTCGCATACGGTGCCTAATTGAAAGTTTTGAGCTTAGCAGTAAGTACAGAAGCCTTAGTCACATACACAGAATATGTGGTAGCTAAAAACAAATTAAGACGATTTCGTTAACAAAATAATTCAATCGTCTCATCACTTCAATTTGTTTGATTTAAATTGGAAAAAAAAAAAAAGACTTCACGATTTTTTTCCTTCTTTTACATGCTTAAAATGAACATAGAACATTACAAGTCAACTTCTATTTTAATAACAATTTCTGTTAATACGCCACTGACATCTAGAAAATAATTATTGGAACTAAAATTTACGAGTCTATGTACTCCCTATAAATACTAGAACGAGACACTTCTGAACCCACTTATCCAATTTTTAGATCTCTCCTCTATAAGCTGGTGCTTGTGTCCAGATGAAAATATCTGTAAATCGTTGCGTGTGCTAACGGGTAGACTCACAAACCGAAATTCTAGTGGAACGATAATTTCTAACCATACCAGGCATTCTGCTGGGATTAGCCAGAATACTACGGACTAGAAATTCTTTACCGTTTCGTCTATAGCAGTTGTATGCATCACTTAAACGCATAATTCTACGATCTATTCTTCTAGTTTTCGGACACAGGAAACAGCTATCTATACTTTCTAGAGCGGTATTTTTTCCCTCGTGTAGTTAAGGAAAACATGTTATTTTTAGCGCTACAGTTTGTGATGACGTCAGTTTTATTAGAACAGTTGATGCATTTCTATATATGAAAAGAGTAGGTATGAAAACAGCACCATTTTTACTTTATGGATATTTTACTACCACTTCCTTTGAAGGTCACTTTGAAACAGATAAAACTTCGGCAGAAAGCATGTGCACAATAATCCATCAAAAATAACATTCATGTGTATTAATCAGTACATCGCGATTTCATATTTTCACTGTTATGTATACTGAAATCTGAAAAATAATGTAGTTCAAGTCGGAAAAGTACGTAAAAATTAAAAAAGAAAATACTATATTATGTCTGTACTGTATATTACATATTAAAAAAATAGTGTTAATAAAATAATATTATTAATAAATAGATTGCTCAGTTTGAAATAAAATTTTATGAGTTCAGCTCAAACTCAGTTAACTGAAGCATAATTTGTATATTATATATATATATATATATATATATATGTATAATATATAATAGCTTACTGACGTAAAGTGAAATCCCAAGATAATCCATTGATAAAGTGAAGAAATTTTAAAAATAAAAAAGTAGATAGCACATGGTGCCAATTAACGAGCTTATACCGGATAAGTGTTTAAATATAGCCTTTTAAGGCAATGAAAGAGTGGATAAATTGGATATAAAGCGCCAAATTAGAACTGATGGGCTTTTTAAGCCTAATAACATATATCCATAAATAGACGGAAAAGGGAATGGATATTGAAATGGTGTGCTCTATCATCAGGCGCCACCGCACACACATTTCAATTGAATCGAAAAAAAACAATAATAGCTAGGTTTCTGCAAGTTACCTGACCAAAATTAGGGTCCTTTTGTAACTTGGGGGCGCGACCGTAGCTATTAGAAATAAACAACGAGGAAGTGGACCGACAAGAAGATCAAAGCTCAGTATTGGAGGCAGTATTAGTGCATGTTGCCATCAGAGAAGTCTTAATGCCATCAATAGACAAGTAATGCCATGGATTGGAAAAAAAAAATGATATATTAATAATACTTTGGAAGTATGGAAAGGAAAGGAAAAAATAAAAAGTAATAATTAAATGAATAAATAAAAAGAGTAAAAATGGTAATAATTAAATGAATAAATAATAAAATAAATATAACGCTAGTATAGCTAGCCTATGTTTAACGTAGTACTAGCTGCAGTAGCTAAGAAGTACTTAGTTGAAGTTGTGGATAAGGAGAAAAACTATATATATATATATATATATATATATATGTGTGTGTGTGTGTGTGTGTGTGTTCACTTTCTTACATGTTCAGATCATTAGAAAATTTTAAAAGTTCTCGAAAATTATGTAACATTTTCCAACAACATGTTTACCGACAGCCTGAGAAATTAACATGTTGTGTTACATTCTAAATTGAAAGCAATGTTAAAAATTCCCAGTGAAAACTAAAAGGTTTTTGCCTCATGTTTGTTTTTTGCTAAAATATCTGTTAATGACCACTTACTTATGTCATATCACAGTTAGTTAACCTGTTCTCTCCCATCCCGCCGTTGTAAAGACGGAAATAGTAAATAATAACATCCTTTTAAGAAGTTGATACTCTGGTGCCTAAATTTAAGTAGGAAAATAATAAGAAGTAAAAGAAGCATCGGTATACTTCAATATTTTCTTCATGGTTTGATCCATGAGGATTTCGATAAGAAACTATGCAAGCTAATTGATATTTCCTAGGAAAAAATAAAACTAGCAACATAAATAAATCAAAATCTCTGGAAGTCACTATTTCTTTCCTGTTAGATTTTTTTTTTTTTTTGTTTCAGGCATTGTCGAATAAAGCGCGAGTATGTATTTAAATACAGACTTTACAAAAAAAAAAAAAAAAAAAGTCTTAAGCCACTTTTAATTTATTGGCACAGCCTTGACAGGTGTATTATTATGTTAATGAGCCTCGAATGATTGAGGTGACGTGAGGAGAATGGACCAAACAGGGAAGATGCAGGAGGAAAAGAATGTATTAAAAAAATAGCAATATTTTATCACATTTTTATTTTTCATCTTGCACGTTCTCTTCCCTCTCCCACCCCAACTCGGCCTCAATTTTGCTTTTTAAATAAATAAATAGGTAAAAATAAACATAAAATACCACAAGAATGAACAAGTATTATTTAGTAAAAAATCATGTTCTTATTTTCAATCAAGATAGAAAATTAGAATAAAACTGAATTGTTAATGCGTCTTGCAAGGCTGTGGACATATCTTCAGATCTATAACAAAATACTTAGGGCAGTAGTACTTTATTTATTTATATCGTGGTCAATGTTCTGTGCTTTGGGTCTTTGGATGAACATGGAAATTGAAAATATTGAGAAGGTACTAGTGGCGGACCACCAAAACAAGCAAAATCAGAAAAAAAAAGGAAGTTAAGGAACGAGGAAAGGAATTGTGGTCAAGAAACAATGAAACAAAATTTTAAAGTTTTACATACATTCGTTTACTCTTATAAGAACCTTTTGTGTTTAACTATAAATAACTTTTATGTATATTATTACACAAGGTTTTAATTATTTCATATTTTAAACACTAGTTTAGTTTCTTTTGACTGTTTTTTTGTTATTCTGTATTTTGTTGCTATTCTTTTTGTACGTCTCTGTCTTTTTTGTTTTTATTGATTGTTTTATATATTTTCAAGAGTTATCTTTATATTATACATTAAAAACTATTATACGTAATTTTTTTATATAATTTAAATTTATATAAATAGTTTTAAATATGTTTATATTAAAATTTTATATATAAGCAAATATATACAACCATACCTATATTTAAAAAAAAAACAATTATTATTTTAATAAAAAATAGTAGGAGAGTGAAACTTTTTGCATGTGTCAATAACAGGATAACAAATTTGATATTGATTTTTAGGTATTTGAGACTATTTGATGTGTTTATTTGATGATTCAAAATTCTGCTCCGTTCCCTGATTTTATGTTCTTTTCTCTTCTCACATAATTGCTTCCATTGTCTCATCTCCCACAAGTGTTCCTTTCTCGTAGTTAATTATTGTGGATGCTAAATATGAAGTATTTATTATGAACTATGAAGATAAAAGTTATCATATATTTTTTGTATTCAGAACTGGCGTAAGGAATTATTTCAGCCAGGACAAGGGTGCATTCCAAACCAGCTAACTTATATTATTATTTGAATTGTTTTTTAAAAAGCATGTCTCCAAGAAGTAGGTTGGGTACACCTCCCCCCCCCCCTCTTTCTATATCCCCACTCTGCATGGAAGGGGACTCACAATAACTGTGTGTTTGCAACAACAGTATAATACCATGAATTGCTTACGATGGTATCTAGCCGAAATTGTCCGTTTGTAAGGGTCGGCCTTGTCAATGTGTCTTGCAGGTTTGATGGTTACTTTAAAAACAAACCAATGATGTTAAACACTCTCGAAAAAATGAATAGTTCTCCTAACACAGTATGGACTAATACTAACAGTAAAGCTGACAGGTGTATTTCCTGCAACTTTCAGAAAAAATTGATAATTACAAACACTGACTTCAAAAATGGGCCGAGGAAGTTACCCGTTTTTGGAAATATCACCAAATTCCGCATGTTTAGCATTTTTCCTGAGACTTTTGTAACTCTTATAGGTTCATTGTTTGTGTCAGTTCACAGAGCAACTTGTATAAGAGATACTCTACATTTTTCCGAGTCTCTAGAGCAATTAAGTTTTTTAAAAAGCTTTTCAAAAATTGCATGATTTTCAAGTGGAATAGCTTTAAAAGACGTTCTTTCGGGTACCTTTTTTTAGGTGAACCACTCAGGAAGGGAAGTTAATATTTGAGATCGAAATAAACGATTTGCTGCCAGGGCCTTATTATCGCATGGGCAACTGGGCCTCCGGCTCGAAAGGTCCCACTGTATTTCAATTTTTTTTTCTGAAATATTCTTTTTTATATCAAAATTTTATGAAAAATAAAACAAATTTCATACATGGGGGGCCCCAAATTCATCAATGCCCGGGGCCCCAATGGTCATAATCGGGCCCTGTTTGCTGTCGCTAAAACTTAACGGTGTTGTTCGAAAAAATCATGTGATTTTGGAACATAAGTACAAATAAACTAATAATGCCAGACACTTCAAAATTTTGAAACTGTCTCTTTACAAGCTGTACTACATACTAAAATAAACGATCCATCTGTATCCGTTTCAAAACTTTTAAAAAAAATTCTCAAAAAATCGGAAAATTTCGCAAAACGTGTCACTCTTCGAAAAATCTTGCAGCTCCGATCCATGTTTAAGAATTTTTTCTGAAAATTTCACAAAAGCCAGAGCTTTTTCGCTTATCGTAGTGTGTAAAGCAGCTTATGAGGAACCATCTGGAATTTTTTTTTTGAGACCATGGTGCTATTAGTTTATTTCAATTTGTGTACCAAGACTAGAAACGGAGTTCCTTTCTTTCCAAATACACTTAAATGCTTCTGTCCTGGCGGTTATACAAAAATGTAGTAAAATTAAGATTCTGTTTCCAGGTCAAATAGATGAACTATCCACATGTCACCTTCTTATGCATTTTTCTTCTTGGCAAAAGCGTGAGTAAAAGTGTTTGCATGTAGATATACTCAGAGAAGTTTTTCTTCCTTTCCCCTCCGCAAAAGCTACTTCTTCCCATTCAAAATCAATTTACTCTGTGAGAGGTGGTGCAGAGTGTGCTACCCTATATGCGCGCTCTCTCCTCCTCGCCCACACCCAAATGTGTGATAACCGGGCGCTCTCCAAACACACGCCGCAGGTGACCGACCGCGTGCGGGGGGTAATGAGAGTGCTTTTCTGTCGCCCGATGTTAAACAAACCGGAATATTGATTCCGACATGTTTAATACATGAGCTTCGCATGTGGGTCGAGCCCTGTCGCCACCCTGCCTCGGGATGGATGGATGAGTTTCCGCGTGGGCACCGCGGTGGTGCCGTTTTGGCACCTTCGAAGTCGTCGTTTGCGGTACTGCTTGAAAGACAGTGGCGAATCCAATGGGGGAGGGCGATCGCGCACTCTCCGACAGCACTATAACCTGCTACTAAGCTCGTCTTTAACCCTTTGAGACGCAACCCTTTCCCAATGCTGAAAAAAGGGCAACCGTTGCCATCGCTCGACTTAACTACCAGCAAGAGGGCGGACGATCGAAACGTTCATCGCGTGCCACAGATCTACAGACCCTTTTCTGACGACAGCTGGCTGTGCCGGCACAGCGCGAAATTCCGTATGATTAGAATTTTTTTTTTCTAAGTGTTTCGTAACACTTATAGATTGATTGGTTGTATCAGTTCGCAGTACAACTTGTAAAGAAACATTTTTCCGAGTCACTAGAACAATTATTATTATTATTATTATTATTATTTTAAGGCTGTTCTTCGAAAAAAAGAACTCTATTTTTAGTCTTGGTACACAAATTGAAAAAAACTAATAGCACCATGGTCTCCAAAAAATTCCAGAGGGTCCTTCATAAGCTGCTTTACACATTGCAATAAGCGAAAATGCTGTGGCTTTTGTGAAATTTTCAGAAAAAATTCTTAAACATAGAGCTGAGCTGCAAGATTTTCCGAAGAGTGACACTTTTTTCGAAAATTTTCGATTTTTAAGAATTTTTTCTAAAAGCTTTGAAACGGATACAGATTGATCGTTTATTGCAGTAGGCAGTACAGCTTGTACATTTCAAAATTTGGAAGTGCCTGGCATAATTAGTTTATTTGTGCTTTTGTACCAAAATCACATGATTTGTTCGAACAACACCGATTTGGAAAAAAATTGTGCTATTATGGTAGATATATACACCCCCCCCCCCCAAAAAAAAATAGAGCAATTTAGAAATTTTTAGAATGTTTCTTTAGAAGCTGCACGATCATGTGATCGGTACATAAATATAAAATAACTAAGTATTTCAAGTGCTTTAAAATGCGTAGGATGGCTCTTTAGAAACTGCACTACACAGTAAAATAAACGATAAACCTCTACCAGTTACGAAACTTCCTGAAAAAATTCTTAAACATGGAATTACACTGCAAAAATTTTCAAAATTCTACAAAAGTGACAAATTCTGCAAAATTTTCAATTTTTTCTAAAAGTTTCATACAAAGCATCTTTTTTCAATTATTTTAGCATGTGGTGCAGCTTAAAAAGAACCGTTCAGAATTTTTTCAAGTACGTGGTGCAATTAGTTCGTTTTAATTTGTACACCAAGAACTTGAGGCAGATTTTGTTTCTTCGATATACACCCTCACAACATAAGTGTATCTCTTATTAATATTTCATTTTTCATGATGATTATTTTTCGTGAAGAAGAGTGTTTGCTTAACAGAGAACATGCCTAAGTTTCAAACTGCCAGGTACGTGTAAAACGTAGACTATAATAATAATAAAGATGGTGTCAAACTACATGGAGTGCGTAAAGACTAAACCTTTCCAAGCACACAGCTGTCCCACCAGATTCTCGGTTGTTTTTCGTCCTTGAGGAAGAACAGTAAAAAGAAGGGCAATTTTATCTATTTATTATGGGCTAAAATGGCTTCGTACGGTATAGTACACAATAAATCCCCTTGAGAGTTGAAATTTAGTACGCCTGAGAAAGAGGAAACTCGAATTCGTCTTTTAGTTTTCACTGCAATTAGTCTATACATACTTGTTTTGCGTTTTTATTGCTTTTTTATTACTTTGTGGTCACATTTTACCAGTCGGTTCCAGCCATAAGGCCGATGCTGAATTGCATCCGACAGAAGCTAACCCATGGAACCACAAAACCCCACCGCAATGGAGAGAGCAAAGGAAGATTTCTTCCCCCGAGCGTCTACTCCAATACATTGACTTATCCCTGAAGTCCGGACAATCGCTCGCACGTCAGCATCAGCCTTCAGGGAGGCCGTTCGCTTTGGGATGATCTTACGACTCATTAGTAGATGGGCAATTTTAATTACCCGGGGAAAGAGGGGATGGCGCAATAAATCACTAATTTGCGGTTCGAAAGGGGCCTATTTTCGTTGATTGACGTTGATGAAATTTTCGTTGATGAAAAAAAAAAAAAAAAAACTCATAGTACTAAACGATAAACCACAAAACGCCCTTTTGACCGTAGTCACAGCTGTATGGCGCTTTCGCTTTCTCTCCTCATAAATCTGACTGAATCGAAGTGACCCGTCTCAAAGAGTATAGCCGACCATGTCCGGTAGGGATGGACGAGAGATTAAAAATAGGCTGTCTCGTCTCGCAAAATTGCTGAAAAGCCTTGTCTCGTCTCGCAAAAATCCCTATATCACAATGTAAAATGTGCCTGTCTCGTCTCGCAAAATAACTGCAAATCTCTGTCTCGTCTCGCAAATTTCTGTCTCGCAGTCCATCCCTAATGTCCGGCCATGCACTCTCAGTCCGATCTGTCAGACTGTGTTGGTTTTATGAGGTGGGGAATGGAGACAGAGCAATAAATCACTGACCAAAATCGCTATATTTTTCAGCCCTTGCGTTCTATTTCTTGTTAGTATGGATTTTCAGTCCTAGCGATAAGCAACAAGGGATGGAAAGATTGAAACTTTTTTCAACTGCAGGTCAAGGGCGGATTAAAGGGGGGGGGGGCAGAGGGGTGACCCACCCCCGAGAAGAAAAAATTAATGTAAAAGATCCTATTTTACTTCCATAAAATGGATGTCATGTCAATCTTCTAACTAGCCGCCCCCACCGACAAACTAACCGTCCCCCCCGACAAACTTGCATTAATCCGCCACTGAGCATCATTGGCTTGTTTTTAAAACTGTTCATAAGTCCTGTGATGCGACGACCGTTCTTCAAGACTTGCAATTGGATACTGCTATCACCACAAGCCCGTCGTACTTACATTTCCCAGTATAGGCAGGTGCTGCTCCGTCAGCGACGGAACGGAGAAGTCTGACAGAAGGTGCCGCATATAACCTTAATTAAAGCCCTTGTTCGTCTTTGGTGCTACCTCAGTAGCGCTGCCAGTCACTGCCTTCACTGTGCAGCGGATTTTGCACGTTAACATCGGTGTAAAGAACGAGAAAAGGGAACACCGTCACGGGTGTGGCCGAGGCTATTAATTTCTGAATCTTATTCTTGCCTGTGAGAGAAACGAAAGAAAGAAGAAAAAAGATTTAAAAAAAACGGCGTTTTAATCCGTCAAGATGAGCGTAGAGCAACAAGTGGCACCCAAAACATGATGGATTAGATTTAGCTCTTCAACGCCTTTAGCTCACCACTCAAACGCACGCGGAGCAATATTTTCTTCACTTCTCTTAATAAGCTCTACAGAGACATTGCTAGCTTTTTTTTTTTAGTTTTTTTTTCCTTTTTTTTTTTTTGGGGGGGGGATAAACTGCCAAGTCAAATATCGGCTTTTACCTACTTACTTAGTTTTTTATCAACTATATACTACTAACTTTTGCCAACTGGATATATGTAATTTTGTCAAGTGTACCAGAAACAGAAAGTAAATTATCGTTTTCGGTAAAATTTTTTCGCTAATTTTGCCAACTAGAGATCTAATTTTGCCAAGCTTAATAGAATTTAAATGCTGGGGGGGGGACTCCACCCTACCTCCCCTTTAGCAAGAGCCCTGAAGCTCTATTGCAGGAACGTGGATTTAACTGACTAGTAGCCAGGGTGCGAATTGACTGGGGGGATGCCGGGGATCGTCCCCGGCTGAAGAATGTAATATCTAGGGAATGCAATCCCGATCCCGCGGGAACGGGATCCTGCGGGATCCCGCACAAATATTTGCGGGACTAGTCCTGCGGGATTAAGACCGTAATCCCGCGGGATTGAAACTGAACAATAAATTATTTTTATTACAATTTCACGCCTCTTTCCCGATCATCAATTGGTCAAAAATTTTTGCATAAGATGAACTATAAAAACCAGTAATCTTGAGCGCTGATGCCTATTGGCAGGTAGGTGTCTTAGTCCCCCCCAGCTCCCATATTGTTATGATTTACGTACTGGTATAACGCAGAAGTGCTTCCACACCAAATATTGTACCTTTCTGGGATAGGACCCTTGGCTTGTCCCCCCTTCCCTCCATTAACAACCATGTTGCCGCCCAAGCTAGTGATATCTTTTAAAGGTGAACTTCAGTTAACCGTTAAAAAATGTAGGGCTCCTTCAGGATTTCAAACAAAGAAAAAAGTTCCTCTTTACGATGTCTTTTTTACATTCTTCTTTTTTAGCAACTAAGAAATAACTTAGTATATTATCATGAATACATGACTATAATTTTCATATTTAGGTAAGGTATTGTATTAATTATTAAATAAGAAAAAGGATTATTAAAGTTAAACTTCATAGAGCTTACAATCAGACTTTTTCCTACGTTTCTCTATCGAAATCTATTTTTAGTTGAATGAAATATTAATCCCGCGGGATCAACAAATCTCAATCCCGCGAAGCGAAAAACAGTGCGGGATTGCATTCCCTAGTAATATCCCTAGCTAGAGAAATTTTAATGGATCCCTGCCAGGGATACTATTTGTCCCCTGCTGAAGAAATGTTAAATTAATCTTTCTCCCTCCCTACAAGTTCAACAGTACCTAACGATTTTAAATAATGAGAATAGAAATTTTTCTTTTGTTTACTAGACAAAGGAGCAAGTAACAAGTGTGCCTTTGAAATAGATATACACTGATGCCAATTCTCACTCCGTAACTGGGGACAGGTTTCAAAGGAAGACTGCGAAATGAACGAACAAGCACTGCTCTGCCACCAGCCGAATTTTGGGGTAGACGGAGATTGGACATAGGCAGGAATATGTGCATAGAAAATCGGGGGTAGACTTTTGTTTGAATTTAAGTCACTTTTCAGACATGTTGGCGACTGCATTTGTCATGTAATACCTAATATATTATGTGAGTGGAGCATTTACACCTTCACTCCTTCTTTTTTTCTCAAATGTCCCCTGCTGGAGAATGTTTTCTCTCAAATGTCCCCCCCCCCCCCTGGAAAAAATGTTCAATTCGCACCCTGCCAGTAGCAC